>CAJQZP010001173.1:0-600000 GCA_907164705.1 Parnassius apollo | reverse complement strand
ATTATAAATTGCACGTATTTTCTCAATATTCGCCGCTTTACCCTACAAGATTCTATAGACATAATAACCATGGAAGTTAGCAAAATATACAATTTTTGCAGTTTCAATTTAAGTTACAATAAATATACATATTGTTACATTAATTTAAGTTACAATGAAATTACATATCGTTTTATACTATATAATATTGTTACTTTAATTATCACATACCTTAAATTTTCACATTCATCAGGTGACAACCCTATCAAAATAGGTGTACATTTTCAACGTTGTTAGGAAGCTTCCCCTCTGGTCTTTACTCTGTCTCTAAACCATCCAGAAACTCACTCAAACACGCACAAAAAGTTTAATCGAAATTTCATCAAAAGTAAAGGAAAAATATGTTGAAGAAATCAGTATAAGATAAACCATCAGGCACTCCACCTTTATCATCAGGAGTAAAACGCATTTGTATCTTTTTTATTTTGCATAGGTTTTAGGTCTGAATGGGCTTGCTAACTTACAATCAGGTGGCTTTTAAGCTTTTGTCTCTCAGATCGTATAAAAATATACAACTGTCTAAATTTAAAGCCTATCGTTAATTTCTATTCCAAAAATAATTCACTTCCAGTATATTCATTTAGTATACCTGTAAGTAAATGGGCCTGCTAAAAGATACGGTAATGAACACTCATTCACTTCCCATTGACTTTAAAATATTACGTGATGAGCGGCTTACTTAACGTTTTAAACGCGAATATAAAACACATTTACGGTATTTAGCCTTGATAAAGTAAACCGTTCCCTTAAAATTTCTTAAGATACCTGTTTATCTTTGTCATTCTCTCTATCTGATGAAATGAATTTTCTTATGTAATAAGACTCCTTTTACATAAAGTCGTGAGTTTTCTTACGAGGTTAAAGTATCTCTTTTAGTTTGTAATAGGCTGCAAGTGTCTATGGAATGCAGTAGCAAGTTACCATTAGGTGCACTATAAGTTTTAGAATAAGGGTGACAAACGAGCACACAGTCCACCTGATGGTAAGTGGAGGATGTAGCCAATACACAATTCTTTTTAATCCTCAATAATGAATCAAAATGCGATGTGTTGTCAGTGGTCTCAGGTATTCTTCATTTACCATACAAAATAAAGCAACATTATGCTGCTACTTTAAACACGTATTCTGTGCGGATGTTTTAATTACTTAAATCTTAATCCGTGACTGATAGTCTACGCAACGCGGCTCATGTCCCACTACCCAATGATAGCAGCAAACATTGGAGAGGTTTTCCATTGACTACGTATCAAAATACAGACAGTGCTCCTTCCCCGATCGAGCCCACCCATTCGTACTACAACCACAATATACAGCTGCAGCGTGGCTCTACCACGTATGGTAAAGGGGTCTCCGGTTACAAAACCCAAGTGACAAATGATCTTAGGGTCACAGCTCGTTACCTGGCACCCGACCCTCACCGCCTCGTCGCCAGGCGTCCACTCGTAGTCCACAGGTGGACCACGGGTGGACGCCGCGTTGTCACCCGTGAACCTCGCGTGGTCATCGAGTGGACCTCGCGTCGTCTACGAGTGGAACTTGCGTGATCAACGAGTTACCTTAAATCATACAATAAATTATACTTTCGAACTTCTTCTATAAGTTTTTTTTTGTTCATTTTAAAAACAAACAACATTGCGTCCGACACATTCGATAGGAAGACTCGAAATGAAGGGTTGGTGGAGAGCGCCGAATCGCACTCGCGTGAACCGTGCGTTGCCAGCTCGCGCTTCACGCGAAGCAAACATGCCAACAGCGAGCTATCATCGAGTGGTCCAATCGCAGTCTGCGCGTGGCCACCTCGCGAGCGAGGCGATCCGGTGATGGTACGGAGTTGATGTAGTGAGCGCAGACCCATACAAGTCCATACGAAGAATAAGAACCGCTGAAGGCGAATCGGTGAGGGTCGGGTGCCGGGTGGCTCTAATGAGCTGTGACCTTTACAGTCTACCTGGTGAAAGTGGCGATATGGACACCAGCAACCAACTTGAAAACAAAGAACACTACAGATGCATTATCAACTCTGAGAATTAATATAAAATATCACACAGCCAGTAATTATATGCTCTCTTTACCCGTCATACTGGAAAATAGCAGTGAAAGTACTGCTATTTGGCGGCACAAGGCAGTGAGTGGCAGCTTGGCTCAGCTAGCACGAACTTCTCGGCAGGAAAGTAATTAATACTTTTAAATCCATAAACAAGTGGATATCTCACCCACTATATGTATACTCCCTTAACAAATACTTCTCTGTCTTAGGCCAGAATTGAGATACAATCTCGAAATAAAACTTTACAATGTCAAAATTTGTAGAATATAATATGATGGTGTTGACTTAAATTTCGAAGTTGTGAAGATTGAGTTTAAATACCAGATTGAATCTGAATACTAGCCTTAGTGTTACGTTAATTAATCTTTGTTTCTTCTAGATAACTTTTTTCATAACGACGTAATTATCTGAGCTATAGTAGTTCAAAAAATTATGAGTGTACTTGACTCATTCAAGTTTTAAAAGCGATTTGCGCTTATCGAACCACCTTCACGCAATACAAGTGTGTAAGTACTTTGTTGTGACATTGACTTAAAAACGATTTTAGAGAAAGGAATAAAAATAATTTTACGAATTTAATAGTTTTTTTTTTAATTCCCGGTTCGATAAAATCTGAAAAATTCGATTAAACATCATGTGTATTCGCGTAAATTTAATAAAGCATTACTGTTTAAACTGTCTCATCCCCTGATACCCCATTTATCATACTAAAATAATATTTAAAAGACTTCAAATACAGCCCACGGCTATACTCAAGTACCATTGTAGTTCAAATATAATAATTGAGATCCCGCTTTACATCAGACAATATAGTGCGGTGAGCCTAAATTCTAATTTTGAATCTACTCGAATTAATTATTGTTCTCAAAACAAATATAATAGTATTTTAAGTATGATTCTCTAACGCAGTATGGTTGAGTTATAAGAAAATTCACTACCTCATATTATTCCGTGGGATTCGTAAGAAGTGAAAGAGGGAAACTGCAACAGGAAAATCTCATCACGTAATCTATTAAAATCAATCGCAAGGACTGTTAGTTCTACAACGATCATCATCACAGTATCATCGTCCATTGACAGAGAACTCCCCCAAAGAATGCCACAAAGCACGGTCCTGTGTCACCTACAGGCTACACGCATCTTGTTCCTGCACATCTTATCATACAAATATTTAAAAAAAAAGGCTAACCAAATAACGCTCATAAAGTTTGTAATCATCAAGGTTGCAACAATACGGGCCGCCGATTCAATATTTATAAAACCTACAAACTACATAGAACAATATTTATAAGGCTTTCATAGACGGAGCGCTGCATTCAAGTGACGCCGAAACCAATCCCAAACTATACTCAACTTATTGTAATAACACATAATCATACACACTTAAGCATCTTAACTAATTTCCACGCAAACAACAAATCAAGAAACACGACAAGCCGTTGACTTTTGCGGACTGTTAAGAAAAGAAATAAAAGTAACTATGCCCGAGTACGTGGCTTCACTTGCATTGTATGCAACGCTTCATCTGTTTTTATTTGTTGCTCTGAGGGGCTGTAAATAGTTCTTAGTCTAGGCACGGAATAACGAGGTTTAGGTGTTGTCTGGTAAGTTATGCAGGCGGCACCTCTTCATGTGTCTGCAAATTGATAATTGTCTCCTTTACATGTAATTTCAACCCATTTTTATAATTAACTTATTATTCGCCAAAGATGTCTATGGCAAATATCTCAAACATACATTAGATACGCAATGTGATCATTGTATTATACAAAATGTGTCATATTGATTTATTAATAGTCTATTTAAGTTCCAAACTACTATTTATTTGTAGTTTAAGAAGATGTATGGATTCCTATTTTACGTGAACTTTTCCCATTCTTCTATTTTATTAGGCTAAGTTTCGGAAAATTCGTTGTTTTATATTTATTTAACTAGTACTTGTCAACGACTTTAAGTGCATATCAAACTTTCCCCATAAGATTTTTTTCTGAATAGTTACTTGTATTTTAAATATAAATAGTTATGATGGCTAATATTGATGTGTAATGCCATTACTCTTCACATTGTGCCATAACTACGAAAGTATTTTGTATAGAATGTCCAAAATTTAAATTATATATATCTACAGAATATAAAATATTCATTTATAAAATTTTAAATTACTATGATAATTTTATATTGTAATTTTATGATTATGGCACGAATGGGTTGGCTTGATCGAGGAAAAAACTACGTGTTCACAGAATACCATCGTAAAATAGCTGCCTAATGCTGTATTTCACATAGTGTGTGTAGAGAACTAGAGAACCGTAACTTTTACTGGATACGAGGCTTTACATCTTGGATCCCAGGGGTAACAACGTATCTGCATATTGATTTTTAATCGATGATAAATAAGGAAGTCTAAGGGCACAGTATTGATTCAGGTGGCCTGTGTGTTCGTTCGCTTGTTATCCTCATTCTATAAAAAATAAATAGTACTTACCTATGTACTGAAATTTAGCTAGTGAAGCGCACAAACACGCACATGGACAAGCAAATACACGCTCATGCGCATGCCATCGCACAAACGCACACGCTCACGGACACTTAAACTTAAAAAAGTAGAAAGGTTCATTTTCCTACAGATCCATTACAATAACAGCCTATAAAAGTCCACTGCTGAACGAACATAAGTCACTTCCATAAATTGCCTCATAGGGGCAATTTTGCCATAGTTGCCTCGCTTGGCAGATGGGTTGGCAACCGCAGTATGTTTATTGTTTTCAGTTGTTATCAGGAATATGCTGCAGCCCATCTCTTGTTTTCCTCCCTACGATACTACCTGCGATAGCCAAAGGACTATATGGGGTAGTGGATATTCCCACGCCGCCCCTACAAGGTATCGGTAACGGTCTGGGAAAAATACGATGATTAATTTCCTTATCTAAGCCATACATAACAGAGTAAAACCAACAGTCCCATCTGATCGTTTAGCTACTCAGTCAGGGAATAACCAGTGTGATTTATCTAAAAGGAATCCTTAAAGAGAGCCTTAATTGGTAGAGGACTCGTTAAAGTTAACTGCACTGAAATGCAGTAGGTACTTAGTTTTAATGATTCAACGCTCACTGATACAGATTCGTAAGAAGTGATTCCATTTACATATAAAAAACATAAAATTGTGTATGGGGCAAATCATTATCATAAATTCGATTTATAATTAAAAAAAAAACGCAGAAACAATTTTCATAAACAAAATTAAGAAGTGAAGCAGTAAAATTTGTTGACTGTTAATGTTATCATTTTTTCTTGAGATACGCGTGGCCAAAAAAGTTCATTTGCATCATCATCGTCATAATTATTATTACAGCTCTTCACAAGCCCGCTTCGAACGTAGGACTTACCAGGCACTTACCTGCATTGACTTACCAGGTACTCTATCTAGTGTGGGTAGCAGAATGTTTCGCTTAATGGTACGGGGTACCACTTAAGAATGTTTCGTCCCCATCACATCTCTATTCTGCAAACTATATGGCGGGCTCGTCGACTTGTAGCTTACGTTAGACATTCCTTTACAAAAAGTATAATTAAATTCTATGGACCTCAAAGTATGAAGAAAGAATTTAATATTTCAAATACACACACACACACACACACACACACACACACACCACGCACGCACGCACGCACGCACGCACGCACGCACGCACGCACGCACGCACGCACGCACGCACACACACACCCACACGCAGATACCCCAATTATTATATTATGTTATAATCATAATACATGCACTGAATTTTTAGTTAAACATTTTATGCACTGATATTTATCAAATTAGTTATACTAATTTAAAGAAAAGTATAGTTTCTCTCCCATGCGTAAACTCACGTCAGATTTATATGTAGGTATATCAAATACATAATAAAATAAGTACGTTCATACATAACTGTTATAAAAAAATCAGTCTCACATGTTTTAATGTTATTAATTCTGGACATAGGAACATTGGTAAAAAAAAATCTGAGGTAGCTATTTAAAACTAAACAAAAACCTAAGTTCTTACTATTTTTCACTTTTTATAATCGTAATGCAGAGTAGTGACACAACAAAACAAAATATTAATAATATTATTCTTAATAAACTTAAAAAAAAAACAAATTTTAAGTCTCTCCCTTTGCATAATAAAATAAACTTAATAAAGTTTGTTAAACTACACGCATGAAGATTTTTAAAAGACAAATAGAACATACTTGTTTCTGTACATGAAACTAAATTTTTATTTGTTTTATATTAAAAATGAAACCAAATTGTTATTTTTATTTACTTTAAATTACAGTAAACTGTGTTTTCTTGTAATTTTATTAAATAAGGAATCTATAATTATCTAATAATTTGTTAAAAAGAAATACTCAATTTGAAAAAGTAATAATATTAGTGATATTTGGCCTTTTTGCATCATAATTTGTAACCAGTGGCAAATTGTGGTGCAAAAAGCCCAAAATCTCAGTTTTCTTTTCTAGTTGAAGTCGATTTCTTTTTGTTTTGTAGATACTAGATATTCCCTGCCTCAGAAAAAATTCTCGCAATATACACAGAGCTGGCAGGGCAGCAAAGGACAACTTTGGCTAAACGGGACATTTCTGGATATGTGGAAGAATTTTTGTTCCACCATTTGAATTAATCATCGGATAGGGATCGGCTGGGCCGATTAATCGGCCATTTTTAATCGATTAATCGGATAATCGGCCAATCGGCCAAAGTACTAATCGGCCCTACTCTAATATATGTAAGTATATATATATATATTTATATATATATATATATATATATATATACGCCGACCAGTCATGTCCTACGCGGGCCCCGTCTTTGCCCACGCAAACCCTAATATTATAAATGAACTCTAATAAATAGTTCAGAACCTCTTCTGTCGTCGAGCTGCGAACGCACCTTGGTACGTCCGTAATGCCGACCTTCATCGGGACTTAGAGCTCCCAACAATTCAACAATTTCTTAAAAAACTCTCTGAGAACTTCTTCAAAGCCTCAGAGTCGCACCCAAACCAATTAATTCGTGAGGCAGCTTCTTATGCAGCCCCACCCCCCTCTCGCTATCGTGTCCGCAGGCCGAGAAACTCTCTCTCGGACCCGCCTAATAAACTGACAAACGACCTGAACTGCCTCCCGGCGGCTCAGGCCAACTCTAATTAAATTAAATTATTGTATTAACTAATATTAATTTGCCTTCGTAGGCACTCCCTCAGCGGCTCTTAGCCGCCTGCGCCCTCTTTTCCCAAAAGAGGGTCGCTCATGATAAGGCACAATACAGCTTAATCAGCCGGCTGCCTGTCCCCAAAGACGGTTTTTAGAGGGTATCACTTAGGTAGGACGGTAGGACAGTGAGCCCCTCATAACCACGATAGACCAGCTATCGTGGTATGCGTAATGCATTTTCCGCCTCCCTACGTATAGGGTAGCCCTTTAATTGCTTCGGGCGCAAAAAATATATATATATATATACTCGTGTTCCACGTGTACTGCAAATTACTCAAAATGTCGGGTATATAAAGATATAGATAAATTATCTAACGCAATAACATCCGTAAAAAAACTTGTTTGTATCAATAATTTACTTGTTTATTTAACGCGTAACGGTTATTCAATGTGTAAAACTGACTCAATAAGAAGACGTAAATAATGGATTCCTTCATAAGAAATGTTTGTTATTATAAGATACACTACTAAGCTCGTAATGTGTTACTTAGCTGTTACAAGTTCATAGCGACCAGAACATAGGGTTCTCTCAACGTTCGTGCTTTCGCATAATGCTCTTGTGTTTACGTGGTAGCAATTGAGACATGGAACTTCTTACATTATTTAGAAAGGACTTAAACGCAAGCAGCTATAATTAACGAATGCAGTTAGTGAAAGCTCATTGACATATGAAACAATATTCTTTTTTTACAGGAGTAAAGGTTATTTCTCTTTTTCAATTCTCACAGAAAAGCATAAAACTGGAGAATATTGTGTCGTTTCATATGGTGAGTGTGGAGAACCCGAGACCCTTTTTACTGATCACGAGACATAGCATCTTAGTTCAAAGGGCATTTTGAGTCTTAACTGCGGATAGATGTAAATGTCTATTGGCCGCAACATCCGCTTGTCATCAGGTGGATTGTTTGCTCGTTTCTCCCCTTATTCAATAAAAAAGGTGACATACGAGCTTTGAGTAGTTGGTTGAATACTCAAAGCATACGAGTAGACTATGTGTATACATGATAAGAATTAATGCTGAAGCGTGTCCCGGGTACTCTGCACCTAAAATACGACACATTGCAGAATAATGTTGCTATTTCACACGGGTATTTTGTAACAGCACGTTCCTTCCTTGTCCATGAAAACCCATTCGTGCTATAGCCATGATGTGCTGCATCTTGTTTCTACTACTTACACATTTGCTAGGCGAGATTTGATGGGTAAATAAGGGAGTAAAGCAATAGGGAGTGCATCTGTATTTGCGCACATACGCTGCGTAGATGGCTGTCTCCGTTGAGACCGGCTGCTGTGTAACCGAAATTGGATTTGGAGGATAGCATACCTATAGTATACAGCGCCTGCGGTACAAACTTATTTGTATTTGTTTATTTTTTGTTGCATTCCTTAAAACAAAAGAATACAAAGGGCAGACTTAATGCCTTGAGGTATTAAGACAAACTTTAATGCATTTGATGATTTTGTGAATTCTCTCATAGTACCCTCTAGAGCCGTGGTAGCTCAGATGGTTAACGCTCGCTGTAAATATAACAGAACGCGAGTAACCCGGGTTCGAACCCCGCCAGCAGCAATGAAATTGTTAATTGCAGTTTTAAGTGCTAATTTACCACGTGCTCGGCGATGAAGGAAAACATCGTGAGGAAACCTGCATGTCTGAGGAATAAGAAAAATGGGACGCATGGGGCAGCGCGGCGGACACTTCCTTGCCCTAAAACCCCCTCAGAAATGAGGGGGAGGCCTGTGCCCAGCAGTGGGACGTATATAGGCTGTAACATTACTTTACTTTACTTTTTACCCTCTAACATTGTACACGGAACAAAATGGCATGTTAGATTTTCTTCCTATCGTCGTCGTAACTTCGTTATCAATTCGAAATGGTACATGATCATTATAAAAGCCTATGACTAGTCCAATGCTGAACATAGACCTTCCCAAAGTTTGCATTTCAACACGGTCCAAGATCGACTTAGTTGCATGTCCTACCATCTTCTTATCATCTTCATAATCAAATCAATGGCTTTTTAACGAATAGTTAAAGTTACTGCGGTATATGCAAGTGGTTCAGGATCAAGTTTTGTGGACTTCCATGATAATATTAATAATGATGATAGCCGTAGATACGTCCCACAGCTGAGTCTACTTTCAGTTCTGAAAGGGTTTTTTCGCAATAAATTGTCAACCATGCTGCCCCAATACTTATTAAGGAATTTCACATGTCATCGAAATATTTTTTTTAATTTCTCAGATATTGGTGGAGCCACGTGTTTAAGGCTGCCGAAGTCTAGTTCCCCGGTCGAACCTTAAACCTATTGCGCGAATTATTAATCTAAGTGGACTGTATCTATTAATGCTTCTACACTTGTATATGCGGTACAATGCACTCGCTCTTCCCAAAAAAAAACGAACTGTTATGCCAAATCGATGATAGGAATCCTGCTTGATTAGGAAAACACAAAATTGGAGCGGGTTAAAACTACTATATCAAGCAGGAAAATACTATTAGGAAAATGTTGACTCACCGGGATGTTTCTTCTGTGCGGTCGAGCACTATAACTGCGACTTCTGGAACACTCCGGAGAGAGGCGGTGCGCGACTATATCTCACACGAGGCGAGGCGGGTTTCCTGGAGCTCGACTGCTTCCAGGCTAAAGCGGTTTCTACTAGATGTGTTTCCAACAACGAGCGCGGCGGGAAGAGGCCACGCGTCGGTTGCGCGTGTCTTATATATCCTCGGTTCAGATGATTACGTGATGTTCTAGAATCATCTTCTTTCCCCTCCCACCCCACCACTCCGATGTGTCGATAGGAGGGTACGAATGATATCGTTTTGGAAAGGGATAACCGATTTGGCAACCTACCGTCAAATAAAATAAATACGAATGGTTTTCCGCGCAACCATCTCCCCCCGCCCTTGAAGGATCTCCTTCAAAAACTAGAACAACACAACAACTAGAGCTAAGATCAACTAACAAATAACTAACTAACGCTAAGATTACCTAAATTCAACTACAATTTTAATCTAGAAAGCTAATTTAAATTATGGAAGAGGCAAGGGGCACAAACGGACAACAGGACGCAGGTAAGACCCAACCGTGGTCTTAACGCGAGCTATCCTAATTACTCCGTCGGAACCGGGAAAGACCTCTTCGACAATTCCTAACGGCCAATGGAGAGGTGGCGTATTCTCCTTAGTGAGCACAACTACAGTCCCTACAGCTAAAGGCTCAGTCGCTGTGTTCCATTTTTGTCGAGACTGCAAAGTATGCAAGTATTCCATCTTCCATCGTTTCCAAAACGATTGCACTAACCGGTCTAATAATTTGTGGCGTGCGGAAATGCTAAGTCTGTTCTCATCCATATCTGCGGCGGGCAAATACTTTAAAGGCGTTAAATTCAAAAAATGTGCTGGAGTTAGAGCCAGCGGTTCCGAGGGGTCACTAGACAACGTCCGACAAAGTGGGCGGCTATTCATTACGCATTCAATTTGAGCGAGCACCGTACTTAGCTCTTCGAAGGACAAAATTTGATCTCCTATTACTCGGTATAAGTGACTCTTTAGACTCTTAATATTGGTCTCCCAATTGCCTCCAAAATGACTCGCGGCTGGGACGTTCAGAGACCACTCGATGCGGTTCTCGGCTAGAATGTGAGCGAACTCCGAATTATAATACTTGCTAGCTAAGAGCTCATGTAGCTCCGATAGAATACGTTCTGCACCGACGTAGTTCGTACCGTTATCCGAATATAATTTACTTACAGGGCCTCTACGGGATAGAAATCTTTTAAATGCACCCATAAAGCCTGCTGTGCTTAGATCACCAACGAGTTCTATATGCACCGCTCGAGTAGTTAGACATACGAAAATGCAGACGTAAGCCTTTGGGGATCTTATACCACGCCCGCGAGTGAGCGTGAACTTAAACGGACCAGCGAAATCCGACCCGGTGTGCGTGAAGGGCTTTACCGATTGTATTACTCTACAAGATCTAAGTTCCGCCATTTCCGGAAATGACGGCTTGGGGCGTGCCCGAAAGCAAGCTATACATCTGTGCACCCGATTGCGTATTAAACTACGTGCAGAAAGAATCCAATAATTTTGACGCAAAATTGCTCAGGCGTGCGAGTTCAATTTATGATGGTAATCCTATAAGTCATGATGGTTTCTATAGGGTGCCGTTGGTCGAAACTCAACTGCGAGTTGGACAAGCGTCCAGCTACCCTTACAATCCCATCCTGTAAAAATGGCTTAAGGCGTTGAAAGGCGCGACTCCAAGCTCTATTCGATTGTAATCTTGTAATTTCTTCAGAGAAGTGCGCACGTTGAAGTTCACGTAATACTAGCGACTCGGCATAGTTGTAATCGGACGCTAAGACATACGAACGTCGCGGTAAAAGCTTCGCGAATCGACAAACGTAAATTACGCTACGCAATAATTTCGACCAAGAGGACAAGCGGTTCGCCAAAGCAATGATTGGAGAAACCTCGCTCGAAACGTTCGCCACTAGAGCGTGTCTCCTTTCTTCCGGCGGTTGTGACACTGACGAAGGTTCGAAATCGGTTATTGGCCATTGCGAGGGATCCAAGTGAACCCAAGAAGGTCCATGGAACCAAAGCGGGTGGTCCATTATTTGCATCGGGGTGAGTCCACGGGATAGACAATCGGCAGGGTTTTCCGTACCGGACACGTGATAAAAGTTCCGCGTTTCCAACTCGTCTTGGATCTTGGCCACTCGGTTCGCGACAAACGTATCACAACGGTGGGGTGAAGAATGAACCCAGCATAAGGCGACGGTGGAGTCGGAAAAGGCAAATATCCTTTCTATGTGAACTCTATCCCTACATGCGCTGATAACTGCGGTAATAAGCTTGGTGAGTACTAATATTGCGCAAAGCTCTAAGCGCGCCAGAGAGACAACCTTACGGGGGGAGACTCTCGACTTAGAACTAATGAGGCTAATCGAATTTCTACCATTATTCTGAACGTGGAAATATACAACGCCCCCGTAAGCCTTCTCGCTGGCGTCTGCAAACCCAACGACCGTTATGACGCTATTTCTATCGACGTTTATATGACGCGGTATTCTAATTTCTCTTAGTAAAGGAAGTTCCTCTCTAAAGCGCTGCCACAAACGAGCAATGCTGTCAGGCGGCGAGTCATCCCAATTGCATTCAAATAACCAAAGTTGTTTAATCAAAAGCTTAGCGTATAATACCACTGGAGCTACGAAACCCATGACATCCCATAATCTAGCAACGCATGACAGTATTGTGCGCTTTGTGCATTTCTCTACGGGCGGATTTACCTTAAGGCTAAACACGTCGGACTCTGGTGACCAACACAGACCGAGCACCTTGTGTATATCGGAATCGTCGAATTCCTTTATCGCCGACAGACGGTGTGATAGTGGGATTGTATCTAAAACCGGACGCGAATTACTAGTCCACTTCACAAGATCGAATTGACCCGATTTCATGAGCCTTATAAACTCGGCGGTGGTTAGGGTGGCCTCCTCCACGCTATCGACCGAGTATACAAAATCATCCATATATAAACCGCTCTCAATTGCCCTCTTAGCTTTAGTATAAGAGGGACCTTCATCGTGGGCGAGCTGTTTCACCGTGCGTAACGCATGAAATGGGCTCGACTTTAAACCAAAACAAACGCGGTTAAATTCAAACACCATTAGAGGTTCCTTTGGGTTGAAACGATATAAAATGCGTTGGAATCTACGGTCGCATTCACGGACCCCTATGCGAAGAAACATTTGGCGAATATCGGCGGATAGTGCTATACTAAACAAACGAAAATTGGCTATTATATTAAATAAACTGACCTGTAAATTTTGCCCACTATAGAGGATATCGTTAAGCGACAGGTGAGTGCTAGTTTTAGCGCTAGCGTCGAGCACTACACGTAACTTAGATGTAAGTTTGTCCTCCCTAATGACCCCGTGGTGTGGTATGAAATACGACGGTGTGTCTTCGCAGTTATCTAATTTCGAAGCCACAAGTGATATGTAACCTTCTCTTATATATTCGTTAATGACGCCGTCGTAAGCTTCCTTTAACTGGGGTGAAGCGAGCATCCTGCGCTCCAAACTATAGTAACGTTTTTCCGCCATTTGACGCGAATCGCCGAGAGATAAAACATCTCCCTTATAGGGCAGCGCTACACTATATCTACCGTCGCGATCATGAACGGTCGTGCGGACGTAAATTTCCTCGCATAATCTGTCATCTGAGCTAGATATGGGAGGGACGTTCACCTCCTCCATCTCCCAAAATTTGCGGACTAACGACTCGAGCGGTTCGACAGCCATATCACAATAAGAGGTTGCCGAAATACTATCTATGATGGGGGCGGAGCCAATGATAACATAGCCCAATACGGTTTCTAGTGCGAAAGGCGCGGTATGCGAGGAGTTGCCCCTGACCTTATTGTTTAACAAAAGATGAGGGAAAAGCGATGCTCCGATGAGCATGTCTATGTTTCCAGGAACGGCGTAAGTGTCGTCTGCTAGTATCAAATTTTTAAATTCAATCATTGCCGAGGTGTCAACCAAAACGGTTGGCAACCGTTCAGTGACCCTATCTACTACTAGCGCATTTATATCAAAGTTAACATTACGATCTATCCGAGAATAAAATTTTAAATTAATATATCCCTGGGTAGCTTTACTAGTACCTCCGATGCCTTTAACTACAGGACATGAAAGTGACCTATTTATTACTAAGCCTAAGCGCTGACAACATTGTCGCGTTATAAAGCTATTTTGGGCTCCGCTGTCCAGCAGTGCACGGACGCTTTGTTCGTTCCCACGCGAATCCCTAACCAAAATACGCGCCGTACCCAGTAACACGGTTGAAGGAGGTTGTGCTCCCATATTTGCCAATGAGCACAGAGCGACATCACCAGGTCTACCGCTAGAATCGTTGACCTTAGTAGGGGTGAATTCCTTGTCCGCTTTACTTGACGTCGCTATGTTGCTATTCTCAAAATGTAATAGCGTGTGATGTTTCCTGGCGCACTTGCTACATACGGAACTCGAATTGCATTTTGCAACTAAATGCTTATCACTTAAGCAGTTCAGACATAGGTTGTTTGTCTTTACTAATTTATAACGTTCGCTTGGTGAATATTTACGAAAAGTCGCACAATTATATAAATTACCGTGTTTATCTTTACATACGATACAAGTATGCTGAAGTGATGTTGACGTAGCGGTTACGTAAGTTAACGACCCTGCTATTTTAGATGGTTGAGTCTGTCTACGGTCGACGCACCTTTTAATCTCTTGTTTAACGTTCGGAGAGCGCTGCATCACCTTTATTTGATCTCGCACGAACGATGCTAATGAATAAAAGGAAGGCATCTCCGAGCTACGATGCTCCATTTCAAACGCACGCACGGTGTCAGGGTCTAATTTCTTTAATGCAATATGGAGAAACACCACGTCCATAAGGTCATTAAACTTCAAATTCTTAAGTGCAGCCACCGATGCCACAAATTTATCTAGAAACTGCTCTAAGCCGTTGATGTTCGCGGATGATATAGGTTTGGGATCGAAAATCTGGTTCAAATATTCGGAAGCTAACATTCTCCTATCTTCATATTTAGTTTTAAGCGTTTCGAATATTAATAAGTAATTGTTTGCTGTAGGTGTAAAACCAGAGCAGATCGACTGTGCTCTGCCACTAAGTTTACTAATTAAGTAATATAATTTTTCAGCGTCCGATAACGATGGGTTATTGTGTATATTGTTTTGAAAACTACTGAAGAAGAAGCGCCACGTCTTAATATCACCATTGAATACCGGAATATCTATTGGCGGCAACCTAATTGAGTCACGAGGACGTACCTGCAATTCCGGCTTTGCTTCGTTTTGAGATTGTAGGAGTTTTGCCGTTCTTTTCACGCGACACAACATATCTTCGAATGCCAGCAGCGGTTGGTAGTTCACTATGTGTTTCGGGTCGATATGTAATTCCAAATGACTAATTTGGTCTAATATTCTTTCGTAATCCGTCCGCGTTTCAATTTCATTCAGAAAAGTTTCCCGCACCGCTTCTACATTAATGTTCCTTATATGATCGCTAATGCTTTGAATACGTGAAAAAAGTACGTCCCTCTTGGCATAAAGCGTTTTAATTTTAAATTCACTTCCACTAACTGCCATTTTAAATTATTATAACAAAGTTATTAATCACATTTAATCTCACACGCATAAACGATGGACGATGGACGCTCGGTATGCCGTATTACGTAATTAAACCTGCAACACCTGCTACAGTCGAGGCGACACGTTGCTTGCTAACTCAATGTTTTTATAAAGATTGTCGGGTAATCGTACCAAACGGTTGCTATCATACTGTTTCAATTATTTAATAAGCTTTAAATTTAACCAAATACGAGCGCTATAAAATAAATAATTCTGTTTGCGAGTACCTAATCAAAATTTAAATTTAAACGAACACTATTTAAGTCTATTCCATAGATTAGAGTGCATTATCTAAATAATTAATTTAATAATTCGACCAGAAAATGGTTGGAGGACCACCAAACACCAATCCAAATCCTGCCCGAAGTGACCATAAAATGGTGGAGCCACGTGTTTAAGGCTGCCGAAGTCTAGTTCCCCGGTCGAACCTTAAACCTATTGCGCGAATTATTAATCTAAGTGGACTGTATCTACTAATGCTTCTACACTTGTATATGCGGTACAATGCACTCGCTCTTCCCAAAAAAACGAACTGTTATGCCAAATCGATGAATGGAATCCTGCTTGATTAGGAAAACACAAAATTGGAGCGGGTTAAAACTACTATATCAAGCAGGAAAATACTATTAGGAAAATGTTGACTCACCGGGATGTTTCTTCTGTGCGGTCGAGCACTATAACTGCGACTTCTGGAACACTCCGGAGAGAGGCGGTGCGCGACTATATCTCACACGAGGCGAAGCGGGTTTCCTGGAGCTCGACTGCTTCCAGGCTAAAGCGGTTTCTACTAGATGTGCTTCCAACAACGAGCGCGGCGGGAAGAGGCCACGCGTCGGTCGCGCGTGTCTTATATATCCTCGGTTCAGATGATTACGTGATGTTCTAGAATCATCTTCTTTCCCCTCCCACCCCACCACCCCGATGTGTCGATAGGAGGGTACGAATGATATCGTTTTGGAAAGGGATAGCCGATTTGGCAACCTACCGTCAAATAAAATAAATACGAATGGTTTTCCGCGCAACCAGATATTAAACATATTAAAATTAATCTGATAAGATCCGCATTAAAATAAAAATTGTATGTTTTACTTATATTGAGCACATCCTGCCCTCCTTCAATTGCAGAAATAAATCTTGTCATAACACATACGGTGTCTTTCCTAGTGTAAGGTTATTGGAATTTGTGACCTCGGGGATTGTGTATATAATTGAGGGAGGCCGGGAGGTACTCTTCTAACTAGGTAGGAAACTTAGCAAAGTAACGCCTTATTCTATTGAATATTTCTCAAATATATGCGTTTTCTCACCATGTTTTACTTTACTTACAAGCATGTGGTAATCTGCACTAAGATGATAAGTAACAATGTCATTTGGTACCAGCGTGGTTCTAACCTGGCTTACTTGTGTGCTGTGAAATTTCCACCTAACTCTCATCCCTTGAGATACCCCGGTTTTACAATTAATTCTCTTGTAATTACCCCTCAGTAGACTTTGCGATGCTTACAATATGATATGCATTATTAAAGAGAATCTACGCAAGTATTAACAAAAGGTAATTTCCTAAAACTCTCGAAGTTTTCCACTTATGCAAAATATATAAAGATTCTTTCGTTTTATAACTTACGAAATACAAAGTTCAGTATCCGGAACGGAGCCAACATAATTCCCTTCAAAATAAACTTGTAATGGTATGCGATAAATTGCGAGAATAAAGTTTTTTACGCTGGTTTTCCGAACCTGAATAATCCTTAACATACATGTGAGGTCTTAGCTTAGTTTATAGTCAGTCCTAATCCGTTTGCAAGGGTAAAAGAGGTCACAGTATTTGAATGTGGAATTCGGTAGCTTTCCTTTATTAACCTTCTCAGTAAATTAACCTCTTTGTTTATAGTACAGAGAAAATGTCTGATACAACTCAGTTGAACAGACACGTCCGCTATATGCGAGCACTGGCGATAGAATGCCATTTGCCCTTGCCCTCACTCCCACGGCCAAATTCAAGCATGACTCGGCATGACATCACGCTAGCGTTTGGTTGTTGTCTATTAGGTGATAACCAGTCTATTAGGTGATTGCCACTGTATACTCATAGATGGTGCCACTGATTCTCCGATATGTAACAATTGATAGATGCACGGATATGTAGCAAAATAAGACTGTACCTAGATTTCTATCGGTGGAACCCTACTGATAGAATAGTATTACCTAGTAAAGTACCACTTTATCTGGCACAAAATATTGTCATAGACGGAAATATAACAACTTAAACATTCTACGTCGTCAAGGCTGGTCACATACGAGTAGATTTAGGATTCCGTTTCGGAGTTCCGTAAATACATCACACACATACGTGTGATTCACTTCCGTATAGCTAGGTTCAGTTGAGAGAAACTAGCCATTGAGTTTAGACATTCTGCCAGCAAGTAATGACGACGATTTTCTCATTGCAATTCCATTCTTGCTATATCGTTGTCGAGTGCATGCCATTAATATATTGAGATTGCAATATGTAGTCAATATGTAAAAATATCTATCTATCCAGAGATTTCGTTTTAATTATGGATGTCTGTAAACTCTTTCGACTAATTATTAAACAAAATAAGCCGAAAGGATTTTGAAAAGAGATATACATATATGATTACATATAAAAACATACATAAACAGGCTTCGGTCGTGCGAAGCATACTTGGCGCGTTCCGTACGGAATTTACGAATGTGTTTTCCTCATCATATAAAATCTATGTAAGACTTGCGTTCGGAACGGCTTTTTTCCCTGTGGGATTCCGCACGCACAGGCAGTCATGCGGAAAATTGAATCGGAGAAAATTCCGAACAGAAAACTAGTGTACGTGTGTTTGTAGGTCCTTGATTTTATATAGATTTTTTGCGTTCGGAATCTCGAATCAATATTATGAAACGGTTTTTTGAAATGGAATCCCGTATGTGTGTGGCCGGCCTAAACATTCCAAAAAACGTCTTCACTCGGTACTCGTACTCGAGCGTTCGGGAAATTACTCTTCTTTTCAGGTATACTTCAAGATCTGAAAAGTAGATTGTGCAACTAGTGCGTGTTGTCAGTGATGACTTCTAGATCTGACCACATCACACAGAACACATCACAGCTGGTCGTATGAGGGCGCTCAAGGTCACTCAGTGGGCTGTGGAGGGGGCTGTGCACGGGGTTTCTCTGCGTGATAAACTTAGAAATGAGGATATACGCAGTAAAACCAGAGTGACCGACATAGCCCAACGGATTAGTAAGCTGAAGTGGCAATAGGCCGGCCATATAGCTCGAAAAACCGACAACGGATGGGGAAAAATGTGGCAGCCTCGTACCGGTAGGCGTAGTATAGGGCGACCTCCACTAGTGAGGAGTGACGACCTGGTAATACATGCAGGAAGTCGATGGATGCAGATGGCTCAGGACCGTGCGAATGATGATGTATTATACACTACAGAGATCAATAAAATAATGGGAGAGTTTTTTACAAAATACAATAATGTAATAAGTAATGAAGATATCCGCGGGAAAACCAGAGTAATCAACATAGCCCAACGGATTAATAAGCCGAAATGGCAGAGGGCGAGCCACATAGCTCAAATAAACTACGACCGATGGAGAATAAATGTCCTCGAGTTGCAACCTAGTAATGGTAAGCGAAGTGTAGGGCGACCTCCCACTAAATGGAGTGATGACATGGTAAAAAATGTAAGAAATCGATGTATGCAGGTGGCTCAGGAGCGTGCATTGTGACATTTCATGGGGGAGCCATCACATAGGCAGTGATTGTAATATTGATGATGATGAGTCTTTATTCTTATTTAAAATATTATAAAATGGGGTTTATTTCCAAGATTACTATCTTAGTACGCACACGATATTTTAAAAATTATACACATATTTCAACTAAGTACTTGAGTAAAATTGTGAGGTTTGAATTAAACACGAGCGTTTAATCAAGAAGTTTATTGATGACTGCCGTACATAAGTCAGTAAATTAACTTACATACTAACATTGTAATACTACTTCAATTGGTAACTGTTGCATGTTATTTAATTTATAATTATTTGTTAGAGTCACTACGTAGCTCATGGGTTTCATACTCGTAGTACGCGAGAAAACCGTGTACGATCCCCGCCGGCACCAGTGAAATTTAAAGTGCTAATTTACCAAGTGCTTGGCACTGAAGGAAAAAAACGTAAGAAAATCTGTGTGATCTATGTGAAGTCTGTCAACGCACCCTGGAGCAGCACGGCTTACCGATTGCTTTATATTACCTCACGAGTAAAGGTTCTTTACTAATGTGATACTCGTATCACTCCCAGAAATGAAAGTAAACCTGTGCCCGGCAGTGACGCGATATAGGCTGTTACTTTAGTTTAATTTAATCTTTTAAAAGCATTTTATTTAAAACACAAGTAAATAATTTTGTTTTGTTAATGTTTGTAAATCCAAAGCAGTTTATAATTCTATTCTATAATCTATACGTTAAAAAAGTAATAAATAATTGGAGTGACATTTTTTATATATTATTGCGGTGATAAATGAGCACACAGTCTACCTGATGGTAAGAGGATGCTGTGGTCCATAGATATCTACATTTATCTTCTATAAAGAATCAAAATGCAGATGCGTTGTCACCACTGAGGACTACGGTGTAATGCCTCGTTTCCACTTCACTCATACGAAACACATTTTGATTTGAAACATGATAAAATCTTACATAATTTTACGAGAACTTGAAAACTTATGCTCATTATTGTCTGAGAAAAATAAAAAATGCGATACAAATTATAGAGAGGCAATCACTGTATGAAGAAGAGTTTTACGAATTGGTTTTATTCGTGCTACAGAGGTAACACGGCAATGTAACCGCGCGATCGATAATTTAAACTAAGTCGTTCTGTGCGACCGGTGAACCGCTACCGTATCCTGCCGTACCACTCCCCCCTCCTGCCGCTGCTAAAACTACGTGACGCATGTTCATGCAGTGATGTCTCGCCCAACCTTGTCTTCACCACATATTCCCGGCGTTGAAGAGATATCTTTAATGTTTGATGTCGGCAAGGGGCATATTGTGTTGAAGGCTCGCCTGATTATTCCCTTCCTGGTAAGGATGTCAGCGACTCTGGCAACTCCGTCCCTTCCAGGCAGCACTCGAAGGACTCTCCCAAGTAGCTACATGATAGGTAGATTGGACTTGTCTTTTATGATGACAAGTGTTCCTTCCTTAAGTGTATCATGTGACTGCATCCATTTTGTCTTCTGCTGAAGTAAAGTGATATACTCGTTAGAAAATTGGTTCCAGAAATGTTGTTTCAACAGTTGGATTCTGTGAAATCTTGCGAGGGATGATATTTTGGTGGTGCTGATCTGTGATTCTGGTGCAAAATGAGAGACCGTCCAATAAGGAAATGGGCTGGAGTCAAAGGATAAAGATCCAAGGGGTCATTAGATAAAGGAGTGAGTGAGCTGGAATTTAGTATGGCTTCTATTTGAATTAATAAACTATTCATTTCTTCGTAATCTAGGAATGTCAGATTTAAAACACATTGGAGGTGATGTTTTACAGATTTAACAGCCGACTCCCACAAGCTGACAAAATGAGGGGTATATGCGGGAATAAAAGTGAAATTAATACCTTGCTCAGTCATGTCTGCAGGTGAAAGCTGTTTAAGAAGTCCAGATCACTCACGAAATGTGCCTATAAATGTCGTTCCATTACTATACGAGACGTATATCAATTCAGAGCTGCTATAAAGGCTTCCTTCGTCAGGTCCGAAACAAGCTCAAGATGCAAGGCCTTTGTTGCTAAACAAACAAACATACATATATAAGATTTTATATGTTTACATCCCCTTCCCTTGTGGTTGACTATCATCACTGGCCTAGCATAATCTACACCCGTGTCAAGAAAAGGAAATTCTAAATGGGCACGCTGTTCAGGTAAATTACCCATAACAGGTGTTTTTCCCTTAAGCCTACAACATTTCACACATGAGCGCACAGTACGTTTAGCTAGATTTGTGCCTCCTTAAACCCAATAATTGTGTCTTACTGTGGCCAGGAATAGTTGAGGACCCGAATTTAAAAACTTAATGTGTAGCATTACAACGAGAGATTGGCATAAAGGATGCTTGGCACTCAATAAAATAGGATGTTAGACATTGTAGACATAATAGGTATTAGAAAGTCTCCCACCAACTCTAATAAGTTTATTATTGTGGGGATAGAGATAAAAGTCTGTTTTTACGAGATAGTTTTTGGTTAGTGATGAGCAACTGATATTCCTCTTGAAAGGATTCCTGCTGAGCAAACCTTAACACAATTTACGAGATTAGTAGCGTTAGTAAGCTCAGCTTATTATCTTTGATTTATAGCGACAGTTATTTATAAATCTAAATATAAACGAAGTAATACGTTGTAATTTTGAAAATACGGAAACTTTTGTAATCAAATTTAAAATTATATTATTTTCTTTAAACACGTGAAGGCATTTAATCATTTCTGGTAAATTAGAAGGATATAATTCCTGCTTAGGTTGGACTGGCCAATTTGCTGGATTTAATTGAAGGAAGGAAGGCCATGACTACCACAAAGATGATTTACCTAGCATTAATATAGCTAAGAGAGCTAATGCTCTCAAACCTCGTGAAACGAGATCTACGGGATTCTACTTTGAGGGAACATAGCTCTAAAACACGATGACGCACAAACGGCTTCAGTTGGCTTGGAGTAGTTCTGAGCCAACCCAAGACGATTGTGGAGTCGGACCACAATATACACTTATTAATGGTAAGTGTTATAGATTCTAATACCTTGATGCCAAGCCTCGCTCACAGTAGTACACTGCAAAGCTCTAATCGAGGAATACTGATCATTTTCAATGGGGCTACCTTGCCCTTGGATGTAAGAAGGCGTGTAGTAACTGTATCATCAACGTCTAAGCATCTAACATATACGCACGCGACGTAAGCCTTCTCCGACGCGTCTGTAAATATATGCAGTTGAATATTAATTGGTGCTTGAGAAGCAACACGTCTTGGTATACTTAAGCTATTTAACGTTGGTAATGATGAAGCGAAATCTGACCAAGCCTTTTTAATATGAGCTGGAACTGGCTCATCCTAACTAAATTTTTTAGCCACAATTGTTGCATTAATAATTTAGCTTCTACAATACTAGATTTAGCTCCTACAATACTAGGCATAACTAGGCCGAGGGGATCAAATATTTGGGCAATTGTCGATAAAATAGAACGTTTGGTGATAATATCAATTAATTGTATAGAAATTGGAAATGTTAGAGTATCCGCAGAGCATATCCAATTTAAACCTAATGTTTTAGAAGGATTGTCATTACTAAAATCTACAGATTCAGATAAATTAATCTCACTGGATATCGCTACTAAAATTTTGTTATTGTTAGAATACTATTTACGCAAATTTAACTGCGCTGACTTTAAGACCTGACATACTCCCTGACAAAGTGAAATTACTTCTACAGTTCTATGATCAGATAAAAAATATCAACGTAAAAATCAAGACAAATTGTGCGTTTTATATCTGGATTTGTAGACCCCTGACCTAACTGATACAAACATCGTGTAGCTAGATAAAGTGCTGAAGATGTGCCGTAAGTAAGTAGTAAGAAAAAAAAAAACAAAGCTACGTTATGCTACTTACTTCAAAGGCGTTATTGCATTATTTAGGCTTCTATTTAATTGCCCCTAGCTATGAAATAATGGTCGTAAATCACATGTAATAAGTAGTCTCTTTTCAGACTGGCCACCGTGGCCGAATTTATGTCACGGTGGCCAGTCTGAAAAGAGACTAGCCGTCTATGCAGAACAAGATTATAGGTAGTGTCCGAGTGGACGTACAAGAACAGGTGCACTTTTTATTCCCATACTCTAATAATCCAATTGGATGGCTATCCGACTCGACCGGACCGGAGAGAGATCAGGCGCAGAACCAACGACTTTACGTGCTTTACAAGGTACAGGGGTGTAATACCGCTTAATTCCTGACTTCGGGCAGCTACTGCAAATCTTTTCTAGAGAAACCGAATAACTTATATAAGCCCGATCCGGGATTCGAAATCTCATAATCAGCAATCGCGTCTACGACCACTAGACCAATGAGGCGGTCTATTTGGTAAAATGTTATATATAGCAGTTAATTACTTTTGTCTATAAGTATTATTAATAGTCCTATTTATGACTAGCATAAATTAGAAAATAAGATTATAATTAACATAAAAAAACCGTCAGTCGTAGGACTGCACGACAGAAGTGAAATCTTCTTAGCTTCAAAAACTATTTAAATATTATTTTTGGGTTGTTATTTTTCTAGGAAGTATTTTTTATTAGAAAATATTTTATCTAAGTATTAATACAGTAATACATTTTTCATTTACTGCGCTGATTTAAATGAAAAAGAACAGACATTCACACATTCACAGACTGCAGACTTCCCAGAGCGATGTGAAGAATCGACGCTCCGGGAAGTCTGCAGTCTGTGAACACGTACAGGATCGCCCCCGTCACTACATCAGATTTGATAGACCGCAAATCCTCGCTAAAGAACACCGATTCCTTCCAAGGATGATTCGCGAGGCTATTGAAATCAAAAAACATCCTAATTTCAATAGAGAAGATGGCTGGGTGCTACCATCTGCTTGGGATCCTATAATAAATAAATTTAAATCCCAACCCAAGCATACAACTGCAAGACTTCAAGATACCATAAGTTCATACTGCATAGATCGGAACAAAAGTTAAATTTTAATCTATGGTAACCGCGGTTAACTATGACATATGGATGTTGAAAATCTCAGTCCCGCCCGTGACCATGAGTGCTGTAAAGCGTTCGAAACGTCGGGTATTTAAAAAGTTAAATATACGCGATAAATTCCGTAAAAACTAGTATTATTTCAATGAAATTATTCATTTCTAGTAAAAGGGTTCTCGGGTTCGCACACAAACAAACACACAGCAGCAATAAACTGCTATTTTACGTTGGCATTCTGTGAAAATTTGGTCCTGCTCCAGTCGAGCCGATCCACTTGTACTACAAATATAGTAATATAGCTGCAGAGTGACTCCACCACATAAAAATCCATATTGGTTAATAAAAGTCCACAGCTGGATTTAGCCCTCTCTCATTCTCTTCGTTGGTCTTTCTTACCTTTTATTTTATATCAATCATAAACGAGATGGTGATGCCGCCATCTACTGGGCGTCGTAAACTTTTATGGTATTCCAATTTCAAAATCAATTTCAAATTACTTTATTGTAAACACAGGTTTTACCGTGTAGTGGCGGTGTAAGAATATCCATTACCCCTTATGATGCCTTGGGTGTCGTAAGAGGCGACAGACAGAAACAAATTCAGGAGATGAATAGCAGCGTCCTTCTAATAAGAACAAAAATAATAAAACTGCAGTCGCCAACCCGCTTGCCTAGCGTTGCAACCTTGGGGAGTCTATGTTCAGCAGTGGACTTTAACGGGCAGTAACGGAACACAGGTATACTATAATAGCATATTATGCTATTGTTCTCTGTGATCTGCCCGTTAGAACACACAAAATATTCTTAAACCGAACAACATTACAACTGAAGAAGACTATCTCCCGTAAGTTTCGCATGAGGCGGCTACGGGAAATACCAGAAATCTTAAGCCGGTGACGACCAACAGTTACTGCAATCGTCAATCCGCATGTTGAGCTTGTCGATCAAAGTAAATCCTACGTAGAACAAGAGAGGCCCAAAACTTGCAGTTAAGTACATAGACTTCCAGTTTTTGACATAGATTAATTACTGTTATTATTAATAGAAACATAGACTTTCATCACAAAGTCAGTACAGGAAAGTCGCATTAAGTAGCTAGTTAGCTAGTTTAATGTAGATAATTACTTAAATCTATAAGTTTATTGTTACGATTGATTACGTTCTTATTGATTATGAGTGACTAAATTATGTTATATTCACTAGGACGATTAATATAGGTAACTTTGGTGTCTGTACTGTTTCGGCCGTTAGTACCTAACCTATAGATTTTGACTGAATTACTGAGCAACTTGTTATTACCTAGTGTGTTAAATATCCCCTATATATGGCAATCTATGGAATTACTTATTTTCAGAAGTGAACTTCGACAGGTAGTAATAAATGTACAAATTAAAAAATTAATCAATTATCTACATTAAACTAGCTAAGTTACTTAATGCGACTTTCCTGTACTGACTTTGTGATGCAAGTCTATGTTTCTATTAATCTATGTCAAAAACAGTAAGTCCAACTTCGACCGAGAGGTCAATCGACGGATTCAACTCGGCTGGGCAGCGTTCGGGAAATTACGACACATCTTCTCGTCAGGTATACCTTAATCACTGAAAACTAAAGTGCAACAAGTGCGTGTTGCAAGTGATGACTTACGGATATGAGACGTGGTCCTTCACTGCTGGCCGTATGTGGACGCTCAAGGTCGCTCAGCGAGCTATGGAGAGGGATATGCTCGGAGTTTCTCTGCATGATAGACTCAGAAATGAGGATATCCGCAGTAAAACCAGAGTGACCGACGTAGCCCAACGGATTAGTAAGCTGAAGTGGCAATGGGCCGGCCATATAGCTCGAACAACCGATAACCGATGGGGAAGAAAGGTTCTCGAGTGGCAGCCTCGTACCGGTAGGCGTAGTGTAGGGCGATCCCCCACTAGATGGAGTGACGACCTGGTAAGATATGCAGGAAGTCGATGGATGCAGGTGGGTCAGGACCGTGCTTTGTGGCATTACTTGTGGGAGGCCTATGTTCAGCAGTGGACTTGTGAAGGGCTGTAATGATGATGATGATGATGATAATATAAAGCGAATTTAAACTTTTTAATCAAGAGAAAATAAAAATAAATATTTGGAAATTTTATATTAGTACACTTATTTTGATTGATAATTGCAGCATTATTATTCAAGCGTTCATATGAGAATAACAATACTACCACGGTTAATTAGTGATAATATATTAACCCATCTAACATTCACTAATTACTAAGAATTTAATCATTATTCGAAATTTATATATGTAGTTAATATTCAACTGATTCTAACACTTTAGCGTGTGTATTACCACTTCTAAATTGAAAACAAATTTGACAAATCAAATCCGTGACTCCGCCATGCGTTAATTGTTATAGTGGAACCGCGTCCGCTCGCCGCTGAAAACAATTTATTAGTATTTCGTGTAGTGGACACTACAAAGGGCTATTATATTTTTGGTAAAGTCATTTAAATTCTGTACAGTGCAGACATAAGCGAATTCATAAATATTATTTTAAAAATTTATTTCTTTATTTTAATCTTAATTCAAACTTTCGAAAACAGACAGGATCAAAACAGGAATTTAATGCTAAAATAATGGAGGGTTTAGTAACCGTGGTTTGGACACCTACGGTGAACTAAGGCAAGAATAAAAACCGGCCAAGAGCGTGTCGGGCCACGCTCAGTGTAGGGTTCCGTAGTTTCCCGTCCGTCACAATAAGTGTTCCCACTTAGGAGTTTAAAGGAGGGTATCCATTATGTTCGCGCTCCAGCAGCGCTCCGCGCTCCTGCAACTGCTCCCGTTATTGGGTACTGTTGTTTCCATCCAAGTTCAAAATTATTTTCCTAGAAAGTCCTTATAAAGTTCTACTTTTCAGATTTTTTTCATATTTTCTAAACTTATGGTTCAAAAGTTAGAGGGGGGGGGGGGACCCATTGATTTTTACTTTTGGAGCGATTATTTCCGAAATTATTGAAATTTTCAAAAAATGATTTTTGTAAACCCCTATTCATTTTTAAATACCTTTCCAACAATATATCTTACGTTAGGGTTGAAATTAAAAAAAAAACACTTCCTATTTTACTTATATTTATATACCCTAATAAAACATTTTTTTCCCAATTTTTATTTTACCACTTTGTCGGCGTGATTGATATTGCCCTTCACATATTCGGTGTTCTCTCTTCCGACCAAATTTCAGCTTTCTAAGATTGCTTTCCCCTTTTTTTTTGGGGCGCGTCCAAGAAATTGTGTAAATATCGTTTTCAATTTGGAAAAGTTATACTGTTTAATTAGGAATTGAAGTTAAATGCTTGCTATATAACTTTCAAATAAATTTGTCGGTACTATACGTGCGCCAACTACTGTAAGTTAAATGTACTGTGTCTATAACCTTCGTGCAAGTGCAAGCAATAAGTTGACAAAAATTTACCGCAATTTGATGAACGGTATGACAGCGCATAAAATACGGACAAACAAACGTAATTTATTATATATTAGATATCTTACAATACAATATTATGTTACTCGTAAACAAAGTTCGAGTTACATATTATATGTGAATCTTTTTTATGAGTAAATATCTTTAGTTTAGCCCTGAAAATACAATTTACCTCGATCCATTTAATTAAAGTGAAAACAGTTTTTATTACAAACTACTCGTTTAAATGCGTTAAACTCTAAGGCGTTTGTAAGTTGTTGAACCAGCATTATGTCTCGTTAATTGTTTTTTGTGTACTTTATGCGCCGTAAAGCGGCTCGTGAAGATAAAAAATGTTTCATTTACCTTGAATAAAATATGTAAGTATTACACTTAGAAACCAGGCAAAAACCACATCAAAATAAAATGCTTAGGTTCAACATCATTTAAATACTGTCGTCTTCTCAGTGTCGCGTAGTATAATCGAAGGCATAATGTTGTACTCCTTATATAATATGCGCTACAATGATTGATTTTCGCTTGGAGAAAACTTATTGTCGTTGACAACAAAACGGAAAACGAAACCTCAGAGCATATTCCAATAATAATCCATTACCGGACGCGAATCGACATCTCATTATGCAGTTATTATATAGTCCTTCGAAATTTTGGTTGAGAAAATACGGCTGCAATTTAAGCAGAATTATTTGTGCTTTAGTATGTTTTTTATTTTTTATATGAATGGGAATAAAATGTGATAAGTAATTTTTGAATATTTGTATAAATATAATTTTAAATTTGGAAAGGTTATACTGTGTTAATAGGAATGATAAAACATTTATATAAAATTGTGCTTGAAATAACTGCCAGCTCATGCGGTACCTTGTGGATCATCAGCTGATTAGTGACCACCAGTACGGTTTCCGTCGGGGTCGATCAGGGTTCTGGGTTACCTAACTCATAGATGAGCGGACGAAGTAGAGTTCAAGGCCTCCCCCTTGAACTCTACTTCCTCCACCTCCTCACCTCGCCTCGTTGGCTGTTAGTTTGGACATAGCGAAGGCCTTCGATCGGGTTTGGCACAAAGCGCTTCTTTTTTAGAAATGAGTGCACTCCGTTTTGAAGATCCCTTAGTAAATTGGGTCTAAGAAAACTCCACACCATAGTCTTGCGTGAGAGGAATTTCCATGAAAAAGGTATGGTATGGATGAATGACTCCATTTCGTTCCGTGGGTGTCTTAAAAGCGATTGTGATAAATGCCAGAAAAAAAATGGCTTTTGGTAGACGGCGACATAGCCATCTCTTTTACCTATACCGTTACAGCCTAATGAAGTTAACCTAAAAAAAGGCCTTCCTCCCAGATGGGGAAGATATTTGACGATACTAATTTACGTTTGACAAGCATGTTGGCAACCGTAGTTTTTTATTTGAACTTGAAGGAAAATGCCATCTCCTGCCCATCTACTGATCTGTTCTCTCACGAATCACATGGGATGATATGGCGTAACTCTTTTACTTTATAATTAATAAATAATAAATTTTTTGACACATTTTGACTCTTCACAATAGAGTGCAGGGCCCCATTTACTCTATTTCCCGCATTCACTCGTCGTTCTATATCCTTATCATATCTTCCATCCCTGCTAAATACGCAGCCCAAATATACAAACTCATCTACTTGCTCGATCAACTCCCCTTCTATTCTTATTTCACAAATCGTTTTACTTTCTTCTCTTTCAAAAACCATAACCTTCGTCTTACTTGCGTTCACTTTCATACCCCTTTCTTTTAATGATCTGTTCATTAATGTAACCATCATTTGCAACTCAGCCGCCGACGACGCAAGGATAACTTGATCATCGGCGTACAAAAGGCATTTGACGGTTTACTCACCCATTCTTAATCCGCATTCTTCAACTTTCAAATTTTGCAAACAACTGTCCATAAATAAGTTGAACAGCCACGGGGAAGCCACACATTCCTGTCTGACACCTTCATGGATGTCAAACCAGTCCGAGTAGACCCCGTTGATCCTAACACAAGCACTAGAGTCCCTACAAAGGGACTCCAATGCCTGTATCAAGCCAGCGCCCAACCCAAATGACTTCAGAGTTTGCCATAGCACATCCCTATTCACTCTGTCATAGGCCTTTTCCAAGTCCATGAACGCACAAAAAACCTTTTGGTTTTTGGCCAAAAACTTCTCCGCGATCATGCGCATGGAAAAGACTTGATCTGTACATCCCATTCCCTTTCTAAATCCCGCTTGCACATCCCAAATTTTTCCATCAGTTTCATTCATGACCCTTTCAATCAGTACCTTAGCATACAGTTTTCCCACAATGCTAAGAAGGCTGATGCCACTGTAGTTTTTACAGTCCTGCTGCGACCCTTTTCCCTTATATACTGGGACGATCACGGCTTTGCACCAGTCTACGGGTACCCGCTTGAGCTCCCAGCATAAATTAAACAAGGTGTGCAGCAGGCCTGCCACCACTTCCTCTCCAGCCCTTAGCATTTCGAGTGAAACTCTATCATATCCAGCAGCCTCACATGCTTTCATGCTTTTCATTGCTTTCATTATTTCACCTATACTTATCTCGCTACCTCTTTCCTCTTCTTTCGGAATTTCTACTTCACTTAGTACACACGTTGTCTCCTCACTCATAAACATGCTTTCAAAATATTCCTTCCATCTCTTTAAACTCAAAACTTCATCATTCAGAATATAGCCATTCTCGTCTCTTATAGCATTCATCATAGGCTGTTTTGAATTTCCCCTGGCAGTTCTTACAAGTTTCCAGAACATTTTAATATTTGCCTGGCAATTATCCGATATTCTTCTATCATTCTTATCCGTTCTTTCTTGCTTTTTTCTTTCAACTACTTCTTTTACTCTCTTATTAAGATGTCTAAAGACTGCCCTTTTTCTTTCAATGTCATCATTCGTACCGCTAGAATTACCAGCCTTTGTTGCTAGTAAATCTAGCCATGCTCTCTTCTTTGCTTCAACTTCCATACGTACCTCATCATCCCACCATAACGTATTATTTTTCCTTTCATTCTTTCTCTTACTAACACCACATACTTCGGTAGCTGCATCCACTAAACCTTTCTTTACTTTTTGCCATACATTCTCCAAGTCTAACTCCTTCATACATAATTCATCCAAACCACTTATATTTTCTTTCAGTCTACATTTGAACTTGTTTTTCTCACCTTCATCTTGTAACCTTTCTGTTCTAATACGCTGTAACGCAGTGGTAGAGACAGATGATCGATGGCGCCAACGCCTGAATAGACCATTAATTCGGCATAAAACCAAATAATGATCCATTCCTAAGTTAGAACCCCGATATACCCTTGTATCCACCACTGCGCCCCTCAATCTTTCATCCACAATTATTAAATCTATCATGCTTCTATCGTCACCTCTTTCCCAAGTATACATGTGAATCCTCTTGTGGCGAAAGCAAGTGTTCGTCACAAAAAGATTCTTTTCCATACATACGGTGAGAAGACTTTTACTATTCTCATTTATACTTTCATCACCAAACGTCTACAATATTCTTTCATAACCAAGCCTCCCTCACCCCAACCCTTCCATTAAAATCTCCTAGCATAATAATATTTTCATTTCCCTTACACTTCATTAACACCATCCTTACCATTTTCCAAAACTGCTCTCGGATATAAGTGGGCTTAGACATGTCTGGGGCGTAGATCCCTAACACAAACAACTTCCTTAAGCCCACTTTCATTCGTATCCATAGCAGTCTTGGGCTTACACATTCATACTCTTTCACACATTGGCCCATTCTTTCTGAAAGGATGATACCTACTCCCTGGCATGCCTGCTCGATCTCGTCTACACCAGACCAGTATGCGGTATACATGCATTGTGTAGTGACATCCTTCCCCTTCCTTTCGTCTCATTTACACATAACACATCTATTCCTCTATCATACATCATATCGCATACTTCATTCATTTTATCATTCATTGCCCCACATACATTCAACGTAGCCAGACGGGCCTCTGCAATCTACTTTTCGCCTCTCCGGGAGACAGAACGTGACGGGGGACGAACCTCGTCGCCGGTTTTCCTCCAGGAGATTCTTTGCACCCCTGCCCCATTAAAGGGACGCCGGGAACTCGGGGCCATTTCTTTTACATGGTTCCTCATGATGCGGATAAAGGGTAGTATACTTTACGCCTCTACCACGGCGTGGAGCCAAGTCTGTGCTATCGGCTTATCACTCATTTAATACCACCCGGGGGACACGTGTAGGGTGGGCCTAGGAATAGGTGGTTAAAGCCTACGGACGCGAGCGACTTATCCCCCACGCGAGCGACTTATCAGCAATTAACTACCTTCACCCTAATAAACAGCATCGTTGATAATATCAACCATAAAATCACAACAATAGCTCTACTTTTAGACCTCAGCAAAGCATTCGATTTTGTTGATCATTCAATACTCATCTTGAAATTTGAGAAATGTGGAATAAGGGGATCTTCATTGTTATGGTTTCAGTAATATTTAAAAAACAGGAAAAAATTCGCTAGGATTACAAAATTTCATACTGAAACAAATAATATAGTTATGTATGATCCGAAACAAAGGATTAATTATACAGGGGTGCCACAAGGTAGCATCTTAGGATCCATTTTATTTCTTATTTACGCGAATGACCTTCCACGTGCACTCACACATGATTGTGTCTTGTTTGCATACGACACGACTATCATTATGGGCAAAAAAATATAGATACCTATGAGACGGAAATATATAAAACGTTAGAAGATGTTATCCAATGGTTAAACATAAACAAATTAAAAATAAACATTGATAAAACGAAAATAATTAACTTCAAAACTTATAAGAGTAAGAACATGGAATTGAATATTACTTACAACAATTCAGTTATACAACAAATAAACATCGCAAAATTCTTAGGCATTATTCTTGATACACATTTTTCATAGAAAGAATATGTTAATAATTTACGCATAAAAATAAATAAGTTTGTTTTTGCACTTGGAAAGGTAAAAGACGTGACAAGCAGACATACCTCTATTATGGTGTATCACGCTTACATTTGCTCCATTATACGATATGGAATAGTTGTCTGGGGAAATTCCTGCCACATCACGAGGGTGTTTATAGCACAGAAAAAATGCATTAGGACACTGTACGGCATGGATTGGTCGGAATCATGTAAACCGACCTTTTAATCAAATAATCTGTTCCCTAAATATACATCTACGAAACAGCTAAATTTGTTAAATACCACAGTCATCTCTTCACCGCTAACGACAATACATTTAAATGAAAAATTAACCACGTGCCCTTAAAAATGCCTGCGCCTAAGCTAGAACTGTTAAAAAAAACTGTGCTTATATGGCACCTCTAATATATAACTCTTTGCCCAAAGGAATGACTAACCTGCCATATAAAAGATCTGTTGTGCCTTGCGAAAATGGTTATTCCAGGAGAGTTTCTAAACTATTAAAGACTTTTTGAATAATAGCACTTGCCGATTTGGTGCCCACTAAGATATCAGATCTTTCTTTTTATTTCTTGTGACTTAGTCCATTATAATAATTCCATAATTTATATAATTGTAATAATGTAATTCAAATAACTGAAATTTAAAAGATTGTTATAATTAAAATTAAAATAGTTCTTATAAATTGTTATTCAAATATTTCTAATAATTGTAATTTTATTCAAATAATTTTTGTAAATTTACTATGATTTTGCATGCTCGTAATGAGGGTGAAATATGTCTTGTGCTAAAAGTTACTTTAACATCTTGTGTACCGACCATATTTCTTGCAAATAAATGATTTATGATTATGATTATGATGAGTGAATTTTATTTTCTCAACCTGGGAATAGAACTCGGGAACCCTTAGGCCCGCCGCCCAACCATTTTTTGGTCATTCGAACGGATTTGGAACTGGTGCCATGTAGACTCATAGAGTCGAACTGCTGAACCAATTCCTTGGACAATACACTCTAATTTAATATTGGATAGATTTATGTAGTTTTTGTTTTAGTTTAAATTTAAATTTGGTTAGTATATTCGCATAGGTAAAAATATACTTATTTATTTAAATAGTTAGACCCGCTTAATTTTATTTATTTTACCCGCTATTTGTAACATTATACGAGTTTTAAACTCTTACCCAGTCGATGCGTGTTTGATAGCAAGTTACCTTCACGCAAGAAAAAATATATTACTGACAAAATGTTCAATTTAACGACGTAATACGGCAAGGTAAGACAATGCCGTGTTGTGAGATATAGTTGTGGCGCATTGTGTTCATCTTCCAACGTTGTACGATATTGTTCGTGATTAATCTAACATTAATTATAGTGATTCAAGATGGCAGTTAGTGGAAATGAAATTAAACTTAAAACTCTTTGCGCCAAGAGGGACTCTTTTCTATACAATATATAAGTGATCACATAAAAAAATATTAACGTAGATTCAGGGCGGGAAACGTTTTTATGCAAAATCGAAACGGTGGACTCTTTGCGCTATCGTATTACGAAAATATATTAGACAAAATTAATAGTTTGGAATTACAAATATACAGTGAACTATCAACCACTTCTATCATTTGAAGATATGTTGTGTCGCATAAAAAGGACGGAAAAGCTCTTACAGTCTTCAGCCCAAAGCGAAGCAAAACCAGAAGTCCAGGTAATCCCACGTGAATCACTTAGATTGCGTGGAGGAAGCCATCCTAACCACCGCCGAGGTTATAAAGCTCATGAAATCGGGTCAATTCGATCTCGTCAAGTGGACTAGTAATTCGCGTACGGTTTTAGATACAATACCACTATCACACCGCCTTTCGGCGCTAAATGAATTCGACGATTCTGATACGTACAAGATGCTCGGTTTGTGTTGGTCACCGGAGTCCGATGTGTTTAGCCTTAAGGTAAACCCGCCCTCAGAAACGTGCACAAAGCGCACAATGCTGTCATGCATTGCTAGATTATGGGATGTCATGGGTTTCGTAGCCCCGGTGGTGCTATACGCTAAGCTTTTCATTAAACAACTTTGATCGCATCGCATAATAATGTAACATATTAATTAATAAAGTTAAGAGCACACTGGTAACAAAATTTTTGAAAATAAAAATAAAGTGCATGTATAATAAGCACATGTACATACCTTTGTTTGGTTTGAAATCAATAATTTCAGCATAGTTAGACGGATTGGTTTTAGAATATTATTATGTATCACTCGCGGACGTCCGTACGTTATTATCCGTTCGGGCCCACTGAAAACCAGCGCTGTTGCTCCGGCGACAGCATAAGCTGAGTGAGGTCCGTTTGTATGACGCGCCACAACATACTCGTACAATATGAGAAACGATTCTTTTTGTCTTTCTATTTTTTTTAAATTATAATCTATAAGTATTAATTCTTTTAAATTGTTTTATCCTTCAAATTGTTGTTTTGTTTCCTATTTTTGTTTTTGTTTGTTATAATGTTTATAATTGATGTGTCAAAATTTAAGTGCCTACTGATGTTTGTGGCGTGCTGCAAAAAAAAAATAAATATAAATATATAATAATAATATATATAATAAATTTTTCTTTCTTTCTTTCTTTCATTCCCATATGATTGGGATGACCCGCCGCCTGATAGCGTTGTTCGTTCGTGGCTACGTTTTAGAGAGGAACTTGCTTTACTAAGCGAAATTAAAATACCACGTCATATAAACGTCGATAGAAATAGCGTCATCAGTGTCGTTGGGTTTGCAGACGCTAGCGAGAAGGCTTACGGGGGCGTTGTATATTTTCACGTCCAGAATAATGGTAGAAATTCGATCAGCCTCATTAGCTCTAAGTCAAGGGTCCCCCCCGCAAGGATGTCTCTCTCGCGCGCTTAGAACTTTGCGCGATATTAGTCCTTGCCAAGCTTATCACCGCAATTACCAGTGCATGTAGTGACAGAGTTCACATAGAAAGAATATTTGCCTTTTCTGACTCAACCGTCACTTTATGTTGAATTCATTCTTCACCCCACCGTTGGGATAAGTTTGTTGTAAACCAAGTGGCCAAGATCCAAGACGAGTTAGGATCGCTGAACTTTTATCACGTGTCCGGTACGGAAAAGCCTGCCGATTGTCTATCCCGTGGACTCACCCCGATGCAAATAATGGACCATTCGCTTTGGTTTCACGGACCTTCTAGGGTTCACTTGGATCCCTCGCAGTGACCAATAACCGATTTTGACCCTTCGTCAGTGTCCCAACCACCGGAAGAGAAGAGGCACTCTCTGGTTGCGAACGTTTCGAGCGAGGTTTCTCCAATCATTGCTTTGGTGAACCGTTTGTCCTCCTGTTCGAAATTATTGCATAGCGTGATTTACGTTTGTCGATTTGCGAAGCTTCTACCGCGACGTTTGTATATCGTAGCGTCCGATTACAGCTATTCCGAGTTGCTAGTATTGCGTGAACTTCAACGTGCGCATTTTTCCGATGAAATTACAAGATTACAATCGAATAGAACTTGTAGTCGCGCTTTTCAACGTCTTAAGCCATTTTTAGTGGAATCGTCAGGGTAGGTGAGCGCTTGTCTAACTCGCAGTTATGTTTCGACCAACGGCACCCTATAGTTTTACCGCGTAAGGACCATATCATGAATAGTTCCCCATAAATTGAATTTTCACGCTGGCCCCGACTTGTTGATGTCAATCTTGCGTCAGAATTATTGAATTCTTTCTGCACGTAATTTAATCCGCAATCGAGTGTACAGATGTATGGCTTGCTTTCTAGTACGTCCTAATCCTTCATTTCCGGAAATGGCGGACCTTAGGTCTGGTCGAGTAACATAATCCGTAAAGCCCTTTATGCACACCGGGTCTGACTTTGCTGGTCCATTTAAGATCACGTTCACTCGCGTGCGTGGTATAAGATCCACAAAAGCTTACGTATGCATTTTCGTATATCTGACTACTCGGGCTGTGCATATAGAACTCGTTGGTGAACTTAGCACAGCGGGGCTTCATGGGTGCATTTAAAAGATTTCTTTCCCGCCGTGGCACTGTAAGTAAATTGTATTCGGATAATGGTACAAACTACTACTACTATCGGCGCGAAACGTATTTTATCAGAACTACATGAGCTTTTAACCAGTAAATATTATTATTCGGAGTTCGCTCACATCCTAGCCAAGAACCGCATCGAGTGGTCTCTGAGCTTCCCGGCCGCGAGCCATTTTGTGGGAAATTGGTAGACTAATATTAAGAGTCTAAATAGTAATTTATACCGAGTAATAGGAGATGAAATTTTGTCCTTCGAAGAAATAAGTACTGTGCTCGCTCAAATTGAGTGCGTCATGAATAGTCGCCCCATTTGTCATACGTTGTCAAGTGTCCCCTCGGAGCCGCTGGCTCTAACTCCAGCACATTTTTTGAATTTCTGCCCGCCATAGACATGGGCGAGAACAAACTTAGTATTTATTGGACCGGTTGGTGCAGTCGTTTTAGAAACGATGGAAGATGGAATACTTGCATATGTTGCAGTCTCGGCAAAAAAACAACTAAACCTTTAACTGTCGGAACTGTGGTTGTGCTTACCAAGGAGAATACGCCGCCTCTTCATTGGCCTTTAGGGATCGTCGAAGAAGTTTTTACCCGGTTCCGACGGAGTAACTAGGGTAGCTCGCGTTAGGACCACGACTGGGTCTTACATGCGCCCTGTTGTCCGTTTTGCCCTTTGCCCATTCAATAGTTTGAATTAACTTTCTAGATAAGAAATTGTAGTCGAAAATTAGGTTTAATCTTAGCGTTAGTTATTTTGAAGGGGACCCTTCAAGCCGGGGGGAGGGGGATGGTTACGCAGAAACGATTCGTGTATTTTAATTTTGTTCGAGGGTATATTTGCCAAGTGTTTATCCATCCTTTGACCTAATGTCCCTTCCGTACACACTGAAAGGGGAAAGGGGGGAGTCTAGAGGGTGACGCGATTCTTTCGACCAATGAGAAGCGCGCCTAACCGAGGTGCTTGGTGGGAAAGCCCTCGAGCGGCCTCTTCCTTCGTACTACTGGCCTGGATCGCATCTCTGGGGTGCCCCAGAAGAACCCATCTCACGTCGCATCACCGCAACGGAAGCGTCGTTCGCCGCATCAGAATCAAACTCCGGTAAGTGTGTTTTCCCGTAATTTTGCTCCTACTTGAGCATTTTGTTTGTTAGTTAACCCGCCCCATTTTGTTTCTCCTCACGTGCTCAAGTAGAATTCCATCCTAACCTTGGCAAGCAATAGATTTGGAAGAGCAAGTACATTGTCCAAGGTGCCGCGTGCCACGTCCGCCATCTTGTTGAGGCATAAGAAGCCATCCACGTTTACAGTCCACCTAGTATAACACCTCGCACAATAGGGTCAAGGCTCAACCTGGGAATCGAACTCGGGCCATAGGCCCGCCACCCAACCAATAGATGTAGATGTATATGGGCCACGGCATCCAATTTCTATAAAGTGGATTGTGTGCTCATTTATCACCTTTATTTAATATAAAAAAGACGTGGATATAAACATCACACAACCACACAACGTGTGTATGTATGAGCGTGACTATTAGATAAAATATATGTGTACGATCTTTTTTCTTTTTTTATTCCAACCCTAAGCAATTTACTGTTGAACAGTTCCAGGTTTGTCCTATCTTTCATGTTGTTCTCCCTCATCGGTTAAAGTCATCTGGCATAATCATCTGGCATAAATGATAATTGTTTATTTGCGATATCCAAATGTGGTGCTGCTTACGTCATCACTTTACTGCTTCTTCTACTTAATCATCAGCCATGTAAGTCCATTACAGGACATGGGTCTGTCCCGTTGTACAAAGGATTTTTTGTCATACTTGGGAGGTGGATTAACGATAGCAGTGCCATACGTCTCACACCTTTTACGCTGCTGCCCGTCACCAGTGTGCCTAGTGCGATTTCCACAAAATTAATCGAATGAATTCACCATCGCGCTAACCGAGTTAACGTTGTCGGTATCGACAAGCGAAGACGAGTGAGTGTGAGTTATAATCGTTAAGCTAACCTTTTGATTCGCGTTTGCTCACTGTGAATGGCGGTTATTCCTTATCTTATGTTGGTAGCATGTTCGAAACTAACCAAATTCAGAATGACATTTTTATTTAGTGGTCTTAATATTAGCATCTGTCTATCAAATTTGTGGTTATTATATCTTTATTACCCTTTTTGTTTATGTTTCGTAATTTGATCAAGGTTTGTACTCGATGTGTTAGTTTAATGAGATTATGAATTAGATATGGACGAGTAACTTGTCCGTGATTGTTAATAATATAACGTTTAAATTAAAAGCAAAAACATAAGGATGTATTCGTTTTAATATGCTTTTATAGTGAAATTTTTGGAGCAGTAAATGGAATTTAAGTTATTTAGATGTAAATTGAAGTTTTATACGTGTGTTTTGTAACTAGGTTACGCGGACTAGAATTTTTTTTTTTTTTTTTTTTTTTTATTTTTATTAGATTTTAGGCATGGAGGCCTCGGCAAAGCATCGTCTAATGCTAGCTGATCAAATGGTCTGTATAAAAAATTTAGAATAAATTGATTTAATTATTGAATAGAGATAGTAGACCTTAGATTTACCAAACGCTATTTACACAAAACTTGAATATTTTAGTGCAAAATGCTATATCTATCCTTAAATTGCCTGTCGTCGCGATGTAACCACGGACGAAAATATGCACAAGCTTCAACACTGGCTCATAATAGCAGCTTTGATTATGATGGGATTGTCTATATAATCAAAGAATAGTAGTCATCTATTATTACACTTAAAGGAAGTGCTCAGAGTTAATGATCTCACGCAAAGGAAAGTAAATATAGATAACAGAACTAGATGTGTCTTCTATTAGAATAAATTATTGATTTTCATGTGCGTTTTAATTAATAAATTCTTAAGTTTGTAATCAAAAAAACAAACAAAATATAGTAGAGTGGACGCGTAAGAGAATCCACTACCCTCTGTTAGTCCCGTGGTTACCAGAACAAGAACAGAGAGAATAAAAAAGTACGCAGTCACTTTCTGAAAGCAACTAAAATAATTAAAAAACAGCAAACCTGCCTGTCAAGCGTTGTCTTTATAGCAAAATCTCCCCTTTGAGGTAATCTCAAAGAGAGGTCATTGTTCAGCAAATGACTTACGATAGACTGTAACGAAGAAATTTAATTGTGAATAAATTAAATTGAAATCAGTTTGTCAAAGGTGAGTTATGTATTGAAACTTATAGCACAGAATAAATAATAGCTTATCCATTCACCTGATACTATGTGGCTACTGCAGCCCATGGACACCTGCAACATACTTCAAAAATAGAAGGCCTTTATATGTATTTTCACCCCTGAAGTCTAAGGAATGCTTCAGAACCTGTAATTTTACTGGCTCTCCATACCTTTGAAAAACATATTACAGCAGTAAAATCACTGCTATTGATGGTAGAAATTGCTCAAAATGAAAATTCTTTGTCCATAAAAGATTTTTGTACAGTAAACACTTTTTGCATTCTATTCTTGTTCAACCCGTAAAGTCCATTGCTGAACGTGGGTCTCTCCCCTTGCAGGACTAGGGATCGCATTATCTACCAGATGTCTCCCACCATTGATGCTGCTTCCCATCGTAGGTTTGAGTATTTTTACATTTGGCATAACAAGTAGAAAGTAAATGCCATCAGAAACCACACGACCTTTCTGGAAATGTTCTATTTGCCTATTACAAAACCCACTGGATGAATTGCGGATGACCGATAGCGTAGAACGTTTTACGTAAAGCGCCGAAACGCAACTTTGACACGGTAGCATTCATCTCATCTCACGCACGCATGCTTAAGCAAACGAATGTTGAGAAATCGAGATACATAGTCTAGGTCTCGCAGCTTGGCACATGCCTCCTTTTATTAAGAAAGGATTAAGGATTAATTAGTCCGCTGAATCTGAGTGAAAAAGTGAGAAACAGTGTGGTAAAAGAAGAGTGTGGTTTGCAAGATGATGTGGTGACCAGGATTAAGAAAGGAATGCTTCGTTAGTTTGGTCATGCAGAAAGAATGAATGAGGAAAGACTGACAAAGTAAATATATCTTGCAGAAGTGAATGGAAGAGTCGGAAAGGCACGTCCTAGGCGAAAGTTTGTCGAACAAATTGGCGATATATTAAAATGGGCCAAATTAAGAGTATCCTTAACCGAGGAGCATGTATGCGTAGGTATATGGATGTGGAAGAGGCAAGAGAGGTATGTCAGGATCGTGCTAAATGGAAATCTGTAGTCTCTGCCTACCCCTCTGGGTGACAGGCGGCAGTGTTTATGTTATATTTTTTATGTTAGTCCGCCGTGCTGTTTCAAGGCGTATTGACACGTACGTGTCCTGAAAATATTTTTTTCTAAGACATGCAGGTTACGTCACTGTTTGTTTCCACCACCGAGCATCCTGGACTTAAATATTAACTAAATAACAATTTTATTGGTGCTGGTGAGGGACAAAACCCGGATTGTCCATGAATATTGTGAAACCGCTTATCCAAACAAGAGATATTTTCTTTACAATTACAGCCTAATAAAAGTTCACGCCTGAACATAGTCCTGCCAAAAAATTATCTCACGGGGGAAATATTTGCCGGAGTCGCCTCGCTTGGTAAGCAGGTTGGCAACTGGATTTTGTTTATATAGCTGTTATCAGTATAATGCTGTTGCTCATATCCTGCTACAGTTTACCTCAGACGCCTTTTATAATAAAAAGGAGATGGTATGGGGTAATGGATAAATATACACCGAGAGTACACGGTGAATATAAGTTCTTTTTATTCATATATTTTGGTATGATGATTTTACTTTTAATTTTATTGTCTTTAATTTTAAATATAAGAATATAACGTCATAAGCATTGCTGTTTATTCGTTGAGTATATTATTGGTTACGTAGGTAAATATCTGAAAACTTATAACATTCTTATTAGATCCACGCTACAACTGCAATGGGTCGGCTCAACCGGAAAAGGGCCACATTTCCCACAGAAAACCAGCTTGAAATAACTGCATAATAATTCTGTGTTAATCGGTGAGTGACGTGGATTTCAATGCATCCTTTATACTTTTTTATAAGCCAGTGCTTAATTACAATCCCACCTGGTGATAAGTGGTTTTCCTGTAGCATCTCGTATCACTGCAAACCTAGATTTATTATCAGGATATTAAACGCCTGCTGAAGCTGTTGAACATAATATTGTGAACAGATGAAAAGTTAATGAGAGCAGGTAGATTTTACCTGAAATGTTTACAGTGCAGTAGTGTTCATTTACTTGGATATAAATCGAAAATGAAATTCAAATATCCGCTAATACTATTACTTTTAAATTTGTGTACCGAAATATAAGATTTTTTCTGACATATCCCATAAATGGGTTGATGCATACTGTAGCGTTGCCAATACACGGCACTTCCTAACGTTCGTTATAAAACACCAAATTGTTGCAAGATATCAAAAAAAGAAAAATTAAAAGATCGGAAATTGGATTTATTTCATTCATTTTTGGATTTGATTTTATCATGACGGCTCCATCACATGGTGCTGGTTTAAATTTATTTAATATTTGAAAGCATTAAATGATGATAAAAAATAAACATAGTATATCTCTTCTAGTGATTCCTTACATAGCCCTACTAAGAGTAACGGTAATGAGCGCCTATCCACTCGCCATTGACTTTAGAAGATTACCCAATAAGCCCCCACCCAATATATCACCTTTAAACATTTATTTAACGCCCCAATTTACCAGCATTTTGTACATTTAAATTATTTCTCTAAACATGTTTGACATATTTATATAGTAAAGTTCACACACAATCGGTTTAGTTACATGCCTCATTTTTTATCTATAGGTTACCGTCACACTCCTTAATATGCGCATTTCTTATTCTCACGCTGGTAGTTCATGTAGCAAATTAAGATCCCAACAGAAAACCTGTGCTGTGGTAGCCCACAGATTATCGACTAGGTGGGATCATTTATGACATCACACACCGATTATATGTACTCTTTTCTGTCCCTTTATAATCGACGTTATTACGGCCTTAAACAAGTCCACTGATAGGCCTTCCCCAAAGAATGTCATCCATGATCCTGATCCACATGCATCCATCGACTTCCTGCTTGTCTTACCAGGTCATTTCTCCATATTGTCTCTTAATGGTGTGTATTTATCGATTGAAAAAATGTATTTATTTATCATAACTTTATTGCAGTTTACAAAATTTTATTTCATTACATTAAAGTTATTCAACAAGATACCTGGCTATATATTTCTACCAAAACTACCAAAGATTATAACAAATATTCATAAATCTTAAATTTGTTTTTCTAAACATTAATAGAACAACTCACTGTGTACCAGTTTATCGACCACACATCTACAAAAAAGACATAGTAATTCAAACTGAATACTTCGTCGTCGTACGAAATAACGTTAATGCTTTTTATTGAGAACTCAATTTTAGCTTCTGTTTTATTACCTGAGGTATACAAAAGCACCGTTAGGAAACTCGCAGATAATATTTAGATGATACGTATTCCGCAAGCCCTGGAGCAGCTCCATTCCACCTAAAGAATGTTAGCCGTACATTGTCCTTACTTGTTGTTTGCAATTTAGATATTCTAATTTAAATTTCTTCATAAACTCTCACACGAGTGTCGTAAAAGTCTACTAAATTACGATATTATAAGTTAACATGTACTCTTATCCTACATCTTAGTTTATGCTTCTTTAGGGTACAAAAGCTTTTACAGAATTCTTATTTTGTATAGTAAATTGGTGAATTCATGCAGTTGATTGTCTTTTGTCTGTGGAAACATGTCGTATAAATCTGACTAAGGAGTAAATTCATAAGTACAAAAAAAATTAAATTCGTTTATTTGCCAAATTTTAAAATTCAAATTTATAAATTAAATAACAATAAAGCATAGTATATAATACACTTTCTTACCTATGATTTTTATACTACCACCATATTTATTTATATTTTATACTTTTATATACTTATATTTATTTGATATATACTTTTATACGCATTTAGAAAAAGCTGTTATTTTGACATTACAAACAGATACTTCAATTTTAATTATTTGTATAATATCTATACATACACTTAAAAATTTGTCAATATTCATTACACTGGGAGGACTTGTTCAATTTTTTTAAGTTTTCTTGTGTAAAAATAAAAGAATTTGTAGGACGTTTTGCAGCTTTAGTGACATAAGACGGAACCAGTAAAGTACACGGCGATTTTATATACGTTTAACCTGAGGTAGCATACAGTTCTTGGAAGATGTCCAAATAAAGGTAGTTTTGTGGTCCAAGTTATACGCTCAAAGCTTTTAAAGCTATGAATGTACTTTTGCGCGCCACAATCAATGCCTGATGCTTTATAATGATATGATTTTAATACTAGCGCATTCTTGTATCGAGTAGCAGAACTAGGAGAGTCAAATCCTTCTAGAAATTTCCATAGAAGAGCTTTCTAGAACTATCGACACCTAGTCAGTCGGGACCGGTATGTACTCGAATATTCTAGATGTTTCTACAGAAGAAAATTTTGGAACTATCTAAGGCTCTATATAAGGCTGGTATAGACCGCGATCCGAGTCAGTATTAAATTGGCGATTCAAGCGAATACTTCGAAGCGATATAAATGTGAACTAGAGTGATCGGTAGTAAAATTGTGTTTTGTTATTAGTGGTGTTTTAAGTCGTAATTAGTTTTGGTAATTAGCTCGGCAGTTTTTAATTGTCTCAAGTTCGTAACAGTACGTTAGTACACTATAAAGTAGAATAAAACATTAATGTACATGGTTTATTATAAAGAAGTAAGGATAACAAACAAATACAGACGCGGTCAAGAATAAACATGCAAATACTACAGAATTAAACAACCTATTATAAAAATAATATAAAACAACAAATGTTGACAATAGTAAGCATTCCCTTATTTTATTATTATATTATGTTTCTATATATATCTACCTATATATATACATATATACATATACATATATATATATATATATATATATATATATATATATATATATATATATATATATATATATATGATATGTGTTATGATGAGGTGACAGAGGGAAAGAAATCAGAAGATGGACAGTGGCGTCTTTCTAATAACACCTAAAAACTAAAAAACGACGATGGTCAACTGATCTGCCAAGCGTGGTTACTTTGGGGCCTACAGCAATGGAGTTTTGAAAGGCTGTCACGGTAAAGTTAAAAAGTTAACAGTAGAGTGATTTTTGACCCCAAGATCTTTATCTCCATCAACCATCACTTGGTAAATTAGCTTATAAATGTTGACAATAGTGAAGCATTCCCTTATTTATTAAATTAATTTCTTTTAATTTTAGTCATCTGTTGTGTTCCGGTTTGAATATATTTACACAGACATTTAGTGTTCATCGTCAGGGGTGACAGTGCTCGGCTAGACTCGTTTGTTTCTATGAGATATTGTCTCGTTTATTAACTATATATGATATATAAAATATATACTAAAACTCGCTTGCGCTTGTTACATAAAACGAAATTACGCTGATTAAAGTGGCGGTGGCTACGTGCCCTCCAAAATAAGCGTTCGTATTTTTAGGAAATAGCTACGTCCTATCCCATCAATTGAAGATAGAGATACCAATACAATAATTACTAACTGTATTACAAACAATATATTTGTAGGAATTACTGTTTCTTATTGATCTATGTACTTGATTTCGTCACCGTAAAATTTTTATACTTTATATTTAACACAATGTATCATATATGATTGTATAATATAAATATAAAGATCTTTTGTAGAAAAATTTGTGGTAGAGCCACCCTGCACCTATATTATGGTTGTATGTACGCGCGTGCACACGCACGCACGCGCACGCTCGCGCAAGCACGCTTACGCACACACACGCACGCACAAACGCACTCACACACGCACGCACACACGCAAGCACACACGACGCACACACGCACAAACGCACACACGCAGCACACGAACGCACACACACGCACACACACACACACGCACACGCACACTCACACGCACACGCACACCCGCACACACACACGCACACACACGCACACACATGCACACACGCACACACACGCACACGCACACACGCGCGCACACACACACACACACACACACACACACAACACGCGCACACGCACACGCACACACAACACACGCACACACAACACACGCACACACACGCGCACAACCACACACACACACGCACATGCACATGCACACGCACACGACCCACACGCACACGCACACACAACACATGCACACGCACACACAACACACACACACACACACACACACACACACACACACACACACACACACGCGCGCACACGCTGTAGTGTATGCTTAAATATGTGTAAAATAAGGAGTTACGGGTACTAGGGAGTTAGTAATAAACCTACAGTCAAGACCACTAGACGTATTATTATTTATTCCCCGAATCTCCCCACATTACATAGCGACCCTGCCAGGTGGTGCGCTGCTACAATGCAAGCGCACCGCCGGGAACTGCATAAGAAATAGAGTAATTGTTATTGAAGAAAATAAATTAATCAAAATGAATACATGAAAATAATGTAATAATAAAATGAACATAATACCGGACGTGACAAATAATTTTTTAAATACGAATGTAAGAAGAGACTAGAATTTTTTTTTTTGAGAAATCGAAGTCGATTATACACTTAAAGAAAAAAATGTTATAGAAAAAATGAAGAAATTACCTGAAAAACAAATTATACAAGAAGCTCCAGTAACATTGTTTTAACAGCATAATCAATATTGACAAGTTCCTAGAAAGAAGATTCCAAGAACAGAAACTTCTTAATCAAAATTCCTTGAAGAGAAAAAAAGAAGCGTACGAGGAAGTGCAGGCCCAACCACATCGGGGACTTAACAACATCTTCGAGTGCCAGAGCAGCAGAAACAAGTCAGGACTACAACGAGCGACTAGTCAAGTTCTGTAGCAGATAATTCTGTAGCATCTCGAAAGCACCGAATGTAAGTTTAATTTTATAATAGTGTCGATGTCTATTGTAAAATTATATTAATACTTATATAATGTTATACGCAGAACTGGGAAAAGAAAATTTTTAAATCATTCATTAAAAAAATAGGAAAAATATTAATACTATTAATAGAAAAATTCAAAATTATTTATTATACCGCAATAATTAATCGAAAAATAACTACTTAATAATGATAATAATAATATTTGTTTTGGAACAATATGGTTGTGCAATGGTGTTTAAGTATAATTTAGTTCTACATATTCTACCATAGTAATGTGTATATTTTAATGGACAAGTAACTATAACAATATTTATCGAAATTTTAACAAAATATAAATTATTCAATATTTTTAATTGATATGTTAGCTTTCTAATTAATTATGTAACAGCATCAGAGGAAATACCAACTTTATACTATTATTACAGTTCAATGTCATATACTTGGTATAATCATTTATTTGTCAATCATTATGTACTATAAGTTATAAATGTTACATCCAATTATCATTATTTTTTTCTGTTTTTATGTCAAATTTATTAATTCACTATTCCATTCATAACGAACTAATGTAAATAAGACAAAATAGTAGCTCCCTATTTTAATAAAATTGAACAATTATTCGTAGATTTGACGATTTCCCAAGCCGATGGTGACCAAAACGCGCATAAAAATTTTACGTCCTATAAATGAAAAGATCGCTATTAAAAGTTTCACAGATGGCTTGCGAAATCGAAAACCCAGTATTATTTTGTCAGCATGTAATTATAGTACGTTAAAAGAAACAATTAGAGCTGCAAAGGATGAGGAGGCGTCTAGTGTTCGACCTAGCGAGTACACCGAACCATCGATTTATTTCGGGAATCGAGGTGGTTCAGGAACGCGTAAACATTTACGAGGTAGGTATATATCCAATAATGTACCACAACAAACATACCCTTTGCATACCCAAGCAAAAAATAACGTGAACAGGAGGAAACCGTTACCCTAAAAGTTTTCGCGTGGAAATCAACAACACCGCGGAAAAAAAAAGGTAATTATGGTGAGTACTCATACCAGAATATCGCGTATCGCAAAGTTCTCAAAATATTGAAATTAACCCTAATAACGATAATAATGAAAATAATCTAGAATTTTTTCGAGGCCAATAGTAGATTTAGTTGCGAATATAGTAATTGTGTTGAGTTAGCAATAGATGGTATCAAATGTAGATGGCTCGTAGATACCGGCGCTTTCGTACGTGTGATTAAATATGACACGCTTAGTAAACTAAACATTTCATTATGGTTCGGCTAGTTTAATAAACAACCGAAATTTGTTCATTTGTTTGCGCTGAATACTCGCAACCGTTACATCAATGTTACTTTGGTTTGGATGTCCGTGTATTTCGCGGGTCGATGTGATGCTTGCTTACTATTGGTCCGTTAAAGTTACAGACATCTTTTCGTCACGTGATTAACTGGACGTCAACGCCGCGCGCCGTGAGAAAAGGGCACGTTTTACGCCGCTCCCAAATATATGTGCCATCGCAAGTTCCTACCCGAATTGGATCATCGTGAGTGAGCGAAATCCGTGTAGCTGGGATCCCCGAAGAAGCACACGAGAGCAGGAGCATCCGCTTTCGTATATTCAGGTACGTCTGACCTTAGTAATATTGTCGATTCAACGGTAGAGTAGAATCAGCCAGCGTCTATGCAAATTACAGTCCATTTCCCATTTCCAGCCAAAAATTTGTCCATTTCACAGGATGACAATTGGATTGGAATTACTAAATACGTAAATCCGATTGTGATTCGACTCTGCGACGTAATCGATACTGAACCTTATTGCTGCATACTTACGTTGATGTCGACTATTTTATACTGTTAGTTGCTGACTCGTAAAATGTTACTTAATTTTGAAGTATTTTCCGCATCGCATACAGCCGTTTACAAAATCGATTTTATATGTTTATTACTAAGAAACATTCTTATTAATCGCATCGACTTTTAGACAGCTGTCGCATTTAATTTACTTACCTATTATTATCATCTCGCTCCGTGAATATTTCAATCGGTTCGATTTAATTTACATAGTGGGTAGAAATCACCGCCGTGCGGCCGCGTCGCGCCAACAACCGGTTTGCAGTTTATCTAATACCGTATCGTACCTTTTCTTAGGTGCATAACGTATGCAGCGCATTACATATATATATATTAAAACTGATTTGAATTTCTTCTATAAATACAGTTAAATTCTTAGATAGTTATTAACTAACCTGCTCATTTATATTTCTTCAATCACGCGTGAAAATTAATTTACATTTAATTCGTAACCACAAAGATACTTTTACTCACTTTGGGGTAATATAATCGTGTTCTAATAAATATATTCAAAATGACGGAAAAGGGTGCAGGAAATGATAGACGTCTTATGCAAATTAAATTGTTAGAAGCTAAGCGTCAATTGTATTTCTCACAAATAAATAAGACCTTTCAACTATCATCGAAAACAGATGAAAAATCACGGCATAGTTTCTTATCACAAGCTCGCGCCGTCGATCAATTACGTAAAGAATTTGTAACTTTGGTTGATGATATAAATTTATTAAATTTGGAAGTAGATACTGATTATAGTATTAATTACCAGCCGTTACCAGCGTTTGACGATTTATATTATTTTATTAAGGATCTTCTGAATAGTATGGAGAGACCCAACCCACAATCGCAAGCCGTCACACATGTAATTACTCAGGAACATACCATTAGGATTCCTCGTATTGAATTGCCTATTTTCGATGGTGAATTACAGAACTTTCCTTATTTTTACGAAACGTTAACGAAAATAAAACGTTAACGGATTCGGAACGTATTCATTATTTAATGAGACACCTTTCCGGAAAGGCAAAACATATATGTGCTGGTATAGTCCCGGCGGCAGATAATTACGTAATTATTTGGCAAACGTTACTAGACAAATATAAGGATAACAGAGCTTTAGCTACGACGTATCTAAATCAGTTATTTGCATTAAAAATATTAACGGTCCCTCTGCAATAAATTTAGAAAAATTGGTAGATAAATACGCGGCCACGATCGCAGCACTCAAACAACTTAATAAAGATAATTTAAGTGACTTTATTTTTGTTTACATGGGCCTAAAGCTCGTAGATTGCTATACTGCGAAGTGTTTCGAAACATCAGTTCGTAGTGAAACGGACATGCCTAAATACGACGAATTTGTCAAGTTCTTACGAGAGCAGGTAAAAATTTTGTATCGAACCAGCACTTCAGCACAGACTCGTGGCAGTTCCATGGCACCACATCCCTACTCGAGTAGTCGCCCATCTAGGCCTTTCCAGAAGACCCAAGTTCGTACTAGGCCATGTAAGCTTTGCAACAACCCGGCGCATACGCATCTCTATGCATGTAAACCTTTTGCTAACCTTTCGGCTGCCGAAAAATTTAAATTCGTTAAAGACAATCGTTACTGCGTTAATTGTTTGAGTAACCAACATACCGCTTTTTTATTGCAACTCAAACACTTCTTGCCGCAAGTGTTACGCCAGACATCACACGTTGCTTCATTTTGGAAAGGAACCATTTCCAGCGCAGTCGTGCGCCGCCACTGTAGCCATAAACGAGGAACATGATACTAGTGAAATACTGAACTCACTAGAACTTGAAGAAGAGTCTTCCTCTGATCAAGTGGTTGGAGAAGGAATTCCAGAAGTATCGTACTGTTCGCTGTCTTCTACAAAATGTGATTCATCATCAACAACGCAAGTTCTCGCAACCGCAAAGGTTTATGCCACGGGTCGCAATGGTCGCGATGTAATCGTTAGATGTTTACTGGATCCTGGTTCCCAGAAACATTATATAACAACAAAATGTTGTTCAAAACTAAAGCTAAAGGTCGAATCCAATTCACCTGTAACGGTGAAGGTAATAGGTGGCTCATCACAGATAGTCAAGGAGGCAGCAAATGTTTCTTTTCGATCTCGATTCACTAATACAAAATTTAATATTCAGGCTCTAGTGTTAAATCGAATCACTACGTAATTTACCAACGTGTAATGTCGATACTAGATTCCTTGAAAATCTGCGTAGTATTCCCATGGCGGACGATAGCTGGGGTATGCCTGGAGAAATAGATTTATTAATAGGTGTAAGTCTTTTTGCGGAGATGCTACGACCTGGTAGAATTATCGGGGAACCCGGTTCTCCGGACGCGCTTGAGACCGTTTTAGGATACATAGTTCTAGGAGATGCTCCATCGGTTATCCAGGCTCAAGCCCCAGCCACCGTAGCGTTTCATGCTATTTCAACATCTGAGGTCGAGACTCTAGTTAAGAAAATGTGGGAACTCGATGAAATTGATCCTAAGCATATCTTTAGTGCTGATGATAAAACATGCGAAGAAAATTATAGTAAGACTGTCACGCGTTCTGCTTCCGGACGCTACGAAGTAGCCTTACCTTTCAAATTCAGTCCAGATTTTCTTGGTAATTCTTTGGAAGTCGCTAGGCGTAGATTTTTACATTTAGAGCGTAGGTTTTTCTGCTCAGCCCGCTCTAAGAGAGGCGTACGACAGTGCAATTAAGGATTATATGGATCAGGGTTATTTATCTCCTATTGATACAGCCGATAAAGATCCTCTACACTTTTACATGCCACACTACGCGGTTCTTAGGGAGGATAAAGTATCAACACGGATCCGACCTGTTCTGGATGCAAGTGCTAAGTCTAGTAGCGGATTTTCCTTAAATGACCTTTTATATACCGGTCCCAATCTTCAACGCGACCTTTTTACAATCTTAATGAATATGAGACTATTACCTGTTGCCATCACAGCCGACGTAAGACAGATGTATCTTAGGTTAGGCGTCCGTAAGCAGGATCGACGTTTTCGCTTCAGTCGGGATGACAATTTAGAAGGTGGTTCAGATATTCGAAATCCAATAAAATCATTGGAATTCAATAGAGTAGCCTTTGGACTAAAGTGTAGCCCATTTTTAGCTCTTCGTACTGTCTCGCAACTGGTACAGGATGAGGGTCACCGTTTCCCTATAGGTAAAGAAGTCGCGCAGAGAGATCTTTACATGGACGATATAGCTAGCTCACTGATGAATTCCGATCGAGCTATTTCTGCCTTTCAAGAGTTAGTCGGGCTATTCAAGGCTGGGGGTTTCCACCTAGTCAAATGGAGTAGCAATAGCGCAAGGGTGCTTGAACATATTTCTGAAGATTATCGCTTGTCGCAAAACGTCGAATTTCACAAGGACGATACCTTGAAAATATTAGGTCTCTACTGGCGTCCTCGTGATGATGAGTTCGCCTTCGAGGTGATTTCAGATGATCGCCCTTGGACTAAGAGAAACATTTTGTCCTCTGTCGCACGTTTGTTTGATGTTTTGGGCTTGGTAGCACCTGTAGTCTTGTATGCCAAGCTTTTAATCAAGGAGCTTTGGATTGCTAAAATAGACTGGGACGCTGATCCCCCACAACGAATTACACGACTGTGGAATGAATTCCGACGTGAACTTCCCCTGCTTGACCAGATGAAATTTCCTCGGCACCTTGGAGTGGTTCATGGCTGTTCGGTAACAATTCTGGGTTTCGCCGACGCGAGTGAAAAGGCTTATGGTGCCGCAGTTTATATTCGAATAGACGTCAAACAAAATCAGACAACTGTCATTTTGTCTTGCGCAAAGTCAAAGGTTGCGCCCTTGAAAGTTGTCTCATTAGCACGTCTGGAATTATGTGCAGCCTTGTTGCTTTCTAAATTAATAAAAAGGGTTCTTGAAATATATTCGAGTAGATACCCAATTAATTCGGTGTTAGCATTTTCAGACTCGACCGTAGTGTTAAATTGGATTCATTCTTCTCCACACCGATGGCACACGTTTGTTGCCAATAGAGTCTCCAAAATCCAGGACAATTTACCATCGGATCACTTTTACCACATCAAGGGTAACGAAAACCCGCGCGATTGTTTGTCCCGTGGATTAACTCCTACACAACTTATGAATCACCTCCTGTGGCTACAGGGGCCTCCTTGGGCCAATTTACCTAAAGTCGAATGGCCAATAAATTTCTATCGGCCAACAAATTCTTACCTTTGAGGAGCTTCAACCAGTTTTAAGCCAGATTGAATCCATATTAAATTCACGACCACTTACAGTGCTCAGCTCTGATCCTTCAGATCCAGCAGCTTTGACGCCAGCTCATTTTTTACATACCGTCCCGCTTGATTTCCTGCCAGCACCTGATATTGATAATTCGATTCCGCATCTTCTAACTAGATATGAGCTCTTAGACAAGATGGTACAGTCATTCTGGATGCGATGGCGGAGAGAATATCTTCATAGCCTACAAGCCCGCCAAAAGTGGAACTCACCATCCTTCCCAGTTAAGGAAGGGACGGTTGTTGTAGTAATACAGGATAACATCATTGGCCCTTAGATTGGCCCTTAGGCATTATAACACAAACTTTTAAAGGTAAAGATGACGTTATACGTGTAGCAATGGTAAGGACTAAGCACGGTACTTACCAAAGACCGGTGGTTAAATTGTGTCCATTACCAACTCAGTAAAGTCATAAATTATTTAGGTAAAGGGTAGATTAGCTTCTAGATAATAAGTCATAGATAAGATAATGGGATTAAGTAGACATAAGTAGTTAACAAACATTCTTTAGTATGTTGTAGTAAGGTTCCTAGAAGTAAGAATAAATTAATTTAAATCGATAGATGATTACACCTTTGAAAGCTTCCCTTTCAAGGCCGGGAGGAATGGTTCGGCTAGTTTAATAAACAACCGAAATTTGTTCGTTTGTTTGCGCTGAATACTCGCAACCGTTACATCAATGTTACTTTGGTTTGGATGTCCGTGTATTTCGCGGGTCGATGTGATGCTTGCTTACTATTGGTCCGTTAAAGTTACGGACATCTTTTCGTCACGTGATTAACTGGACGTCAACGCCGCGCGCCGTGAGAAAAGGGCACGTTTTACGCCGCTCCCAAATATATGTCCCATCGCAAGTTCCTACCCGAATTGGATCATCGTGAGTGACCGAAATCCGTGTAGCTGGGATCCCCGAAGAAGCACACGAGAGCAGGAGCATCCGCCTTCGTATATTCAGGTACGTCCGACCTTAGTAATATTGTCGAGTCAACGGTAGAGTAGAATCAGCCAGCGTCTATGCAAAATACAGTCCATTTCCCATTTCCAGCCACATTACAAAAGAAACCGATTACAATAAACGGAATTGGAGGCAAATTACGAACCTTGGGATTTGTTGATTTAACATTGTCTGTTGACGGCCTGAAATTTAATAATAAGTTTCATGTTATAAAGCAGTTGCCGTGTGAAACTTCTGGAATTTTAGGTATGGATTTTTTACATAAGTTTAATAGTAGCATAAATTTTGAATTGAATAATATTACACTGCGTAATATGAATGAATCAGTAACTTTACCATTACATATGTGTATTTTGATAAATAAGAATTATTTGAGTATACCTCCGAGATGCGAGAATTTATTTTATATTAATGCGAGTGTGAAAGAAAGAAATGTTCAAAAATGGGAATACGCATGATTGAGTGGTTATGTTTCGTCAATATTGGACTGATCACCCAAATATTTGATGATGCTTAAACTAGTAGTATTAAATCCGGTTAAGAGTGAGAATTATGAAAGCATAAAAGGAATAAATATAAAAGAAAATAATTGACCTTAATAAATAGGTAATGGAGAGATACGGGAACGTCCATCACTGGTATAACATATAGTCCTCGAGCAGGGTATGTTTCCGTGATTGGATAATAAAATCGGGCGTAATGAGTACTAGGGAACAGTACCTTCAGTACAAGTAATGTACACGAGTTTACACATATTAGTACTGTTAGGGACCACAAAAGTCTTAAATTTGTTACCCTTAATAATGGTACATGGAGGTCATATCCTTCATTGGATCACAGTGTGAACTTAGTTTTCCTCCGTGACAATTGTTGGAGTCCTTTTAAAATGACTTAAACGTAGACCTCAAGGTTGTGCATACAACCCAAGTTACTTTTTACCTTGATATAGAAAAAAAAGTTTAGTATTAGTTGTACCAATAAAATGAAATTTATATTACGAAAATGTAATATAATACCCAAATAAATGGGGGGCCCATATTTATAAAGTACCCGCGTGATAAATATCACGAATAAAAATATAAATGAAATGAATTAATACTCCGATTCCCTGTATCTAATAAATAAATATATAAGTGAATAGAGAGAAAGAGAGCCAGCTAAAGGTCAAAAATATTAAGAAGAAATAAAAGAAAGTACGTACAAGAATTATGGAAAAAATGCCTATTAATCGGCAAAAATACAGAATAATAAGGGGATCCCCGAGCAAATCAAAAAGTGTGTAGTTATTTTCCATTTATGTATTAGGACTATTAATACTTATTCACGCACAATCCTTAACGGGGTAGCCAGAGAGAACAGATCGACAAGTGTCACGATCCTTACATACCTCTTTTGCTTCTTTCATGTTCATTAACTTCTTCATACATGCACGTCTAGGTATCCGAGTACTCTTGACCTTCCCCTCTTCGAGCAATTTGCTCACATGGTCTTCGAAAGATAGTCTCGGTCTACCTCGACATCTTTTAACATTTACTTTCGCTCTATATATTTTCTTCACCATTAGGACTATTAATGCTACCCAAAATGCGACTAAGAAGTTACACATGTAATAACTATAGGGATCGATTTACACAACTACGCGAAAATGTGTTGTGTGTATATGTATTGTGCGCGTAATTATTTTTACCACATTTGTACATGCATTTACGAGATTTTTTTCATATATAGACACATTATTACGTAATTCATATTTACAATAAATCTGGTTGAATTTTTTTGTCATCTGTTTTTTTTAAAACTCGTACATTTTAAACTATATTTGGTTTATATTTTGCTTATAAAATAAAGTCCAGAGTCTATCGATACAATATTATTATAAATTTATTTATGTAATAGTATTATTTTTACGTTTTTTCTTTAGAAAATACAACAGTTACTGTTTGTGTACGGGTTACCGCACACATTTTATGTAATTTTAATTCAATGACTCGTTTATTTAGGTCACGCAGAAATAATGCATTTGTCATTTGCGAAATCATGTAACTTCCGTACTTTTGCCTATACATCCATTTATAATTCCTTAAAATAAATTCAGTGTTAGATCGACTTTTATTTGGTTTGTTTCGTACACTAACTTTCCCTTGCATCCGATCTGCACTCATTCATCTTATATACTGTATACACCTTACAGTGTTTTTGGTCCTTCGAAAAGACAAGATCACATCTGTGGATTTCCATCAACATTTGGAAAATACAGGTACAGTGGTTCCTACGCTTACGTCACTTTATTTTCTTTGTGGATTTTGTGCGACTGCGAATCGGTTGACTGGCTTCCCAGAAGCGGGTCCCACCAGTTTAATTGAGAAGGCGCAAAAAAGGTCGTACTAGGTTCGCGAAGATATAGAGTGGCCTGGACCGCTGGACAAACATCTGCTACAGCTGCTATCAAAGTGGACAGTTGTCGTCGACATTCGACACAGTGAACAGTGCTAAGACTCAGTGAGCAGTGAACTTGGAGTGTACCTTTTTTCGTCCTCGTAGTGTCACACAGTGAAAAAGCATAATGGAGAGTCTACTTCAGCGCCAACAGGAGATTGTTGAAGCGATCAAGAAGATAGAGAGAAAATTCAGCAAGGATTCCGCAACACGCAAGACTCGTAAGTACTTGAACGAGCGACTCGATGCCCTTGATAAACTGTGGGCCGAGTTCCAAGTAAACAACCATAAGTTATCCGACTATGAGAATGACACTGATCCTTACTTTACGGAAAATCAGTACCAACAAGCAAGAACGTACTTTGATACTGTGCGCATCAAGATATCGACCTGCCCCCCTGCACGTGAACCTGTTTCTCCGGCACCAGAAGCGCTGCCTAAGATCGTAGCAACCCCGGAGCCGACTCCATCTACGGCTCCACCTAAACTACAGCCGAGAGTCACTCTGCCATCGACGTCAAATGCAACAACGGTCTCGCCTACAGATCGTCGCCAGGCAGATGAATTGGTATCTCTGCAAAGAACCAACTTCAGAGCTTTCCATCGACAAGTGAATAGCTTGCGACTTGACGAGATACGCGACAAGTGGGAGCTGGAAGATGAATTGCGTAACATTCAGACGCGCTGGGCTGCAATCGACGCTTTGCATTTACAAATCGATCACATTCTGCAAGGTTCGGATACGCAGTATGACGATGAATTTTATGCTTACGAAGACTCGTACAAGAGCATCAAGAAGGCTCTGAATATCAAGCTCGCGTCTACATTACATCTTCAGCAGTCGACACCACATATTGACATACCTACATTTACGGGCAAGTATACACAATAGCCTAAATTCTATGATCTCTACGTAGAAAGCATCCATAACAATAACTTGCTCACGAAAATCCAGAAGATGCAGCACCTGAAAGGTAAACTACGAGGAGATGCTGAGCGACTTATTCAGCATCTAAACATCTCGGCAGACCACTACGATACAGCGTGGGAATTGCTGACACACAGATATAACAACCTCCAGCTGTTATTTACAAAACAGATTGAGATTTTTCTCAATCAACCCGTCGCTCACAAGCAATCAGCGTACGAGATCAGACGCCTCTACGCCACGTCCATGGAATGTATCCACGCCATACAGAACCTCGGTATCGATACAAGTACCTGGGATCCGTTGCTAGTACACCTCATAGCGAAGAAGCTAGATGCTGAAACATACAGCGACTGCAAAGAGGCACGAAAATCGCCGCGAAACCTACCATCGCTTTCTGAGCTAATGGACTTCCTAGAGAGCAAATTCGACGCCTTAGAGCCAATAGGTAAAAAGGAACGAGAGATCTCAACATCATCAAATAGATCTTATCCTCCGAAAATCATCAACAACAAACCATATAAGCCTCAGTTTCAACATGCTGGTGGTCATCGCTATGGAAAATTTCCGAACAGAGAATTTCAAGCTGTTGCGACATGCTCGTCAATTTGTCCGATTTGTAACAATAATCACTACCTATACAAATGCAGCAAATTTATCAAGTTTACACCGGACGAGCGGCTAATGGCCGTCAAGAAACATAATATTTGCCACAATTGTCTGTACGCACACACCGATAACATATGCACGTCGACGAAAAGATGCAAAGTCTGTCAAAAAGGTCATAACACATTGCTACATGACGCATACGCAAATATGAACCTTAATCAACAGACGGTAAACTGGGGCGACGGTGGGTCGTCATCGCACATGCCTACAGCTCCAGTTACGCAAAGACCTCAAGTTTCAACGCGATCCGAAAACAAACAACATAGCGTGAATCACGTTGCTACAGATGACGAAGAGATCCTGTTGACAACATTATCTGTCAGGGTCAAAGCTTCTGACGGGACTTACATCACTTTGAGATATATTTTAGACCAAGGCTCTCAGATTTCAATCATTTCTGAGAACGCCGCTCAGATGCTGGGCTTGCCTCGACAACGGTACCACGCATCTGTATCTGGCATTGGAAATGGATCAAAGTACGGCAAGGGAGTCGTCACGCTCGAATGCCAGTCTATCTACCAAGACTATGAGTTTACAACTCAAGCATTAGTCATCAATCGCGTCATCAACAATCTGCCAAACATGTTGTCAGTAAGGAGTCCTGGCCACACTTGCACCACATACAGTTAGCTGATCCCGAGGACAACATCTCTAGGCCTATGGATCTGCTACTAGACGCAAGCATATACTCCGAGATCATCATGAGCGGCCTGATCAAAGGTCCTAACATGGCTCCAATAGCTCAACAGACGAGATTGGGCTGGATCCTCTCGGGTAAACGTGAAAACGTTTAAGAGTCACGTTGTGATAACCGACCTATCAGAAATTTCTCAATACTGGGAGCTCGAAGAAATCAGTGACTCAGCTGCTGAATTGACACCTGATGAACAGTACTGTGAGCAATTCTATCAATCTACGACAAGACGCCTACCTGACGGAAGATACGAGGTTGCTCTTCCTATGAAGCCTGGATGCGAACAAGATCTAGGTGATTCAAAGTCAAAGGCGAACGCACAGTTCTATAATTTGGAAAATAAGATGTCCAAAAATGAATCTTTGGCAGAAAGTTACAAACATTTTATGCGAGAATACGAGCAACAAGGTCATATGCCCTCGGTTTGACAACACAGTGCATTAGTTCATTATTTTCCACGTCACGGTGTACTGAAAACTGACTCCACTACGACAAAACATCGAACAGTTTTCAACGGGTCATCAAAAACATCGAGTGGATTCAGTCTCAATGATTTAATGGAGCGTGGTCCAAACTTACAAAAAAGATTTGCAGCATCTCATCTTAGCATGGCGTCAACACAAATACGTCGTAACTGCTGACATCGAAAGCATGTTTTGCCAAATAATGATTCGTGAACCTGATCAGCATTTACAACGCATTATTTGGAGAAGCGCAACTCAAGAGCACCTGAAGGAGTACCAGCTCACAACAGTTACGTATGGTACTAAGGCGGCTCCGTACCTTGCAATGCGCACCATGCAATGTCACTGTACATGGATGACCTTCTTGAAGGTCATGATGACCTCTCTCAGGCAAAACAGCTACAAAGAGAAATAATCGACATATTGAAGGGCGCCGGCATGAACATCCGAAAGTGGTCCAGTAATGCAAAGGAACTGACTTCAAAGGCCTAGAAAACAGAAATACCTTGGGCTTACGCTGGATGCCCTCGTCAGACATCTTTGTATTCAAGAACATATTCGAAGACGAGACCAGTGAGGACGACATAACAAAACGACAGTTACTATCCAACATCTTAAAGGTCTATGATCCAATGGGCTTTCTGTGTCCACTATCCGTCCGAGCAAAGCTTCTCTTCCAACGTACATGGTCTGAAGAAGCTGCATATTGGGATACGCGCTTAACTGAGAACATAACCCACGAGTGGAAAAAGGTTGAAGTGTGATTATCTGAACATAGATCAGTTCAAGATCCCTAGATATATGGGCGATAAAAACCATTACATAATACATGGCTTTTGTGACGCGTCCGAAAAGGCGTATACCTGCGCTATTTACGTTGTCACAAAGAGTCCTAAGGGTGAGTTCACATCGACACTTGTGACAGCTAAAACAAAATTAGCACCGTTGAAAAACAAGTTGACGTTGCCTAAGCTTGAGCTATGTGGTGCGTTACTACTATCTCAACTCATGAAAAAGGTCATGGAAACTATGCCAAAAAACCTGCAAATCTACGCTTGGACCGATTCTATGGTGGTTCTTGGTTGGCTGTATGGAGACGTTAATAGATGGAAACAGTTCGTTGCTAACAGAGTTCATTACTCAACATCATTCTATCATCGGCGATTCGTTGCGGATTGTGCTACAAGAGGACTGTCGACACAGCAGTTATTAGAACATCAACTGTGGTGGCAGGGTCCGCAGTGGTTGTTGGCATTTGATCCCTACATGATCAAAAATGAAATATACCAACCACCAGAATTAGAAACCAAGAAAACTAGTGTGAAAGCAGCCTTATCTCACAAAAATGATTTCATTTTGCAATTATTACATGAATGCAGCTCGACGCGGCGCATCGTAACAACAATCGGCTGGCTATCACGTTTCACACAATGGTTGCGAAACAAACAAATACCTCGGCAAAACTACCTATCGTCAACTGAAAAGCAATGCTTGAATAGTAAAAATGTACAATCGATGGAATTTGAAGATGACATTAAAGAACTTCAAAAACATGAAAAGTTGAGAAAATCCAGTAAGCTGCTGAGCCTCAATCCATACATGACCCTAGTGATGGATTGCTGAAAGTTGGTGGACGATTGAACAACTCATTGCTTAGTCAATCAGCAAAGCATCCCACAATACTACCAAGTCATGGCAAACTCACTGAGCTCATCATACGGAAGGCTCACTCCACCACACTACACGGTGGACCTAGCTTGACTTTGTCTCACACCCGAGAAAACTACTGGATTCTCAGTGGGCTTCGCACAGTGAAGAGAGAACTTCGCAAATGTGTGACATGTCGACGCTTCAAAGAAGAAAAAAGAACACAGATTATGGCTGATTTACCAGAGTCTCGCGTCACACCTTCGCGCGCATTCACTCATTGTGGCGTTGACTTCACTGGAGCCTTTGACATCAAAGCAAACAAAGGTCGTGGAGTACGAACACATAAGGGCTATGTCGCAGTGTTTGTTTGTCTCTCGACAAAGGCTGTCCATCTTGAGTTGGTGTCCGACCTTAGTACACCTGGATTTCTGGCTGCATTTCGACGTTTCTGCGCCAGAAGATCTACCCCGAAACACATGTACATCGATCAGGGTAGAAACTTCATCGGAGCATCCAAAGAACTTAAGAAGGAATACAAAGATATCCTCGCAACGATCAATGAAGAGCTAATAAACAAGATCGACGACCTTGACATACAGTGGCATTTCAATGCGCCAGCCTACCCTTCTGCAGGTGGACTATGGGAGGCTGCCGTTAAGAGCTTGAAACACCACCTTCGTCGTGTGATAGGAGAGCTAAATCTCACGTACGAAGAGTTCATCACGCTGCTTCACCAGATCGAAGCGTGTCTAAACTCTAGGCCTCTACTAGCCTTGACTGAAAGCCCAGATGATGAATACCTAACACCGGGACATTTCTTAGTTGGAGGATCACTGATATCAAGACCACAAACAGATCCTAATCACATGAACTTGACAACAAGATGGCAGATGATTCAAGCCATTAACAAACAGTTGTGGAAGACATGGTCATCTGACTACCCACAATAGCTGCAAGTTCGTACCAAGTGGAGAACACCCTCAAAAAACATCGAGATCAACGATATTGTTCTAATCAAGGATGAAAACTTACCCCCTGGCAAGTGTTAATGGGTAGGGTCATTGATGTTCTCCCTGGTAAGGATGAATACGTACGGGTGGTGTCAGTCAAAACCAAAAATGGAATCATGCAGAGGCCGATCTTAAAACTATCCGTTCTACCGGTGAGAGAAGAACTCACGAAACAACATACAAGCAACGACGTTCAATCATCTACATGTGATGACGTCACAACAGCTGACTCGCAAGCAAAACAACAACGACCAAGGCGCACGACGAGAAGGCCTGTCAGAACATTCTTTACGATGGTGGTGATGCTGTTCCTATGTCTGTTTACCCCTAGCCAGTGTTCATACAACATATCAGCATTGGATAATAACCAAAACATTTATTTTGACAAAATGTATGACATAAATCTTATACGAGATGAATGGAAATTAATTGTGTATAATATGAGTACATACTGGTCAGCATTAAGTCACGTGAAAAGTTACGTCGGTCACTTGGAGGAGTACCTACACAGCATTACGCTTCCAGTACAATACAAGAGTATCATATATCAGCTGCAACATGAAATATCCGAAATTCAACATTACAACAAGATACTCAAGAACGGTGTTCACAGAAGACAAAAAAGAGGACCGATCAATGGTGTGGGATATGTGGCCCATTCCCTATTCGGTGTCCTGGACGAGCGTTTCACGAAGAAATATGAAAGGGATATAGAAAAAATTTCTATGAACGAAAATCACCTACAACTTTTGCTTCGAAACCAAACAAGTGTCATAGAAGCGCAGTACAATATTCTTCAAAGAAACGAAGCCATCATGAACAAGCAGTTTGGATTGGTTCAGAAATACCTACAGAATGTAACCTTCACTACCAACCGAATAGAGAAAATGAATAACGACGAGCTACATGTCCTGTCAGCATCCATGTCAGCCATGATTATTATCACTAATGTTCGGCACATGCAGGAAAGTGTTATTAACACCCTAACAGACCTTGCAAATGGTCATATGGACGCTCATTTATTGCCTTCAGAACAATTGGAAGAGCAGCTCAATATTATATACAGACACATATCAAATGACCTGACTTTGCCTGTCGATATTCACGACTTTAGGGAAATATACAAATTGATGAAGATAAGTGGTGGCCTGAGCAATTCTTATCTGATTATCGAAATTAAGATTCCTCTGGTCAACAAGGAAACCTTTGAGCTGGATAAGGCTATAAGTCTTCCGCAGCAGAACTACATTGTGGAATTTATAACACCCTATATCGCATTCAATCTGCAAAAAGACCTGCTCCTCACGCTATCAGAATCCGACATTCAAAATTGTGTCCATACACAGACAAACAGATTGTTATGCTCTGTAGATGAACCGATTTATGAGTTACAAATAAAACAAGCAATTTGTAACTTGAGCATACACGATAAAATAATGTGTCATACAAAGGAGGCGCCGTGTCGCGAGCGATGGATTAAGTTACAATGCGATAAGAGGTGGCTATTCTCTTGCTGTGGGAAATGCACAGTGCGCATATTTTGCATTGACACTGGAATGATAATGAAGTCACTGACCGGGAATTACAAACCGGCTTACTACAAATCGGTCAAGGTTGCACCATCAAGAGTGACATCTTTTCTATTTTTGGTCACAACAACTACTTGAGCCAAGTTCAAGTTCAAGAGGACATACCGATCCCATCAGACACTTCCATATTGAATTCCATCCTAAATACTACTTCAGGCTTCGAGCAATTTACATCCGAAGACCATGGAGACGAGTGGCGTCGCATGAAGGCTCAGATTACAAACCTCAAAGAACAAGAAAGCGCACCACTCAGCGTACATGACATACATCAATATTCAGTTATGTACACAAAACTGGGATTGATCATACTAGCGGCATCCATTTACATCATTATACGATGTTGCAGAACCAAGAGAGCACTGAACATGACGTCAAACACTCCCGTAATCTCCATTCCTATGGCGGCAGTCACGAGCGGAGACCAGGAACCTGCGTCAAGGACGAGACCGCGATCCGTGCGACTGGACATTCCATCACAAGTGTAGTGCAGTGATGAAATATTTAAGGAATTCGTTATATTATTTTTGTTTATATTTTTTTACGATTTTATTTTTGTACTTTTAATTGTTATCACATTATTATTTTTTTTTTACATTCTTAGTACCTTTGTGTTTATAGTTTTCCCTCTTTTGGGCCGGCAGAATCGTTACCGCACATATTTTATGTATTTTTAATTCAATGACTCGTTTATTTAGGTCACGCAGAAACAAAGCATTTGTCACTTGCGAAATCATGTAACTTCCGTACTTTTGTCTATACATCAATTTATAATTCTTTAAAATAAATTCAGTGTTAGATCGACTTTCATTGGGTTTGTTTCGTACACTAACTTTCCCTTGCATCCCATCTGCACTCATTCATCTTATATACTGTATACACCTTACAGTTTGAAATAAAATTGCCTTTTTCAATGTTAATAAATATTTCGTAAAACAAACTTGAGCTGTATACCTAGTAGCGTTTTATTTTTTATATAAATTTCATGTCATGAAAAAATGAGTTTTCGAAATTATAAATAACTTAATGATTTTTTGTTAATGTACCTATGTAAAAGTATTAATACTTTTACAAAATGAATTTAAAATTGAATGTAACAATCTATATTTAGAGGTACAAACTATTTGGAAAGTACATTTTATTTATAATATCATTTCAATGCATGGTTAAAACTAGGTACCATTATACAACGTAATCGAAAAAAACGTTCCCATGAACATACTTAGAAATTAAAACAAAGGTGTCACAAACCGCTTACGCGGCTGAGATTGTAAGTTGTATTTGATCCCTGTAATGATTATGATTATGTTGCACTAGGACCGCAGTGAGACAAAACGTGTAATATTAAACCACTATCATTTTTGCCAACTAAGTTATATGTGCAAAGAAAAGATTCTTTTGACCAGAGTTAGATACTACATACATAATTAGTGACATCCTACTAATTATGCAAATCGATGTGACAAGTGTTGCGACATAAAGGATTAATAAAAATATATGTGCCAATGGTTATAACCGATTTATAGGATATTCCACTTTTCATAGAGTTCATTTAGATTTAGTGGGGCCCTAATGTAAGAATAGTTTTAATAATTTTTATATCATACATACTCACACTACAGTGTGATTTAAATAAGTATGCTGAAGTTTATCTACTTAAAAGTAAGGATACTATTTCAATGGCATTAGCTTCTTTTAGATTTGTTAAGATTTAAAATGAATAATATAGTTTAAGTTTAAGAATATAAGAAAATGTAAACACCTTATAATATTTTTGATAACTATTTTGTTTTAAAAACTGTATTTTCAGTCTAGTGAATTAATAGTTATATATGAAAATTTTAAAATTTATGCAGTAATGATAGGCGAACTAAAATTAATTCACAGCAAAATCTTAAAGATTCAATACAATTACGTAAGGAATTTGATGATTGTTTAATAAATTTGAATTCAGAGATAGAAAGTTATTTTTTTAAATTACTGTGTTTACGATATTTTATTTTAATTTTATTATGTTATAAATATGATATAGTAGGTATAATAATTTTAATATTTTAAAATAATGTACAATTTTTTGTACACCAAGTTATGTTACATTTAAAAAAATATTTTTGTGAATGATTTTTTTTCTTTTTGCCGATGGGCGTGTAGTGTACGCTTAAATATATGTAGAATAGAATAAGAGAGAGTTAGTAATAAACCTACAGTCAAGACCACTAGACGTATTATTATTTATTCCCCGAATCTCCCCACATTACAACGTGTGTCAATATATTTTTATAATATGTAACGTAACTAGGTACATGTTTTAAAATTCTTATACCTACTATAACATATTTATAACATAATAAAATAAAAATTAAGTATCGTAAACACCGTAATTTAAAAAAAAATAACTTTTTATCTCTCTATTCAAATTTATTAAACAATCATCAAATTCCTTACGTAGTTGTATTGAATCTTTAAAATTTTGTTGTGAATTAATTTTAGTTCGCCTATCATTACTGCGTAAATTTTAATATTTTCATATATAACTATTAATTCACTAGACTGAAAATACATTTTTTAAAACAAAATAGTTATGAAAAATATTATAAGGTGTTTACAATTTTTTTATATTCTTAAACTTAAACTATATTGTTCATTTTAACAAATCTAAAAGAAGCTAATGCCATCGAAATAGTATACTTACTTTTAAGTGGATAAACTTCAGCATACTTATTTAAATCATACTGTAGTGTGAGCATATAAACATTATTAAAACTAATCTTACAAATATAAATATAAATAGTCTTATCGTTTTTTAAAATAGATTTTATTATTATTCTTATAATACCTCGCTGATTGTCACCGATAACATCGAAATCGGTTAATCCGTTCAAAATTTATCGCTGTCAAAAAATTCCAAAAAAAGTGTTTTTATTTTAATAAATTCGAAATTTCTACTCGGATCAGTGTTGATGTGAGTTAAGTATTAGTTCGTAAAATATTTGTCGAGCGTTCTGAGATCGAACATAACAGAAAGTTCCAGGGATGGCCTATTTGTTTACCAGATTTTTATTACAAATTCTCCCATACGATTAATACTTTCCGATTCCATTGATTTCATTTCGGTGGTCTGATACAAATTAAAACTATCAGTAAGTCTATATATCTTTATTAGGAGGGTAAGTTATAAAATAATTACCAGTTCCATTTCATTCCGAAACTAAAGTTTCCTTGAAGACATTTCTAACTCAATCTAACATGAGTGGTCTGAGGGATGAGAGGAAGCCGTAAAAAGTTTGTAAACAACATTATGACTTTTCACTTCATTCGCGCCGGATATCTTACAAAATGGACCTTTGACTTTCATTCGAGACTTAACATTAGAAGACAATCTTGGCTTACGTACTTAAATATTATAAAGTAATTCAAATATAAAAGATATATTCGAATTACTATTATAATATTTACTTTATAAAGGGAGGTTTTAATTTTATTAATGATTTACTTTATATAGATTCTTACAAGTACCCACATTATTCCACCTCTATAGCGTGGTTAATACGGTTAAATTCTCTTATGAAGAGTATTTATTCAACAACGATATATTTTTTATGTAAAGTAGTAGAGCCACACTAACATATAAAAATACCAACAAACAAGTTCACACATGCGACACAATAATCATAATTAAGTCATCAACGGCTTGTGCATTACTATATATTTAGCTTCAGGTGAAATTTTTCTAATATATTTTAAAAGTCAATAAAAGAAACGTGACAGCCAGGTGGAATTTCGGTTATCGAGTTCTGAGTAGCTGACACACGGACAGGTTGATCAATTCGTATTTAAAATACATGAACTCTATTATCTATATAATATCTATATTTACACAGGCTATACTTAACAGATGTACCGTTTAGTGGCGGTATAATAGAATCTGCTACATCACAATATTTTATCGTTTATGACATAGGAGAAATGAGACAAAAGTTGTTCAATTTAATACAAAGTATTTCTAGCAACCAATCAAATATTAAAAAAAAGCGGTTTCCATTAAGAAAAAAATTTCCCTGTCCAGAATTTTAATAGGCCATAATGATAAAATGACACATGACCTCTATACCTGTTGATTTCAAGCGAGTATCTATTTCCCGTATAAATATGTAGATGTAATTCGCTTTTTAATTGGTTAAAAACTATCTCAATATTCTTGAAATTTGTTTAGAAAAATATTTAAATATGCGCGTACTTATAAAATGTTTGCGTTACATATTATCCTAAAATACTACAATATCATATTGACAATTTGTATATGTTTCGGAAGACAAGATTATTCTGACATTTCGTATAGAGAAATCTTAAGAGGCGGTTTGATATTAGGTGCTCTACGCCACCACCACTAGAAAAATTGCAAATGGACAAACATCTAAACCCGTGTACACCAATTAATGTAAATAAAAGTACTTCTTACATATCGTACCCACAGAAATGTCCATATTACGGGATTTGTAAACACCATTTCTGTATGTCACTTATATGATATTCCTTAAATTTTCTAATAAAAAAGGGCGAAAGAAATTTAAATTTAGGTTTGAAATAAAAGGCGAGAGTTATTGAGGGGGCAGATAGAACTGTGCCCGCTTACGTTAATTTAAATAAGTTTTTTTGGAAGATATTGGAATTTATAAGGCATACAAAGATATTATGAAAAGCTGTTTATGTTTTATATCGTTACTATAATGTCAAATGAACGTTCTGTCTACATGATGGCAAGGAGTCTTTTTTAAAGTTATTTGTAGAGATTGCTGATATCTGCAGCCAACATTAAACAATGAAGACTACAGAATTATTGTCAACTTTTAGGACTAATATGAAAGCCTATAGTTATACTAATTCTCTATATCTTTTAAACCGGAAATAGGTTAGAGGGCAGTGCGTACCCGGACGAAAATAATACTACATTATCATTACATCAGTGTCGCATCCATAGATTTAGTATATACTTACGTTAGATTAGCAATATAAAAGAGAAAGAACATAGCATATCTTACGTTAAAACGAGATAGAATGGCTATATCGTACACATACGCGCTATAGACCTATATCGTGCTGATGTCAATTGTTAACGAAACAAATCCCGCAAATTTTCGCGGTATCTTTGATTTCGAAGTACCTATTAAAAAGTTTTTAAAAGGTGAGATTAAAAATGGCGGCGTGTGCAGTACCTGAGTGCAGTTCATCGAGAAAATAAATTCCACAAAATTATACATTTCACACGTAAGTACAATTAAAATGTTTAGCACTCTAAATGCAATATTTTAGAACTGTTATATACACAAATGTATAGGGAAATATATCGCGTTTTTTTACGATAATTCTCTAAATGCATTATAATAAAAAAATTACAAATACGTGAATTCCCGCTACTTCTGGTCTAATATTTGTAGAGATTACCACTAACGATTTCATCTTATCGATAATACGTTTATAACAGGGTAAGGAATTACTTTGGATGCAGCTTCTTTTAAATTAGTCATTTTTTTAATTTTTAATATTTCATTTTTGGCATTATAGTAAATACTTTAGTGAGATAAATAAAACTTTATTAATGTTTCAGATTTCCGAAAAATATTGAGGTTAAATAAAATGATTGGAAATAATAAATAGAGAAGGCTGGATTCCCAAAAAATTTACAACTATATGTAGCAAGCACTTAGATCAAAAATGTTTTTCTCATACAAATGCACAACAGCACAAGAGTAAAGCTGCGTTCTGGTTCAATACCCACACTATTTATGCCGATGCGTAGTTTCTTAATTAAATATTTGATTGTACATATGTTAATTTCGTTTGCGCATGTTCAAATGTGTACAAATTTTTGACGTCATCTTTGTGATGTATATTTTTTTAAACGAAAGTAACAAAGGAACTTACAAGATCACTTGATGGAAACGGCTAATGCAGTACATGGTCACCTACAGTCAGCTTCAAACTAAGAAACCTACAAATGTGTTTTGACCCCTGGAGACTAAGATAACATGCCTTAAAGCTTATAATTATACAACTCTCTATACTCAATAGGCCGAAATGCGCCGATGCGGCAAAAATAACTAAAAGGGTTGTTAAAACCTCATTTTATTCATTTTAGTCATAGATATATACATAATATATACACTACCTAATTATATTTGTTCGTAGGTTGTATTGAAGCCGAAACGCAAAGCATCGTCATTTGTCTACAGAGATTTAACCCCAGTACCCAGTAGCTCTACTGCAAACGTTTCTGCTATGGACAATTCCCCAAGAAAGAAAAAAAATAAAGAAAACTATTGATATTCTTCGGAGAAATCTAGCTATGAAACAAAAAAACTGAAATATAATAGCACAACAAAACGGACTAATTAAAAAGTGGAAAACTTGTCTCAAGTGATAAAAAACACTCACGTCAAAATAACATTAGTGCTGTAATGGTGTCTAGTTCTAATGATTTGTTGCAGCATCTCATTGAAATAGCGATTAATAAAATACAACATAAAAAATAAACAAGAGTATAACATACAACTAAAGACATTTGCCCTTACTTTACACTTTTATAGTCCTAGATCTTACAATTACGTGACAACAAAATTTGACCTGTGCCTACCACATCCTCAAACACTACGAATCTGGTACCAAAATGTGGGCTGTAAACCCGGGATCACTAAGGAAGCCGTAGAAAGGATAAAGGCTTTAAGCAAAGAATTTTTTTTCTTTGGTCATCGCCCTTACATTTGACGAAATGTCTACCCGCGAGCACATTAAATTTGACGGTCGTAATCATCATGGCTATGTTGATGTAGGTAACGGTATTTATGGAGATCAAGTAAACAAGGCTAAAGAGGTATTAGTATCATGGTAGTGGTAATTAATTCATTTTGGGAAATCCCAATTGCTTATTTTTTTTGGAAGAGGATTTACTACTTCACAGAACGCAGCACTTCTAAAACACTGCATTAATTCATTATCGGATTTTGTAAAAGTTGCTTCTGTTAGTTTTGATGGCATAGGATCTAATATAAATATGGCACAAATAAAAGAAGCTAATTTGAGCACCGCTCCATTTAGACCGTAGATTTACTATAGAGGACAAAAATATTATGTTATATTAGATGCGTGTCATTTACTAAAGCTGGTTATAAATACTTTTGCAGAATAAATTTTATTATTTTCATCATTACAATTATCATCATAATGATATTATTAAATATGAATTTCTGGAAAATCTCTGCCAACTTCAACATGATGTCGGTTTGCATTTGGCAAATAAGCTAACTAAAAACATGTAAATATGGTTAATCACAAAATGAATGTACGGTTAGCAGCGCAGCTGTTAAGTAATTCTGTTACAACCAGCTTAAAGTTCTGCAAAGACGTATTAAAATTACCCATGTTTGAAAATTACCAAGCGACAGCAGGTTTTATAAAGCATATAAGCAGCATATTTGACATTTTCAACTCCAGAAATTTACTCAGCTACGGATTTAAGAAGGCTTGAAATGAAATGAATGTCGAAAATTTTGTAGCTGAATGCAACAAAGTCTGTAAGTATATTAAAATTTAAAATACAACAACCAAACTTTGATAGAGAGTCAAAGAAAACTTGTTTTTATTGGTTTTTGGGCGAATACAATAGCTTTAAAGTGGCTTTATGTCGATTTTATAGAGTCAGGAAAATTAAAGTTTCTTCCGACCTATAAACTCTCCCAAGATCATAAAATAGAAAAGTTTTTAGTACAGTACGTTCTAGAGGAGCATTTAACAATAATCCTACAGCCAGACAATTCACAGCTGCATACAAACGATTAATCTCCCACGTCGAATTGTAAATAAGCGATATAGCTAATTGTTTGCCTTTGGAGAATATTAGTATGCTCAATCTACAAAGATCGTGTACTATAGATACATTAAATATTACAACTGGCTTCAGTGCAATGACGATGCCAAACGTCGATGTGGCTATTGGCCCAGGGCAAATCGATAATGAAGATTTTAATTTCATGTCATCTATGCCGTGGATTCCTGAAGGCATGGAATCTGTAGTTGAGTCCATTGTTCAGTACATTTGTGGTTACGTGGTGAAAACAATTGCAAATATAATTAAATGCGATGGAATGCGAATGTTATGGAAGATTCACTTATAAACGTAAAGGATGTAGGTGGCCTCGTTTATCCCTCTCAAGGCGTTTATGAGATAGGTATTCATTCTGAACGAATTTTTCGAAAATATATGAAAGGAAAAATGTAAACGAAAATATGTTTCGAAAACTAGTAAACAAATACCTTGTGTCCTGCAAAAATTATTTTGACATACTTGACATACATATGTATGATTAATACTAATAATCGAAACTTATTTGATTATTAGATTGAAGTATGAATCAAAATTGCAAAATACCTCTAAGGAGGTACATTTTTACAAAAACGGAAAATAAAAAATCGAATACTTTTTCTTATTTTTTAATTTTATGCCCTCTAACATAAATATATTCATTTTATGACACGGACAGAGCATTCTGTATCGATTATTGATGTTGACGCATAGCGCAGCACTATTCGTCTCGTACACATGCGCATTTCACTCACACCGATACATTTTGTTTTTGGTCTCACCCTAATCACTCCATCGTCAATCAAATGTATACTATATCTATGGTCGCATCATTCGTCGATGCGTTCGGTGGTTTGATATTGTGACGGCCCAATATTATTATTAATAATTAAATTCAATGTAAAGGGGCGTCAAAAATAGTCTTAAAAGATATATATTAAGCAATTAAGTTAAATTAATAAACATAAAGTTAATATATTTCAGACATTATCCCAATAACATAGTAAATTAAAGGCAAAATTATTGTTTTTCGTAATAAATAAATTTATATAAAAACTTGAAAAAATATTTAAAATAAGATAAATAATAGAAATACAAGTCAAAAAATATTATAAAATTAAGTTAAATAACGTTTATAAGATAATTAGAAAAATTGTTAAAAATTGTTTAAGTCATGGGAGGTGTTCGTGTATAAAAGAAAATTTTTTCTAAGTTGTGGAAGGAGTTCACGTATAAATGAAATTTCCTAAGTTGTTGAAGGAGTTCATGTATTAAAGAAAATTTTCCTAAGTTATGGAAGGTGTTCACGTATAGATGTCTTGTATGGAGGAAGCTGTCGGAGGTACATACCTGCAGTTGTACATATATATGGGGTGGTCGGGAGCCCGACTGCCTGAAGTACTGTAGCACAATGACTAGTCCTATATTAGGGACTTATGATATTAAACTCAATGATACAAAAGCAATACTAAAGAAGGTCTCCATGATGAATTTGCATTACGATAGTAGGGTCGTGGGTTCGAACCCTATATATTAATGACTTATGAAAGTAAGGTCTATGATCCAAAAGCAATACTATAGAAGGTCTCTATGATTAATATGCATTACAATAGTAGGGTCGTGGGGTCGAATCCTATATATGAATGAATTATGAAAGTAAGGTCTATGATTCAAAAGCAATACTAAAGAAGGTCTCCATGATGAATTTGCATTACAATAGTAGGGTCGTGGGTTCGAACCCTATATATTAATGACTTATGAAAGTAAGGTCTATGATCCAAAAGCAATACTATAGAAGGTCTCTATGATTAATATGCATTACAATAGTAGGGTCGTGGGTTAGAATCCTATATATGAATGACTTATGAAAGTAAGGTCTATGATACAAAAGCAATACTATAGAAGGTCTCTATGATTAATATGCATTACAATAGTAGGGTCGTGGGTTCGAATCCTATATATTAATGACTTATGAAAGTAAGGTCTATGATCCAAAAGCAATACTATAGAAGGTCTCTATGATTAATATGCATTACAGTAGTAGGGTCGTGGGTTAGAATCCTATATATGAATGACTTATGAAAGTAAGGTCTATGATACAAAAGCAATACTATAGAAGGTCTCTATGATTAATATGCATTACAATAGTAGGGTCGTGGGTTCGAATCCTATATATACATGACTTATGAAAGTAAGGTCTATGATACAAAAGCAATATTATAGGAGGTCTCCTTGATGCATAAGCATTGTATGGGGTGGTCGGGTGACTGACTGCTCCTAGTACTGTAGCAAAATGACTAGTCCTTATTAGGGACTTGAAAAGGAATATTATGGTGGCGTGTGTGCAGCAATTGGTCCGAGGTAAACTTGGACTCGCTAACCGATGTGTCCTAGACATATCATCTTAGTGCCGGTGGTAAGCGGGTTTGTTGTAGCAATACGGCTTTCCCTTGGACATCGCACACCCATACCGTTTGTGGGCGATGTCGTTGCACATAGCGATGTGTCGTCTATCTTTCGGATGGGGATGATGAGTGTGTATGGTAGCACTTTTAAGTGTAACAGGCATACTCAACTTCATGTCTTAGTGCATTAGCGCTATGATACGTGGAGTTTTGTCCACTGGCGTCTTAGTAGCGTGCTACTATGATACGTTGGTGATATTTTTTATATAACAACAATACCAACTTTGTTACCAAAATCGATAGGAGTCATGTGGGTGTGTTGTGAGGGGGCGCCACCCGTATGATAGTTGCATTGATGCTTACTGCTACTTGCGGTATTGCGTCTTGAGATGGATCTGCGGGTGTGCTGCGCCTGATTCGACACATTCTTGTGGTTCTGGTCGATGGAGGTATACAATTAACATCTTAGTGCTAGTGGTAAGCGGGTTTGTTGTAGCAATACGGCTTTCCCGTGGACATCGCACACCCATACCGTTTGTGGGCGACGTAGTTGCGCATAGAGATGTGTCGTCTATCTTTCGGGTGGGGATGATGAGTGTGTTTGGTAGCACTTTTAAGTGTAACCAGTCATACTCAACTTCATGTCTTAGTGCATTAGCGCTATGATACGTGGAGTTTTGTCCACTGGCGTCTTAGTAGTGTGCTACTATGATACGTTGGTGATATTTTTTATATAACAACAATACCAACTTTGTTACCAAAGTCAATAGGAGTCATGTGGGTGTGTTGTGAGGGAGCGCCACCCGTATGATAGTTGCATTGATGCTTACTGCTACTTGCGGTATTGCGTCTTGTGATGGATCTGCGGGTGTGCTGCGCCTGATTCGACACATTCTTGTGGTTCTGGTCGATGGAGGTATACAATTAACATCTTAGTGCTGGTGGTAAGCGGGTTTGTTGTAGCAATACGGCTTTCCCGTGGACATCGCACACCCATACCGTTTGTGGGTGACGTCGTTGCGCATAGCGATGTGTCGTCTATCTTTCGGATTGGGATGATGAGTGTGTTTGGTAGCACTTTTAAGTGTAACAGTCATACTCAACTTCATGTCTTAGTGCATTAGCGCTATGATACATGGAGTTTTGTCCACTGGCGTCTTAGTAGTGTGCTACTATGATACGTTGGTAATATTTTTTATATAACAACAATACCAACTTTGTTACCAAAGTCGATAGGAGTCATGTGGGTGTGTTGTGAGGGGGCGCCACCCGTATGATAGTTGCTTTGATGCTTACTGCTACTTGCGGTATTGCGTCTTGTGATGGATCTGCGGGTGTGCTGCGCCTGATTCGACGCATTCTTGTGGTTCTAGTCGATGGAGGTATACAATTAACATCTTAGTGCTGGTGGTAAGCGGGTTTGTTGTAGCAATACGGCTTTCCCGTGGACATCGCACACCCATACCATTTGTGGGCGACGTCGTTGCGCATAGCGATGTGTCGTCTATCATTCGGATTGGGATGATGAGTGTGTTTGGTAGCACTTTTAAGTGTAACAGTCATACTCTACTTCATGTCTTAGTGCATTAGCGCTATGATACGTGGAGTTTTGTCCACTGGCGTCTTAGTAGTGTGCTACTATGATACGTTGGTGATATTTTTTATATAACAACAATACCAACTTTGTTACCAAAGTCGATAGGAGTCATGTGGGTGTGTTGTGAGGGGGGCGCCACCCGTATGATAGTTGCTTTGATGCTTACTGCTACTTGCGGTATTGCGTCTTGCGATGGATCTGCGGGTGTGCTGCGCCTGATTCGACGCTCTCTTGTGGTCCTGGTCGATGGAGGTATGCGGGTGGTGATGTCTGCTTGGATGTATAGGGGACCTTGGGATGGTGTAAGCCCGACGATAGTCGTATTGATGCTTGTTGCGTTCTGCAGCATTGCGTCTCTGCGATGGTTGTTTGGTAGGACGCTATTCTCAATGGCGCTCTCTGTGTCTTGGTTTGACTCACACCTAAGTAGCTTTGCCCAAGTCGGGTCCCTTCATTGCGGGGCTGCAGACTGTCTACCCTCCACGATGTTTTATATAACAACATAATATTATATCTCTGTAACTTTCCCACCTTTGAATGATTGAAGGCAACTTGTTGGTGGGTGAGACAAACATGATCGAAAATGCATTTACTCAACGTCAGTGACACAAACCCTTTCTGATGGCGAATTATTACTCTTATCTTATAACTGCCTTTTGGCTATATCTGCCGTTGTATTGGTTGGTGGAGCATATGTGTCGACCTCATGCGGGTGGTAGCTGGCGGGAGGATCTGAGGAGACTCTCAAGGCTGCGGCCGAAAGCCGCACAACGTGGGACCCCATTCCCTTGAGGTGAGCGGGAGACTCATGACACGCTCTGGGGCTAGTAGCCGTGCTGATCATGCAATTGGTGGTGATGCCATACACTTACATCACGTCTGCAGGAGCGGCTGTCTGGCAGGTGGTGGCGCTCACGGAGGGTTTACGGCCAGTGTGCCTATTTGCCTAAACCGTGTGACGTACATTCACTGTGGCTGGATTCGTTCGTATTCTGTTTGGCGTTTACACGCATTGACATGCGCGACTTCGATCGATGGTTGTGCTTACGCACTAGCAAGGGGCCAAGCCTCTTTTACTGGTTCGCCAGTTATTTTGCTGTGGACTACGGTCCAGTTCCCGAATTAGCTTTCCCTTCGGGGGGAGTGCATCAAAATGGTTGGCACTCACCGTGCACGGCATGTGTGGGGCCGTGTACCTCCCCCTACATTTTTTGTTAAATAAATGTAGGAGAGCGAAGCCCTTGTATCGGGTATTTTGTATAAATATATTTTGAGCCTTTTCCGAGCGGGAAGGGATAATTAATAATGTAAACCTGATACAAGCGGAATAGGGACGTTTTATGTTCTTAACCTTTTTTCGAGCCCTGTCTTCGTGAACGGGGTTCACTTAACTTATAAAGCACTACCAACAGCTTTCAATTGCTCTAGTGAATATTCATTCTTCCAAAAGACACCTAAAGGAACTAAGTTACTAAACAAACACAACGTAAATAGGGTCCTAACTAAGATGATCACGCCAAAATATTAAAACCGGCCTATTAATAAGCCTTTTGAAAGATCATTTAGAAAGATTAAAACATATTTTATTTATCCTCGTCACATATATATAATTTTTATCGAAAAGGGGTAAATTAATTATATCTAATATATTTATTATTATATTGAAAGAGAGGGGGAAGCGTTACAATATGTAGATCGTATTTAATCGAGACAATGACGTCGACAGTCATTAAATGTAACAGTTGTGATATAGTTATTTGTGAGGTTCTAGCATTCATACAAAATCAAGTAGATGTAATGTGTATTGATATTTTATATAGTTCTATTGTTAACGTATTAAGGAAAGCTGCGGTAGATAGTTATAAAGTACGTTGTTGTAATAAAAAAATATAGCGGGGTGGAACAGGCATGTAAAGGAAATACATAATTAAACTCGAACCTGTTACCAGATGTGGATCCTACACGGCAAACCTACATCTGGCGTGTTGTATGAAAATATGTGTAAGACCAGAAATCGTTTTAAGTCTCGACTTAAGTGGTATCAAGATAATAAGACACAAATTATACAGGATATTTTGGCCAAATATCATAAGTCGAAAGACTTAAGGGCGTTCTGGAAACACACTAAAAAGTTTAATACAGAGTTATGCGTCCCTGCTAGCGTCTGGGGTCAACATGAGCCAGGTAAGACAGTTAAATTATTTAAAGATATTTTTAAGGTCAAATCTTCAATTGCGTCGACGCAGCAGGTGCATAGTGCTTAACAAGAATTAAGTAGAAAATATCACCTCCTGAGATGCCTCCGTTGGGTCCAATTATCGCCCAATATCTTTGGCTACTTTAGTCGCAAAGGTTCTGGACGGTTTGCTTAATCAACAACTCAGCCAAAATATTCACATACATTTGGCTCAGTTTGGTTTCAGGCCGGGGCTTTTGACTCAAACTGTCATATATATTACACTGCGCGAAAAACGCAGGTCTACGCGTGTTTCTTGGACCTGCCAAGGCATTTGACCTGGTTTCGTACAACATTCTATGGGAAAAACTTAATCAGGAAACTAGCACACCGAAAGAAGTAACTAACCTCTTCAAATATTGGTATCACAATAAAACTAACTGTGTGAAGTGGGCTGGCTCATATTTTTCAGAGCACAGGTTGGGGTGCGGGTTGAGGCAGGGTGGCCTTAGCTCCCCTCAACTTTTAAACCTGTACATCTACGTTCTGATCGTGTAGCTCAGTGATGTCGGTCTGTCACCAGCTCAATTTACGGTCATTTTGTTAATAATATAAGCTATGTCGTTGATATGGTTTTGCTGTGTCCTTCGATCAAGGCCCTCAAAACGCTAGTGGGCATCTGTGAAAAGTATGCGGCGGCTCATGGTCTCAAATTAATTCTAATAAGAGCGAACTTACTGGTGTTTAACTCATGTTAGATTTGGAGGAGTTACACTGAGTAGAATCACCAAATTCTGATATCTGGGACACTGGGTTGCCGAGGATCTCTCTGACAATTTAGATGTTGAACGGAAACGTAGAGCGTTAGCAGTGAGATGTAATATGCTTGTCCACAGGTTTGCTAGGTGTACGAATGAAGTTAAGGTAACATTATTCAAAGCTTACTGTCAGACATTCTACTCCTGCAGCCTCTGGACGAAGTGAACTCGCCGAATTCTCAGTGCGCTACGTGTTTAGTACAACAATGGATTCAGGATATTGCATCGTGTATATTTGCTGAGGCACGTGTGGACAGCTTTGCAGTAATATTACGCAAAACAATAGCCTCCTTAATGCGTCGCGTGCGAGACAGCACCAACGGCCAAGATTGCCGTGTGATAAGGTTCTGGCACACAGTGCATATGGGTTCCAGACCCAATATGTTTAGTAATAAATAATAATTTTTGTGAAGTAATTATTTATGTATTCTGTGAATTTACTAACCCCTAGTTTTTAAGTTTTAAGTATACTAACAAAATGGGTGTAAAAGTGTACTACCAAACCTGAATAATGAAATAAATAATAATTAAATAAAAGAAAATTTACAGTTTGATTACGTTTTTAAGTTTTTATCAGGAGGATGCTGCTGCCCATCTTCAGTTTCAGTTTCTCTCTGTTGCCGCTTGCGACAACCACATAATGATATAGGGTAGTGAATTGTCAATTACATGAATACATAGGTTAAGGTAGATTCCACAGTCATTTTACCTCCACACTAGGATTTCTTTCTGTATCGTGAAGGAATTTTCCATAAATTAATTTCACAAGGACAAACATTCAAACCCCGAGCAATTATTTGCAGGCCATACAAGTATGTGCTCCGTGCGGCGTTCGAACCCGAGACCCTCAGTACCGCAACGCATTACTAAAATACTTCGCCACAGATCCGTCAAATGCCGCCACTACATGGCTTTTGACACAATTATTTATATTATATTTTCAAAAATTTACACACTTACTACATTCACAGCTATCAAAACATATAAGAGAGGAATTTATATGTGCGTCATCGGTAACAGAGTTCACTCAGAAAAGTTATGATTGTTTATTCAGCCAAGAATCATGTGTCAGTCTGAAACTCCATGCAAAGAGGAATTTCCTAAGTTTCAAGTGTTTACCTTCGAAGCTTGAATTAGAGCCATTGTTTATATTGATTGGAGCAGGAGAAAAGTTATTACGTGTCATAATAATGCTATATTGTATAACATCATAATTTCAGATTCGAAAGCGGGCAGCGGGATCACATATCTAAAGTATTCACATTATCATATACCTATATCCTATCACTCACTGCACCCGCCATAACAAAAAACAGCTTTGTACCGAGGCGTCCGTCGTCACCTCAGCTGGCGGCACTTGTTTTAAATATTTATGTTTCTCACGACCTTTCATTTATGTTTAAAGAGGTTTTAGTTACAGTTATTTAAAGCTGATAAGATTTTCGATAAGTAGAAACAATAACCATAACATATAAATGTTTATTTTATTTTGTACAGCTCTTTGTTTCTAACGGATCTTGATAAAGTGTACTTACTGACGATAAATTTTATTTTATGAATGAAATATCGTAAGTTTTTATTTTATTTTTATGTCCTTACAATCAATACGACATATTCTTCGTAAATGAACCGAAATTATGCATGTAATAATTATAATAATTCTACTTTTTCACTTGCAAACATTTGCTAAAAATTCGACAATAGACAGTTTGCGCGCGCTTATTAAACTCATTTTCAAAACTATTTTTCTTATACAATCATATAGACATTACATTTAGCAATTACTAGTAAAAGTATTTACTATGGTATTCCAATAAGAAATATACTATTATTATCTTATTAGTATCTTATTAGAAATCTTGACCGTTACGAATTGTTCGCGTAGAGGTTTTTTATTTCTACTTTTTTATCAATTGAAACATAAAAAGTTACAGTTGTTGTAACTTAAATCATTCAAAAACATTACGTAGTAAAGATAAATAACATTACTTATACATATTTTTTATTACAGTTTTTTTTAAAGAAAACCCAACTAAAATCACAATCGCAAAACTTCAACGTTTACGCAACCAACCGCACCGGCACGCAAAAGCGAGGCTGTTATATTTGATGATGTCTATGTAACCGAGTGAATATAATGCTACAGATTTTTCTTTACTTCGTTCAGAATCGAATGAAATAGTGTTCAATCGAAAATATACTGTATTTTTATATCAATTAATGACGAAAATAGCAGCACGTAATGCGGACATGTATACATGTCCTCTGTACTTAGCGGTCACAAAACTTGGGCCTGTCAACATGTCCACGGTATCTTAGGAGATATATATATATATATATATATATATATATATATATATATATATATATATATATATATATATTGTATAAGTATATCGTAATGGCTAAAAGCCAAAGTTAAGTTACACCTAGGTTTAGTCGTATACACTGTATAAGTTACAAAAAGATCGCAAACCGGTTGCACTTGATATAAATTAGATTTGTTCGATTTTTCAGAATATTTGTAAATAATATGAATATTCGTGGTTTTGAGGCAACTTAAACTTCAACTTACTGCCGCTGATATTATTTTATTAATTTAAATAGAAAATATGCATTTTTCATATTAAATTTTCCTATTAATGTTTTAGAAAAACCTAATGGGGTTTGTCCGTACAGAGTGCATTCATCGAACAGCGCTCGGAATTACTATTATGTACGCAAAAGACTTTGACTACCTCGTTGGTCTAGTAATTGTAAACGCGACTGCTGATCATGTGGTCCGGGGTTAAATCCCGGGTCGGGTCAAAAAATCAGTTATTGAGTTTTTCCGTCAAGAAATTCCCTGTAGCTGTTAGGAGACAGGAATTTGGCAGTGGCTCACCCCCATGCCTCGTAAAGCACGTAAAGCCGTTGGTCCTACGTCTGATCTTTCTCCGGTCGTGTCGGTTTACGGTTCTATCGGACTATGAGAGTGAGGGAATAGAGAGTGTCCCTGTGGTTGCGCATACACTTGGGGACTAAAATCCTGTCCTGTACCGATGGCTTGTCTCCGTTTGTGCTCGCCGCCATGACCGAAATTTGGTCTACATACATAAACCCTTACGCCTGTCACCCAGAGGGGTAGGCAGATACTAGAGACTTCAATTTAGCACGATCCTGACATACCTTTCTCGCCTTTTCCACATCCATATACCTACGCATACATGCTCGTCGGTTAAGGGTACTCTTAATTTGGCCTATTTTTAGTATATCGCCAATTTGGTCGACAAACTTCCGCCTAGGACATCCCTTTCCGACTCTTCCATTCACTTCTGCAACATATATTTGCTTTGTCAGTCTTTCCGCATTCATTCTTTCTACATGAAAATATATATAAGGGGGATAAGTCGCTCGCGTCCGTAGGCTTCGACCACCTAATCCTAGGCCCACCCCACACGTTTCCCCCGGGTGGTGCTAAAAGAGCGACAAAGCCGAAAGAACGGACTCGGCTACTCGCTGTGTGGTAGCGGCGTAAAATATGCTACACCCTAGTTTTCGCACCATGAGGCAAAAAGTTTTTTTTTTTATGGAAGAAGGGGCAAACGAGCATGCGGCTCACCTGATGTTAAGTGACTACCGCCGCCCATGATCAACCGCAACACCAAGAAAATTGCGGGTGCGTTGCCGGCCCTTAAGAAAGGAGTAAGCTCTTTTCTTAAAGGTCCCCAGGTCGTATCGGTCCGGAAAAATAGCCGGAGGTAAACTATTCCACAGAGAGTTTGTACATGGAAGAAAACTCCTTGTGAAACGTACAGTGGTGGACCGCCAAGCATCCAGATGGTGTGGATGGTATCGGGACGTTTGACGTGTAGTGCGTTCACGAAATTTGGCGGCTGGGATTAATCCGAACAATTCCTCAGAGCACTCCCCGTGATAGATGCGATAAAATACGCAGAGATACAACATCTCTTCGCAGCGCCAGTGAATCGAGCCCATCGGAAAGCACTCGGTCGTCGATGATTCGAGCCGCTCTGCGCTGGATGCGGTGAAGTGGAAGGAGCTGGTACTGAGGAGCCCCAGCCCAAAGATGGGAATAGTATTCCATGTGCAGCTGAACCTGCGCCTTGTAAAGTCGCAGCCGGTGTGCCGGCATGAAACTGTCCCGCTCTGCTGAGCACGCCAAGCTTTTTAGAGGCCAATTTGGCCTTCCCTTCCAAGTGACCACGAAACTGCACGTCACTCGGTATGTCGACGCCGAGGATTCCGATACTGGCTGAGGCAACAAAGGGAGTGCCTTGAAACTGAGGGGATACGACAAAGGGGTTGCTTTTAGCGGTTAACGCGCAAACTTGTGTCTTCTGGGGGTTAAACTGGACTAGATTTAGTCGCCCCCAATCCGAGACTCTGTTCAGCAGAGACTCGACTTCAGACACAAGTTTGTCCCGGCACTCGGAGACGTTTTCCCGAGAAATATTGGCTCGGCCGGTGTAAAGAGCATCACCAGTGCTGTCATCTGCATAGCAATGAATGTTACGGGTATGCAACATGTCATTGATATGCAGAAGAAACAGCGTTGGCGATAGCATGCATCCCTGTGGAACACCAGCATTAATAGGCTTGCAATCGGAGCTTGCACCGTCTACAACGACCTCGATGCTCCGATCTGCAAGAAAGGCTGGTGATCCAATCGCACAATTTCTCGGGAAGCCCATAGGAAGGGAGCTTCGAAAGAAGCGCTTTGTGCCAAACCCGATCGAAGGCCTTCGCAATGTCCAAACTAACGGCCAATGCCTCCCCTTTGAACTCTACTGCCTCCGCCCATCTGTGAGTTAGGTAGACCAGAAGATCACCAGCTGACCGACCACGGCGAAAACCGTATTGGCGGTCACTAATCAGCTGGTGATCTTCAAGGTACCTCATGACCTGGCAGTTTACAATGGACTCCATTGTTTTGGAGAACATGGAGGTGATGGCGATTGGCCGGTAGTTGGATGGGTCAAAGCGGTCGCCTTTTTTAGGGATCAGGTGGACGTAAGCCGTCTTCTATGATTTTGGGACTACGCCTAGGGAGTAGGAGTACTGGAAAAGACGCGTTAAAACCGGTGCCAACTCTGGAGCACACGTCCTCAGCACAATTGGGGGGATTCCGTCAGGCCCACTCGACTTGTGGATGTCCAGGGAGAGGAGTGCTTTGCGAACCGAGCGCTGTGTGAAGTGCACTTCCGGCATGGAGCACTCACATAGCGGGATGGTCAGCGGAGTACTCCCCCCGTCATCGAGAGTCGAGTTAGATGCAAAGAAAGAGCCTAGAAGATCGGCTTTCTCCTTTGCGGTATGGGCCAGTGAGTCGTCCTCCCTGTGCAGAGATGGAAGAGATGGCTGACAGAAATTCCCCTGGACAGCCTTGGCGAGAGACCAGAATGCACGGGTTCCAGAAGGAAGGCGAACTAGTTTCTCGCCAATTCTGCCTATGTGCTCTGACTTTGCCTTGGCAATGACTCTTTTGAAGGACCTAGAGGCGGAATTATACTTCTTTTTTAGAGCGCTTGTGTTTACATCCCGGGACGCTGATACATCAGCCTAGGCTTGGTAGCACTCCTGCTTATAGCATGATACTATTTTACAGGAGCGACCAAACCATAGCTGAGACTTGCCTCCAATGGGCACCACAGAGGAAGGAATAAAAAGTTCCATACCCTGAAGTACCACATCAGCAACAGAATCCGCAACAACGTTGGGATCATCCGGCGAGAAGCAAATCCGCCCCCAAGGGTAGGATGCAAAGAAAGACCGCATCCCATCCCAATCGGCTGACCTATAGTGCCAAACACGGCGGCAGCCTGCAGAATGCAACCGCGATTTCAGCGTGAGTGGCACCACACTCCGGACCAGACAATGGTCCGAGGAGCCTAAAGGGGCGTCGACGGAAATCTGATATCCGTCCGGGTGAGAGGTCAGCAGAAGGTCCACCAGGGAAGGTGCATGATCCTCCACATCTGGAATCCGCGTAGGCGAAGTAACCAGTTGTGTCAGACCATATGCCAAGGCAAAATCATGAACAGATCTCCCCGCATGATCGGTTAAACGTGAACCAAGCCATTCGGCGTGATGGCCGTTAAAGTCGCCGAGGATCACGATCTCTGCGTAGGGGATCTGCTGTAGCAACGAATCTGCAGCCATTTGGACGTGGTTGAATAGTCGGTCTGTTTCGGCATTACCGCTATGGGACCTATAGAGGCACCCGTAGACGCGTGAATGGTCGTCGCTGTCTACGCGTAGCCAAAGGATGGACAGGTCCGAACCTTCAAGTCTGCCGAGGCGTCGAGAGCAGATGTCCTCTCTGACGTAAACGCAAACTCCAGCCCGAGGCACAAAGGAGTGTTCCAGTTTGTACCCCGGGTAGGAGAGATACGAGACATCAGCCGGAGAGGACACCTGTGTCTCGGTCAGAAAGAGCAGAGCCGGCCTCGCCGTCTCGAGATGGTAGTGGACGGCGTTTAGGTTAGAGTGAAGTCCCCTGATATTGCAGAAATTCACGGACAGCGTGGCAGGGGTCGCCTGGATCTTGTTGCTCCGTTTGCCCCGAGCAATTGCAGTCTTGAGCGGAATTTTGCCCCCCCCCCCCTCCCAGAATACGCGGGGCAGCCTGAGCACCCACGCTCAGAAGTGGAGAAACATGGTCGTGGATGCTCAGCGAGGGATTCTCCAGGGGTACTGGTACCCTCCTGGGGTAGTCGATCATTATTTAATCCCGCTACCATGTTGATGGGGGGGGGGGGGGATTTGGGCCTCCGGCCACCTGCACTCACCAGACGAAACGCGGAAGCAGAGCTTCCACTTCACGCCGGTATTCTGTGAGGTCGTTGTACCACCCCAGTTTGAGCCGGCCCATACTTGCAACAGCAAAGCTGCCGCGTGGCCCTACCACTGTAAAAGAAAAAGTAAATTTGGTCTAGAGAACATTAATATTATTATTTTCGCAAATAACTACATGTACAAGAAATCTTTGTGATTATGTAGATATATTTATTTATAGAATAAGAGTAGCAAACGAGCACACAGACCACATGATTGCTAGTATACACTGTGGCCAATGAACATTTACACCTATCCTCGATTAACAATGATTGTCGTCAATTAAGGATCAAGATGCATTGTTACATCTGAGGACTAAGATGGAATGCTTCGGTTCCAGTAAAAAGAGATCTCCAGTTTACCATACGAAACACAGCACCATTAAGCTTATATTATACGCTGGTATTTTGTGAGAGTGTGGTCATTCCCCGATCGAGCTGTCCCATTCGTGCTACAACTATTATGTAGCTACAGTATCGATCGGCTACGATAAAATGTACGCTACGAATAAAAATTATTGTAATGTTCCGGTGGCAGTTATGTAACTATTGCGTTTGGGTAGCCTCGGCAGTTCGTTAGTTGAGATACCAGAGTTAGCACGCGAAAGGCTGCCAACCACGTGATTATGCGATATTGGAAACCGTCAATACCCATTGTAAATATTACTGCGATAGTAACGAATGGGTATCACAAAGCTTTATATGCCTGGCGAAAATACTCTGTAATAACAAGCTATGTATACCTTATATAGCTATAATGTATAATATCGGTAATCTAACTAGTATAACAAGCTAGTTTCCTGATTGTTATTAACCCGTGTAGTGTAAGAATATCCACTACCAAAAATTGTCAAATTGGAAACAAACCAATTATGACAAATGTCCTCTATATGAGGCAATCAGTAGGAAGGCCTCAGTTCAACAGTGATGTTTGTTATTGGCATAAAATTAGTTTTATTCACAGATATCGTAATAATAAGACAATAGAAGTCGCATAGACGCGTGACCTTGTCGCCGCTATGATGTATTGATGAATATCATTCACTAATTTGTGATTTAGTTGCGCGGGGAACGTAGTACGTGAATAATTTTATGTTATTATAATGGTGAACTACAGCAAAATCAGTTGTAAAATTTCATCAAGGACGTGTAATTCAACTAATAAAGGCATAAAATTTTATCGGTAAGTTGATTGTTTACTAATTACCATTGTTTTAACTAGTTTGTATTTAGGTGAATACTTTACTATGATATTTACCTTTGTAAACTTTCACTTAATACTTTTCCTACTTTACAATTACCATTGCTGTTTTTGTTCTACCATAATACGCGACGCACGCGACGGTAACAAATTCGCCAAGCAATGTAATGTGAAACATTAGATATCATTGTGCATCGCGTGTGTTTAAAATACGGCCTCAGGCATCAATCGATGAATAGTCATTTAACCGTATCTTTAATTTGAATGAAAGTACGGGTTATATCGATGTTTGTATAAAGGATATTATTAAGAATTTTGAATGTAAACTATAATAGTAATAATAATAATAATGCAAAAGGTGGTGCTCCTCGATACCGCCCGCATCGTGCGCCGGCTTCTTTTCCTTTCCTCCTAACCCTCGGCCGTTTGGTCTCCCCTGCCGAGGGCTTCCATCTGATTGGGCTTTTATTTATTTATGTATTTTTGTATTTATTTTATTTTAATTATATTGATGTATATTTATCTTTTCATTTTAATTTATAATTATATATTTATAGAACCCAACCAGATGAGGAAACTATATAGATACCCCACATAGTAATAATAATAATTTATTTGACTCAATTGATAGGTTACACTTATGTATTATATCTAATTTAAATTACAAAATTACATTTCAAAGTAGTTGACGTTAACGGCCATACTAGTATAAACTGTGTTACAGCCATCAGCGTCTTCCAACCTGAGTAGTACAATACAAATACAGTAAAAAATGACAAATTATTTAGCTATATAATACAAAACCATGTTAAGTTAAATAATAAATTAAAAAATTAAGAGAAAACTTTCTAATTACCACAAACCAGTGTGTGTATGTGTGTGTGTGTGTGTGTGTGTGTGTGTGTGTGTGTGTGTGTGTGTGTGTGTGTGTGTTGTGTGTGTGTGTGTGTGTGTGTGTGTGTGTGTGTGTGTTTGGGTGTGTGTGTGTGTGTGTGTGTGTGTGTGTGTGTGTATGCGTATGTGTGTGTTAGAACTTAAATACTGATTAAGTTCTAAGACACACACGGACGGAAAAAATTGCGCGGTAGTGGACCGCTGCAAACCGAAAGTTTGCAGAAATGTATACACCGTCTCAGTACCTCAGCTTAGACGAGTCCTTGCTTTTATGGAAAGGTCGTTTAAGCTGGAGGCAGTGTATACGGACCAAAGCTGCTCGCTTCGGAATCAAATCCTTTGAGCTTTGTGAGGCTGAAACCGGCTACTTGCTCCAATACCGGATGTACACAGGCAAAAATACTGCCATGTATCCCGGACCCTTACATGGCTTTAATGACAAAACCGCGAAGGTTGTCTTACAGCTCATGGAGGGGTACCTGGATACAGGGCATGTTCTCGTTATGGACAATTGGTATAACCAATTGCTCTTAACGAGATATCTTAAAAGCCGGTGTACAGATGTATTGGGCACGATAAGCCGCCGGCGAAAGGGGATACCACATGCTATAAAGGATTTGAACCCGAAGCAGCTGGAGCGTGGGGTGTCTGTAGGTAGACATTGCGGTGACATCGCGTTGGTGGCGTGGAAAGATGTCAAACTTGTCACCGTTTTGTCTACCTACCACCAACATTAGATGGTACCGGGAAGACGTGCTGGACAGGCGGTCCTGAAGCCAACAGTGGTTCAGGAGTACAACCGATACATGGGAGGCGTAGACTTGAAAGATCAAAAGTTGTCTATGTTCTTATTAGAACGGAAAAGAAACCGGAAATGGTACATGAAAGTGTTTAAAAGGCTGTTAAACACCAGTCTTTTAAACGCTTTCATTATTTATTTGCGGAACCCCATGTATCGCATGTATTCCCACCGCCAGTTTAGGCTGAAGGTCGCCGAAGGGCTATTGAGCCGATACACACGCGTTTCCTCGGTGCCACCCAGAGTACCGAATCAACTGCAACGGCTTGTTATTCGTTTGGAACCGGGGGAATCACTTCCCTATTTATACGGAAGCTGATTCGAGGCCGGGAAAAAAGAATCGCAAGCAATTGCGTTGTGTTCGGTGCACTGCTCTAAAAAAACTGGTTGTGGTCACAGTTATGTGCAAATTGTGCCAAGTCCCGTTACGTTTAGGGAAATGTTGGGAGGACTACCACACCGTGGCAAAATTTGTAACTGAGAAACAACTTTCTACTAGAGACTATAAATACTAATACGAAATTTTTACATGGTAGGATGTTGTATCTCTATACATATTTACACGGAAGAGTGATAGAACTGTGTGATTGTTGAATGTCGTGCATGAGTAGCATCGGGTGACGGGTCGCTCACTTCTCTCTAATATATATAAATATATAACACTTGTGCACCTTCCCTATTAGCAATTAACTGTAAGTTTTTTGCTAAATAAGGGTTGTCTGGAATAAATCGCTTCAGAGGATAAGACCGCCTATTTCTTATTTATTTCGTTTTGCCTCGTTCTAATGTGTGTTGGTGTACAATAAAGAATATATATTGATTATATTTATACTAGAGAGAAGTGAGCGACCCGTCACCCGATATATCATCATCGTTATATCATCATTACAGCCCTTCACAAGTCCACTGCTGAACATAGACCTCCCCAAGGAATGCCACAAAGCACGTCCATAGACTTCCTGCATTTCTTACCAGGTCGTCACTCCATCTATACCTCAAAACTTGAAAACGAGACTGTACAACCAGTGTGTGTTGCCAGTGATGACCTATGGAACTTAGACGTGGTCCTTCACCGGTATATAAATAATGCAAATTATAAATTGTAAATTGTAATGTAAATTGTATAATATAATAATGTTCTGTGATTATTTCTTATTTGTAATTGTGAAAAAAATGTGTACATATTAAATTCACGCGCAAAAATAATTTTTTCCCATCAGTTTATACCCTCAATAGTGTAGTTACCCAAGAAGTGGAGACTGTTAAGGACCTAGGTGTAGTATTCGATAAAAAGCTTACATTTATACCAAAACTACAAAACTAAAACGTGTAATTAAAATATCATCTCAGTCATTAAGTTTTGTTATAAAAAATAGTAAAGTACAAAAAAAAAAAACTATTATACTTCTCAATTGTTAGAAGTATATTAGAATATTGTAGCACAGTCTGGCGTTCCTATTATTCTACCCATAACCTTCGCCTTGAGCGCATACAGAAAAGATTTTTATGGCATTTTGCCTTTTCAACACGAAAAGCATATAAAAATGCATCATATGTAGACAGATTAAAGACATTCAATGTAAACGCCGGGACATTCTGGATTTGCAACTTTTATATAAAATATTCAGAAATAACTTAAATTGCCCTTTATTACTACGTAAATTTAATTTTCGTATCCCAAGTAGATCCAAGTAGAGAGCCGTAGTAGCTCAGATGGTTAGAGCGCTCACTGTAAATTTCACAGTACGCGAGCAAACCGGGTTCGATCCCCGCCGGCACCAATGAAATTGTTAATTGCAATTTTAAGTGCTGATTTACCAAGTGCTCGGCGGTGAAGGAAAACATCGTAAGGGAACCTGCATGTCTGAGATATAAGAAAAAAAATATTTCGAAGACATGTAAAGTTCGCCAACACGCGCATTGAGGCAGTGCGGCAGATAATCCGTGCCCTAAAACCCTTTCAGAAATGACGGGGGAGGCCTGTGCTCAGCAGTGGGGCGTATATAGTCTGTAACTTTACTTTTTACTTTACTTATCCCAAGTAGATATCCTCGTAAATTGATCTCCTCCTCTCTCGCCGCCTCTTCGTAGAAATGTGCTAGGATTTAATTCCTAGACTTTGCAGACTTTTAAATACCTATAATAATGTAGTATATATTCACCACGACTCTTTTAACGTTTTTCGGCACAAAGTTAATGAAAATATTAATGTTTGTTATAAGTAATTTTTTTGTTGTGTATTAATTTAATAATTTTGTTTCATTTTTTATTTTAAGTTTGTAAGGTATATTTTTAGCTATTTGGTAACGGCTTGTAAGAAATGCTGTGAGCACTAAGCATGCGGTGTTTACCTATTATTGAATGTGCACTTAGTTTATATAACTGTCTTAGCATAGTAATAATGTAACATTTGTTGGTTAACCAAATAAATAAATAAAAATTATATATTATTTAATTATAACTTTTTATTTGTAATAGTGAAAAATAAAAATATACTTTCAAAACTACAGTAACTTTAATTTTTACCCTATACAACTTGCATTTTGTCACTTTTTTTGTATGCCTAATATATATGTATTTCTATTTAGTCACAGAATTCTGAGATTACCTTTTATACTTAATTAAATTCTTTATATCATAATAGATGTAGATTTTTCTAGACAGTTTTATTATTTACCATTTTATCATAACATACTAAAACTGCATATCTTCTAAAAACATTCGAAAAACCTCAACATATTAGAGACACCATACAAACACTCACACTTACTTTGAACTAAAAATCTAATAACTCCGTGCAAAAATAGAACACGTTGTATACAACAGTCTTTGATTATATACCTATTATATAAACAAAGAACCGTGTATTACACAAGCGCGCGAACATGTAATAGAGCGACGCATATGAAAAAAACATAAACTTTGTAAGCGTTTTGCGATAATTCTTTGTAAGATAAGTGCAGTTGTAATTTACGTCATTGAAATCTGAATTTCATCTTCTAATTGAAATAATAATTATTTGAGCGATAAAAATCGGTCATCATACACAAATTTCATTGAAACTAAACCTTATTGGTTTATAATGAATTACGTACCTTCTGAGACATTTAGCCTTTTTATAAATAGTTTATTGCATGTATATATATTCATAAGGATATCATATTATTGCTAAATGTTATATCTATATGATTGTATAAGAAAAATAAAGGAAGACGCTATAATATATACACAAAAAGGTTTTGAAAATGAGGTTACAAAGCGCGCGCAAACTGTCTATTGTCGAATTTTTAGCAAATGTTTGCAAGTGAAAAAGTAGAATTATCATAATTATTACATGCATAATTTTGATTCATTTAGGAAGAAAATGTTGTATTGATTGTAAGGACATAAAAATAAAATAAAAACTTACGATATTTCATTCATAAAACAAAATTTATTGTCAGTAAGTACACTTTATCAAGATCCGTTAGAAACAAAGAGCTGTACATAATAAAATAAACATTTAAATGTTATGGTTATTGTTTCTACTTATCGAAAATCTTATCGGTTTCAAATAACTGTAACTAAAACCTATTTAAACATAAATGAAAGGTCGTGAGAAACATAAATATTTAAAACAAGTGCCGCCAGCTGAGGTGATGACAGAGGCCGCCGTACAAAGCTGTTTTTTGTTATGGCGGGCGCAGTAAGGGAAAGGTTAAGATTGCTATTTGAGCACGTTCTAAGGGGAGTAAAGATGTTTTTCCAATTCCACCTTATGTTGCAATGCAGTATTCTAGTTAACTTTTAAACACATATCAATGTTTCAAAGTCAGCAGAATTCCTCAATTTATTGAATATTGGTATTAGTTTTCTAATACGGCAGATTAAATTGCTTATATGCTTTTACCAAGATAGGCAGTAGTCAATAATAATTCCGAGATATTTTATGTTAGTGAAACGAGTAAGTTTTGGGCAGTTGTATAAGCTATGTTGTTCACATGTATGTGCTTTGATATAAAACTTTGCTGATGGTTGGGTACTGGCACGGTGAGTGAAAGTAATATATTTGTCTTGTTTACATTTAATGTCAATAGATTGCTACTAAGCCACCGCATGACCCTACCAAGCGCATATTCTGTATTTTGTTGGGCTTCGTTCCAGTCCTTACCATATACAATTAAAGCCGTATCTTCGGCGTACGAATTGATTCTGCAGTTAGGCAAGGTAAGTAAGCATAAAGTATTTACGTAAACTAGAAAGAGAGTTGGGCCTAGTACGCTACCTTGTGGTACACCGAACGAGACAGTTGTAGGTAAACTAGTGTAATCACCGATTTTAACTAACTGCGTGCGATTAGATAGATAAGATCGAAATATATCTAAAGCATTTCCTCGTACGCCGATCTATTCTATCTTATGCAGAAGTAGGGGAATAGAGACAGTGTCGAAGGCCTTTGACAAATCAAGAAAAACACCTATAACTTTCAACTTGTTATCAAGATATTTTGCGATTGTCTCAGTTAGAATTAAATTTGCATCTTCAGTAGACTTACCTTTCATAAAGCCAAATTGATTATCTGAAATTATGTTATTATATTTGAGAAAATTTGTGAGTTTGAGATTTAAAACTTTTTTCAAGAATTTTGGCTATCGCACTTAGTACAGATATAAGCATGTAATTTTCGACAGTGTCTCTGTCACCACTCTTATGTGTAGGGTGAACTAAAGTTCTCTTGAAAATATCTGGAAAAACACCAGTTTTTAAACAAAGGTTACACAAATATGTTAGGGGGGAATCAGACACGTTTTTGGCACGTTTTATGACTAAGGTAGGTATGCTATCGATTCCCGTGGCTAAATCATTTTTTAACTTTTTTGATAATAGCTTCTATCTCGTAATAGTCTGTGTCAAGCAATACCATAGATTTATGTAAGCGGTTAGATTCATCACGATCTTTAACAATTTTTGGGTGGTCAATGTATTGCTGAGTTTTTAATATTGAATTAGCATAAGATGGGCCAATTTATGCAAAGTAATTATTAACAATATCGACAGATTTATGAGGATCATCAGTTAGATTTAGTAATTAACATGGAGGGGGGCGAATAATGTTTGAGGTTAGTCATCTTATTTATAGTATTCCAAGTATCCTTTGGATTCTGGAGTTAGCCATGGCTTGATACACGTTTACGCTGAGGAATTTTTATTTTATTGGAATGAGTTAACTACTAGTTAACTAAGTAAGTTAACTAATAGTTTTAGTTAAAGTGGTAGCTGCTTCATTGGCATCTTTGATATTGTATATAAAGCTAAAATCTGTATCAGATAATTGTTTTAATACTGATGCATAATCAATTTTGAAAGTTGTGCTTTTAGATGGATACCTTATAATTTTGCAATCTAAGTGAAACACTATCGGAGCATGATCAGTAATAAACGAATTCAGTATATATGTTGCAGAATATCTATCTGATCTCAACATTACATGGTCAATACAACTTTCGTTACGAGTGGGGATTAAATGAGCTGCTAAATATCCGTGGAGCGCCATTAAATCCAAATATTTACTGCTATTAAGGTCATTATTATTAGGAGAGATATTTATATTGATATCTCCAATCAAGATAACTGATCTTACAGAAGCTAAAGATGCAAGACAGAGATCAAGGCTTGTGATAGCCTAGAAATTTATTGATATTTTTTTATGAAGGTGATCGATATATGTCTAAAATGGCATATTTATTTTCATAATTTACGATAACACCATTCGCATCAGATAAAGGTTTATGTATACTATGCTTTATTTCAGATTTTATATATATCAGTTTTGGTTACTATACTCAGAAGAATAAGACGTATACCCAGCAATTTCAGGTATAACTGATAATTTGCTTAGCCAGCATTCCGTCAGTACAAGTACGTCCCATTGAATACAAATTCTTTCCATTAGTATTGCTAGTGCATCAAAATTACAGGTTACGCTGCGTATGTTAGTGTGAAATACTATCAAAGAATTACTGGTCTGATTAATTTCATTAACTAGGTTTCCTGGAGTGCACGTCATGGAATTGGAAACAAAAACTGAATCAATGTCATTAGAGATGTTATCAAGTATAACTATTAATAAGTAAGTATTCAAAGGCGCATATCGTTGTTACATTCAATAGATTATTTATTATAAACTTGTATTTTGAAATATGTTGAATTACATTATTAGTGATATAGAGACTTAATGAATTAGGATGTAGGTTAAGTAGTGTAAGTGTGAGAGTAGTATGTATTATTAAAAATTATACAATTAAGAAAAACAATGATAAATATTTGTGGTAATATGTAGTAAGTTTTTGAATCAACATAAACAAAAGCATACGAATGACTTAAACATTTAGAGATTAATAAAATTATGTTAAAAATAATATATACAAATCGAAGTAAACTGCTTAGTCACGAAGAAGATTGCGACTGAAATTGGTTTAGTTCATTTTCCGCATCAATCCGATGTGATGGAGCACCTTCTTTTTTACGGATGAAAACTTCCCGTGAGCAGTCCATCAGTAGGCATAGGAGTTCCTTTTACTAAACTCCCAAGCAAGGTAGTATAGTTTTTGCTTTTTGAGTCAGACATTCAGTTACGAAAATTGGCTTTGCGAGTCCTTCAAATTGTATATCTCCTGTGTTAAATTTTTAGTATAAAAATAATAGTATAAAAATAGTATATATTTTTGACGATGTTAAAATCTTTTCTTTTAAAATAACAGTTGTAAAGTCTACTATTATCGGCCTATTACCCCATTTATCTTCATTCAAGCGAAATACACCGCGAATGAGAGAGTCTTCAATATGGGTGTTAGTAACTAGACCAGCTTTTTTTACTATCTGTAACAAGTCATCTTTAGTCTCGTTATGTTTGACAGGGATATTCTTTACCTCAATACTAGCCTGTTTTTGAAATCTCTCGAGATTCTCCACTTTTAATTCAAGAATCTGAATATAGGCTAAATGCGATCTTTGATTCCATCATACTGTTTTGAGATAAAGTCCATGGATTTAATAATATCACCATTTTGTTTCTTTATGTCACTAATACTACTTAGAATTTTAACTTGTTGATTTTTGAGGGTATCAAAAGATTGTTTCATATCCGACATAACGTAACACGCTGTACGTGAATTTCTGCAATATCAGGGGACTTCACTTTAACCTAAACGCCGTCCACTACCATCTCGAGACGGCGAGGCCGGCTCTGCTCTTCCTGACCGAGACGCAGGTGTCCTCTCCGGCTGATGTCTCGTATCTCTCCTACCCGGGGTACAAACTGGAACACTCCTTTGTGCCTCGGGCTGGAGTTTGCGTTTACGTCAGAGAAGATATCTATTCTCGACGCCTCGGCAGACTTGAAGGTTCGGACCTGTCCAACCTTTGGCTACGCGTAGACAGCGACGACCATCTGCGCGTCTACGGGTGCCTCTATAGGTCCCATAGCGGTAATGCAGAAACAAACAGACTCTTCGACTGCGTCCAAATGGCTACAGATTCGTTGCTACAGCAGATCCACTCCGCAGAGATCGTGATCCTCGGCAACTTTAACGCCCATCACGCCGAATGGCTTGGTTCACGTTTAACCGATCATGCGGGGAGATCTGTTCATGATTTTGCCTTGGCATATGGTCTGACACAACTGGTTACTTCGCCTACGCGGATTCCAGATGTGGAGGATCATGCAACTTCACTGTTGGACCTTCTGCTGACCTCTCACTTGGACAGATATCAGATTTCCGTCAAAGCCCCTTTAGGCTCCTCGGACCATTTTCATGTCCGGAGTGTGGTGTCACTCACGCTGAAATCGCGGTTGCATTCTGCAGACTGCCGCCGTGTTTGGCACTATAGGTCAGCCGATTGGGATGGGATGCGGTCTTTCTTTGCATCCTACCCTTGGTGGCGGGTTTGCTTCTCGCCGGACGATCTCAATGTTGTTGCGGATTCTGTCGCTAATGTGGTATTTCAGGGTATGGAACTTCTTATTCCTTCCTCTGTGGTGCCCATTGGAGGCAAATCTCAGCCACGGTTTGGTCGCTCCTGTAAAATAGCATCATTCTATAAGCAGGATTGCTACCGTATATAAACACCAGCGCTATAAAAAAAAAGTATAATTCCGCCTCTAGGTCCTTCAAAAGAGTCATTGCTAAGCCAAAGTCAGAGCACATAGACAGAATTGGCGAGAAACTAGTTCGCCTTTCTTCCGGAATCCGTGCTTTCTGGTCTCTCACCAAGGCTGTCCAGGGGAATTTCTGTCAGCCACCTCTTCCATCTCTGCACAGGGAGCACGAGTCACTGGCCCATACCGCAAAGGAGAAAGCCGATCTTCTAGGCTCTTTCTTTGCGTCCAACTCGACTCTCGATGACGGGGGGGAGTACGCCGCCGACCATCCCGCGGTGTGAGTGCTCCATGCCGGAAGTGCAGTTCGCACAGCGCTTGGTTCGCAAAGCACTCCTCTCCCTGGACATCCACAAGTCGAGTGGGCCTGACGGAATGCCCCAATTGTGCTGAGGACGTGTGCTCCAGAGTTGGCACCGATTTTAACGCGTCTTTTCCGGTACTCCTACTCCCTAGGCGTAGTTCCAAAATCATGGAAGACGGCTTTCGTCCACCCGATCACTAAAAAAAGGCGACCGCTCAGACCCATCCAATTACCGGCCAATCGCCAACACCTACTTGTTCAAAACAATGGAGTCTATTGTAAACTCCAGCTCATGAGGTACCTTGAGGAACACCAGCTGATAAGTGACCGCCAATACGGTTTTCGCCGTGATCGGTCAGCTGGTGATCTTATGGTCTACCTAACTCATAGATGGGCGGAGGCAGTAGAGTTCAAGGGGGAGGCATTGGCCGTTAGTTTGGACATTGCGAAGGCCTTCGATCGGGTTTGGCACAAAGCGCTTCTTTCGAAGCTCCCTTCCTATGGGCTTCCCGAGAAATCGTGCGATTGGATCACCAGCTTTCTTGCAGATCGGAGCATCGAGGTCGTTGTAGACGGTGCAAGCTCCGATTGCAAGCCTATTAATGCTGGTGTTCCACAAGGCTGCGTGCTATCGCCAACGCTATTTCTTCTGCATATCAATGATATGTTGCAAACCCGTAACATTTATTGCTATGCAGATGACAGCACTGGTGATGCTCTTTACACCGCCCGAGCCAATATTTCTCGGGAAAACGTCTCCGAGTGACGGGAGAAACTTGTGTCTGAAGTCGAGTCTTTGTTGATCGGAGTTTCGGATTGGGGGCGACTAAATCTAGTCCAGTTTAACCCGCAGAAGGCACAAGTTTGCGCGTTAACCGCTAAAAAGAACCCCTTTGTCGTATCTCCTCAGTTTCAAGGCACTCCCCCTTGTTGCCTCAGCCAGTATCGGAATCCTCGGTGTTGACATATCGAGTGACGTGCAGTTTCGTGGTCACTTGGAAGAGAAGGCCAAATTGGCCTCTAAAAAGCTTGGCGTGCTCAGCAGAGCGGGACAGTATTTCATGCCGGCACACCACCTGCGACTTTACAAGGCGCAGGTTCAGCTGCACATGGAATACTATTCCCATCTTTGGGCTGGTGCTCCTCAGTACCAGCCCCTTCCACTTCACCACATCCAGCGCAGAGCGGCTCGAATCATCGACGACCGAGTGCTTTCCGATGGGCTCGATTCACTGGCACTGCGAAGAGATGTTACATCTCTTTGCATTTTATTTCGCATATACCATGAAAAGTGCTCTGAGGAATTGTTCGGATTAATCCCAGCCGCCAAATTACGTAAACGCACTACGCCGCAAACGTCCCGATTACATCCACACCATCTGGATGCTTGGCGGTCCATCACAGTACGTTTCAAAAGAAGTTTTCTTCCACGTACAACCTCTCTGTGGAATAGTTTACCACCGGCGATTTTTCCGGACCGATACGACCTAGGGACCTTCAAGTAAAGAGCCTAATCCTTTCTAAAGGGCCGGCAACGCACATGCAATTCCCCTGGTGTTGCGGTTGATCGTGGGCGGCGGTAGTCACTTAACATCAGGTGAGCCGCATGCTCGTTTGCCCCCTCTTCTATAAAAAAAGCGTATACGTAGGCGGTCCCATAATGAATTGGCCTAACTATGAACCAATGAAGGAAATGAAACGAAACCAATTTTATTTTTCAATAGAATCACCATGAATACTAACACACTTCTGACATCTGTGAATCAACATCTCTAAACCTTTATAAAAATAATCACATTTTTTATCCTCAAAATGACTGAAGACGGCCGCCTGCAACTCTTCATCGCTTGAAAATTTTCTTCCTCTTAAGTCCCGCTTTAAATTTGGAAATAAATAATAGTCGGACGGGCCATTTCTGAACTGTAAGGTGGATGTTGAACTTCTGTGAACCTGCATTGACGAACTGCATCCTTCGAAACACCAGCGGTATGAACAGGGGCGTTGTCATGGAGCAACAGGACACCTTTAGACGGCTTGCCTCTTCGTTTTTCCTTTATCTTGTCTCGTAATTTATATATTAAAGAAGCATAATATTCGCCGTTCACGACTGTATTACGTTCTTTAAAATCCACCATCAAAATGCCTTGAAAATCCCAAAATATTGTGCACATCAGTTTTTTTAGTCGATTGTTGCACCTTTGCCTTTCTAGGGGGCTTTTCACCCTTATAACGCCATTCCATTGACTCGCGCTTGCTTTGTGGATCATAATACAAGATCATAGTTTCATCACCAGTCACTAGCCGCTCGATCACAGTCTTTGGATTTTCGCCACAAAGATCCAAAAACTCCGAAGCGCAGCGCACTCTTTCCTGTCTCTGTACCGCTGAAAGAAGTTTCGGTACCCATCTTGCACTCACTTTTTTCATGTGAAGATGTTCATGGATCGCGCGATGAATGGTACTCTTAGAGAGCCCAAGCCTTGCTGCAACTTTTCTAATCTTCAAACGGCGGTCACTCAGAACCTCCTCTTCGATAAGAGCAATCGTTTCGGGAGTGAGCACTTCCACAGGTCGACCGTCGTGGCCAAAGTCTTCGACGGTTTCTCTCCCGAGGCGAAACTCTTTCACCCAATTTTTCACTGTGCTATAGGAGGGGGCAGACTCCTTATACACGCCATCCAATCGTTCTTTTACTTGGGCAGGGGATAAACCTTCTTTAAACAGAAACTTTATGACACTTCGATACTCAGTTTTCGACATTTTGAAAAAATACGCGACTCTCGATATTCAAATGCCTGTTAAACTAAGACTAAGCATTTCATCTCGATGCATGTTTCTTATATTAAGTGCACGATAAACGTACTATTTAATGCAACACAACATGTAGCGACATGTCGCGTTGAACTATATCAGGCCAGTTCATTATGGGACCGCATGGTACCTCGTCATCATGTTGGCGCTTTCGGCCACGAGGTCTGCTAGCAACATTACTAGAGCTATCATTATCGGTATCTGTGACCGTAGCAGCAGCTGAACTCTGATTTGTATCCGATTTCGGGTTCTGTTGCGATGGAGGGGTCCTTTTAAGTGGCATTTTTTAAATAATAATAAAAGTAAGTAGCGGAAGACCTTATAAAATTCACTGCTCAATTTGCGACTTACTAGGAGCACAGATTTAACTAAGCAATCGTTTCAAGATACGTAGCAGATTACTAACTTACGAATCACGTAACGCGTAGCGATAGTAGGTGCTGTAGCATCTGTGGGGCGTGATTTCCCGTAGCGGTCGTAGCAGATACACATCCAGTTGCAAATTATTCTTTATAAAATTATGTTTTCCTGGTACTATGGCACTTATTTAAAATTTTAGTTTATTTCAATCGCTTAAATAAATGACTATTTAAATAACAAAATACACGTCTATACTCAATCACATCCAGGGGGGGAAGCCAAAACTAAATGGCATTTGAACGTAAAATATTCTGAAGTACAATTATACACTAATTTCATTAAGAATGTAATTATTTGTTTAAGTTTGAATTAAAGAAAAAGTTGTTTTTTTAGGAAGTATAAATATTTGTATTTACTCGAACATAATTATCACTTATTTCTAGATTCCCGAAAGATCGTCATAATTATTAAAAAATCGATAAATATTAGGGGTAGACAGAACCGGTTCCCTACAAAAAATATTGGAATCTGTTCAGTCCATTTTCAGAAAGATGATTTTAATATCACTGCTAAAAGACGTAAAAAAAGGCAGTTTTTATATAAATGTTTTCATTTTACGGGTAACAAACTCGTATCGTAGAGTTGCTGACATTATGAATTGCAAGGTACTTTAAACAAAACATATACTTGTTTAATACCCAATGTAATTAATTATATTTTAAACATAGTGTAAAGGATAAGGATATTACATAGTTGACGATTATGTAAATATCATAAAGAAAAAACTATTAAACATATATCTATATTCATATCAATCTAACTTAATTATTTTATAAGTGTATCTACGCTATAACCTCGATTAATTAAGTATTTGACTGTTTATAGATAGCTTGATTTTAAATAATAAGTAGCATTCATTCTTAAGTATCATTACTGTTTAATATTAAAAAATGGTACATATCTATGGTTTTCTTTCCTACTTGTAATCCATTCTAATATTTAAAAAGAATATCGACACCTTCAAAAAATTTTGTCAATCCCTAGTATTGTTTATTGTTCACACATTGAAAGTGCTTGCAGTGGTATAATATTATATATGGGAGTAATATGCAGCGTAAGAACTATAAATTAAGGTTCTTAATAGATGGTTCCCTTTACACTTCACCGTTGTTTAGCGTATGTGTTAAGATGTGGCGACATCGCTTTTGGAAGTAATCGAGCGCTGATTCATTGCTATTGCCTTATTATTACGATTTCTGTGGATTTTAAAAACTTTAAAAAGATTAAAAAATTTAAAAAGAGGCTATTGAAATTAAAAAAACATCCTAATTTTAATAGAGAAGGAGGCTGGGTCTTTGCCACCACCTGCTTGGGATCCTATAATTAATAAAATTAAAACTAAACCCAAGCATATCACTGCAAGACTTCAAAACACAGTAAGTTCATTCTGCGTAGATTAGACCAAAAACAAGAATTAAAAGCTGAAGGTACTCCGGGTTAACTTTGACATCGGGACGTCAGTCACTTCAGTCCTCCGTGACCATGGGTACTGGACAGCACCCGAAACGTCGGGTAATAAAAATAAAATAAATAAAACACGATAAAATCCGTAAAAGTAGTTTTAATCAATGTATAGTGTTCGCGTAAAGATAAGAAATCATTAAAGACCTATACTGTTTATGAAGATTGTGGAAAAGCTATAATGATTGCCTTTGCCCCATTAACTGCACTTCTTTCTTGCTTACCGGAACGAAGCCTCTACTTCACCTATAATGTTATCATTACCGTTACAGCCTATTAAAGTCCACTACTGAACACATGCCTCCCCATAGATTGCCTCATCAGCTGAGGAAACTGCGGCAAATATCCATTCTATAAGGCAATCTAGGGGGTGAACTATGTTCAGTAGTGGACTTTTGTTACTCTGTATGGTACAAAACAAAATAAAGCTATTTATTAATAACAAATATACATGTTGTTAAAATGATGAAACAAACCAATTAATATCTATGTCTTTATGTGCCTGTTGTGGTACAGATTTCAACTGATCACATGTTTATTAAAGTCCATTTAGGTGCATAAGGTGACGACTGATATTATGTTAAACAATAGAACCTTCACAATGATAAAAATATTGACTAGTTAACATGACGATTGTGATTTTCATTCCACGGCTTATTAACCTCTTGGAAATGATTTCTTATATTTACGCGAACAATACACATTGGGTGCGTTCGGCAGAAAAAAGCGCTAGCAAGCGCTTGTAAGCAAAATGGCGATCGTAAGCGGTAAGCGCTGTCAAATCGTAAGTAGCTATTTTCCTCCAGGACACGATGTTAGTTTTAACCGGGGAATCTAACCTAATTTAAATATATGTTTGTAAAGTATTCATATTAAAAACTTACCAATCATGAGTTTTTAATAGCATGTATATGTTTATTCATGTCATTATATTACTTAAAACTAATATTGCACAAAACAACTTATAAACTCTACTTCAAAACAAACAAATTAAATAAGCAAAATGGCGGATTGTGTCAGCGCTACTGAAGTAGCAATTGTGTCCTGGCCGAAAACTATTTTAGCGCTTATAAGCGCTTGCTAGCGCTTTTTTCTGCCAAACGCACCCATTAAATAACTGATATAACTTACTTGATTTAAATTCCCGACGTTTTTATTATTTTATTTTTTATTTCAAACAAAATCCACAGCACTTTGTTACATCGTACGTACATCTTATGATCTTAAATTATAGCCAAAAACGGATTTACATCATTTAAATAGTATTTTCAATTTTTAACGGACATGTTGAAGACAAAGTAGTTGGGACTAAAAATACATATATTTTCACGACGACAGAAATTATTATTAGAGATTCTACTATTGTGCGTGAGCAAAGTTTAATCAAGCAAGTTCAGTCAACTCCAGCACCAAAAAATAAGAAAAAAACAGTTCCATTCAAAGTTTATTTAAGCTTTAACTTTTAGGCTTTCATATATTGTACCACTTATAACTTATCCCGAGACCTAATGCCAAGGTTTTATTTGGCAGTCCAAATGATAAACGGGGTTTCATTAGTGGCTAACATCGCTAGGGACGGTCTTCGGACGTTGTTACATATTTTTAGGAATTTATTTCTGCCCCAGACACATTTTATATTTGTTTTTAGTAAAAACACTGTGTTAATAAATCTTAACATGTAATTTGATAGAATCTATTAAATTTATAATAAAAAAGATAAAATAAATTATTTAAAAAAAAAGGATAAAATAATAAAAACCTTTAGCTCGTATTATTTTTCATAAATTTCAACAACCAGCAACAAGTCTGATTAGAATATTTTCCTGAGTACATTATCAACAACACGACTCAGTGCAATAAAAAACTGTTTGTTGATATCCCACCTGTCTAGCGTGGCAATTGTGGCAAATATACCTCACATGAGGCAATCTACGGGTGAGGTTTATGTTTAAGAAATGGATTATAAATAGGCTGAAATGAATGAATGTGAAAGACCGTCCCAGGCCCGTAATATTCCGCTAGTGAATATCGCCATCTCTCTTAGTTGTTGGATTTTTCGTAATAAGCACTCTTGGTAATATGGTTAGCAATCGCCATAACAGACCTATCACACTTCCGGTGATATCTATAAATTTCTATAATATAAGAATCTATAAATTTATTTCCGTTATAGTAGGTATATTATTTAACTTCAATGGATACACTTATAATTAAACAATATAAGTCTTCTAAATTTGAAACGATATTTCCGCAATAAATTCTTCTGTGGCAGCAAAGCGCCTGCTACCAGCTATTATTTTATAAAAAGAACACGGATTTTAACGTTTATAATTATTTTAGTTATTTATTACTTCAATGTGTTAAAGTTGCGTAAATGTATGAAATTACTAACTTTTCGATGGAAGTAAATTAAACATTAGTATTATTTGTTTGAAAACTTATCCCACGTCCCATTCCACGGTATAATGGAATTCTATTCCAAATTTCATTAGAATCTGTACAGTCGTTCCACTGTGATTGAATAACAATTTAACATGAAAACAAATTTACATTCACTTTTTATTTTAATTAGTTTTATTGGTTTTCGGTTTTATCGTTACTGCATTTTCAATCCATTTTTGACGTGTTAGAATCATGCTGCAACTATATTATGGCTGTAGAACGAATGAGTCAACTCGACCGGGGAAGAATAACGTTCTCACATATTACGAACGTAAAATAGCACCTTTATGCATCTGCGTTTCGTATTGTAAGTATGGCGTAACTCGCTTCACTTAGACCTACGCAAATCCGCTACGCGCATGAAGATTAAGCCACACGCTTATATCACGCCACTACCAGGGAACAATACGAGTCATCGATAATCGTGCGACGTTCATTCAGCCTGCAACCGGCATAGCAACAGGATGCGACGCATTACTTATTATATTTTTATATCAATTATCTTACATTGTTCTCGTAGTTAATTTCATCTTGTAAATTTGTTTGTAGTAAAAGTTGTTTGTTACATAGAAACTTGTTACTTCATTCGAGTCAGTTAATTCTTATTTCTATCCTCCATTAGTATTCGTTAGTTAACAATATAACGTATTCGAACACAACATTGGGCGTGGTCTCCACATCGGACCTACATTTGGTGACCCGTCGACGCCGAAATAACGGTAAATTGAGCTACGCATCGTACGGCAGCAACGATTTTAGCTTCAAAACAACGTGGTGATAACAAAGGATAGGGCGTGGTCCAAGTCAACAAGGTGAGCGTATCATTTTTTTTTGATACTAGCTGCTACCCGCGGCTTCGCCCGCATGATCACTGGGAAATGAACTATCCATTGCTTTTTGAATTGAAAGAAAACTGAGTTTTATAGATTTGTCAGAGATGCAGCCATTAAAAGGAAACTGAGAAAAATTGATTCGTAAGCCTATTAAAATGTTTTGAAACGTATCGTATAGGAAAGCATGAAAATAGCCTGTTTATTTTTTTTAAAGGAAACAGCATAATTATCCGTCAGGGATGCAGACTTTTGAAAAGAAACTGAGCTAAATTGATTTGTCAGAGATGCAGTTGTCTGAATTTAAAGGAAACTGAGCAAAATAAATGATCCGTCAGAGATGCAGCCTTTTGAGTTGAAAGGAAACTGAGCTTAATAGGTCCGTCAGAGGTGCAGCATTTGGAATTGAAAAGAAACTGAGCTAAATAGGAAATTTTGAATTGAAAGGGAAGATCTGTAGGAATTCTGATTAATTGATTGTGGGAATTTTGAAAAAAAAACTAACTGAACACTACTTTAAGACGCTACTGTACACAATGTTATATGTTTTTCCATTCGGGGAAAGAATGTAGAGATTCTGGGCATTTGACACACGCGAACATGCTACATACAGCTGACAATGAGAGAAGCACGGTTTTTCTAAGTTGACCCCCGCTACCTGTAACGTATGCCCTTGTGCTTTATTAATTGTCATTGCAAAACTGAGCTTAATAGGGAACGCAACCTTTTGAATTGAAAAGGAATCAGAAGAAACAGCTTTCTCAATGAGTCTGTGTTGAGTTTCATCAGGTGTTTCCGCGGCTCTTAAGGCGGACTGACGTTCCGCCTGTTCGAATAGCCTTTGCTGACTTTGAGAAGGTGTTTCAGTAGCTCTTAAAGTAGTTTGATGCTCTGCCTGTTCAAGACGCCTTTGCTGACTTTGATCAGGTGTTTTAGTAGCTCTTAAAGTAGGTTGACGCTCTGCCTGTTCAAGACGCCTTCGCTGAATTTGAGAAGGTGTTTCAGTAGCTCTTAAAGTAGCTTGACGCTCTGCCTGTTCAAGACGCCTTTCCTGACTTTGAGAAGGTGTCTCAGATGCTCTAAAAGCAGCCTGACGCTCTGCTTGTTCTTGTCTTCTCAATTCAGCTCTTCTAAAGATTCTAGCAATCGAGCTAATCTTTTCTCTTGTCTTTGAGAAGATACTCTTAAAAGGCTGGACTTACGTTTGCGAGACATTATGAAGTAACAAAAAACTATTTATAGTAAAACGTTAAAATACCTAAAAGGAATTAAATTTCCTTTTAAATATTTTTTAAAATCAAAACAACAAAACCAATTCAAGACACAACACGAATCCGAAAATGATAGCCAAAAAAAAATCGAATCAACTTAAACCAAATCACAAAACAAATGTCAGAAAACCGAAATTGAAAGCAGTAGTCAATATAAATATAACCAACGAGAAAAGAAGTAAGTGTATAGGTACGTATACACTATCTATACTATTAATGTTCCTTTGAAATATTCTTAAACAACATAAAACAACGAAAACTAATTCACTATTCTAAATAAACAAAATCCAAAATCAAAGCCAGAGTCTAAATATGTATAAAGGAATACCAACCAAATCGACAAAACCGATGCAAGAAAATACACAAATCCGAAAATGAAAGCCAATATAAATCCATTCAACTTTAACCAAATCACAAAGCAAATAACAAACAACCGAAATCGAAAGCAGGTAGTCGAATAAGCTACGAAATAGAATGAATTTAAGCGTATAGGTATCGTATGCACTATAAGTTGACGCGAGGCTCAACTGCGGTAGTTAAGTAAATGTCAGGAAACATTTCGTTACCGCGTTTTAAAAACCTAGTAACGACATCTAGCGGAATCAATAAAACTATGTATATGATAGTTAATAAGAACTCTCAAAAAATATTTTTCTTATAATTTTACACAATTTTTCTTATTGTAATACCGATTCATTCATAACCACATATAAGAACTGTATTCATTTCCGTTCAATAAATATCACTAAGGCTTAATAAGGCTTACTAAGAACTGTTTTTATCACAGTTAAGTAATAGTTAAGGGTGAAAGCATGACAGGTGGTGATAGTATTTATGATCCATACTTATGATCACGCCTGTAACCCTTGCGGGGTAGGCAGAGCATCAAAGGATTACTTAATATCGTCTGCGAGGTTATCGCCTATTCTGTGAATTACAATGCACCAAAACGTTTGAAGAAAATCAGCTGGTGAATTTTATGTTTTTTTATAGTTCTCTTTCCGGTCCTGCGTCGAAAAATACAGATCCATACATTTTTATTTTAATATTTGTAAAAAGACTTAATAAGCCAGATATTCTGACCTTCTATGTTCGTCCATCGTACCGTCGTCCGTCTTGTAGAATCACGGTGGCGCCACCTAGCTGAATTTAATTTTGCAACATATTCCATTTTACCACGGGAATGATATGTTTTACGCTGAAAAAAGTAGCCTATGTCAAGTTGAAACTCTACAGCCACCTAACTATTCCCATACGAAATTTCATGCCATGCTGACGCTGTGTTGTGACGTGAAAGAAGGACAAACTTTTGTAACATATTCTATTTTCCCACGGGTATGAGATGTTTTTCTGCGGATTAAAGTAACCTATAGATGGCGCACGAGGTGAACGCCGTCGAGGCCTGAGGTGAAGAGCGGAAGCATCTCCCCCCGCCGTCCGCACGCCGCTTCTCACGCGCCTGCAGTGTAGTGCTGTGCTGTCCTTGACAACTATCATACGCTTACTTTGTTATCGTGTTAATATAAAGTTGTAGCCGCGTGTTATTTTTGTTTTTAATGATGTCTGATCCGTGTATGTAAAGTTCTGTTACAAAAAAACGAGTTTTTATTCATCGCCAAGCATGGGAAATTTCGAAAAATGTTCTAGACATGTGTGTTAAAGAAAGGCAGAACAACAATTCAACATTCACATTAAATATGCTTACGATCGCGCAAGCCGTTACACTGGACTTTCGAAGAGAACATTGTCTGCAATTCAAAATGAAGCCAAAAAAAGGTCCTCTTTGTTCGCCTTCTAAAAAGAAAAGACAGTGTAACATAGTGTAAAAAGGAGACAAATTTAAACGTCGATGATTTTGATCGAGATGTTATACACAGAATTATTGAAGAATTTTATTTAACTAAAAAAAATTTTCCTACCTGCATTAAACTCCTCGCCTCAATTCGAGAAAAAATCGAGTTTCCATGGGGAGTGACGAGTTTAAGAAAATTGTTAAAAGACATGGGATTTGATGGCTTAAATGTCATAGTAAACGTAGAATTTTGGTGGAGAGGCCGGCTGTCGCATATGCACGGTCAATTTATTTGCGGAAAATTCGTCAATATAGGCAAGAAGATCGAAATATTTTTTTTTCGACGAAACATGGGTAGACAACAATCACACATTAAATAAATGCTAGACAAATGAAATGATCGACGCCGTGTTGACAGATACAAGCTCCACGAACAGGCTCATTCTTTCCCACGCAGGATCGAGAGGAGGGTTTTTAAATGGTGCAAAGTTACTTTTTAAGGCTGGTACTACGTCAGGTAATTATCACGGACAGATGAACAGTGTTAATTTTGAGAAGTGGGCCACTGATATGTTAATCCTTAATCTACCACAAACCAGCGTTGTTGTGATTGATAACGCACTGTATCATAGTGTACAAGAAAATAAAGTCCCAACAAAGTCCAGCACCAAATCAGTAATGTTGGAATGGTTAACCAAGAACAATATCGAAGCTTCACTTACTATGAGAAAAGATCAGTTCTTTCACTTGGTTCAGTTACATAAACCTACGGCAAAATCTTTCAAAATCGATAAATTCATCTGAAGTCAAGGCCATATCGTAATAAAACTACCCCCGTACATGTGCGACCTCAACCCTATTGAGTTGGCTTGGCAAAAGTAAAAAGAATCGTAAGGCATAACAATGTTACTTCTGATTTCTCCCTAAAAAGGTTAAAAGAAGTTACGGAGCTGGCTCTCTCTCAGGTCACAGAGGAAGATTGGCGTGGCTTCGACGATCACGTCATAATTTTAGAAGAAAATTATTGGCAAAGAGATGGATTAATGGAAGATACCATAGATCGATTCGTAATTGAGGTCAGCGATGGTGAGGATAGTGACACCGACTCAACCAGTCTGCTATTTCAGAATCTGATGCTGCATAAATTATATTTTTTTATTGATTTTGATGTTTAAAATAATAAAAAATATGTGATAATTATTACCTTGTTTTTTTTAAACTTAAAACGTTAAACTTAAAACAATGTTGAAATTTATATATTGTCATCATTAATTCTAATTAGGTCACAGCACCATTGCATTACTGAGCTCTGCAATCAACTCACGCGCTATCAGCTATCAGTATGTCACTCTACAGTCACCAAACTATCCCCATACAAAATATCATGCCATGCCAACGCTCTGTTGCGACGTGAAAGAAGGACAAACAAACAAACACACTTTCGCATTTATAATATTAGTATGGATTGTGCAATGATGGACGAACCGAGTGAAGTCAACGTCACCGATCAGAAAGTATTGCCTCCCGCAGAAATTTTGAGAGTTGGTGTTAGAGTACCCCAATTCCTGGCCGATGAGCCTGCCTTATGGTTCGCACAAATTGAAGGCCAGTTCCTATTGTCTAGGATCACGAATGACGTGACAAAATTCTACTACGTAGCTGCGCAACTAGAACCTCCATACGCTAGGGAAGTTAGGGATATTATTACTAACCCATCTAGAACCGATAAGTACCTAACATTGAAAACGGAACTAATACGTCGTCTTTCAATATCGCAGGAGGAGCGCCTCCAGCAATTGCTCAACCACGAAGAGCTTGAAGATGGAAACGATCGCAGTTTCTACGCCACCCGCAGGATCTAGCCGGATCATCTGCAGCATCAGACGTTATTAAAACATTATGGTCGAGTCGTTTACCCATTAATGTACAAACTGTGATTGCTTCTCAGATAACAGACTTATCGTTGGAGAAATTAGCCGAACTCGCAAACAGGGTGTACGAGATCGCGTCAGTGAGCCCTCAAGTTGCCAGCACCTATACTAGGACGCCGGAAAACCGTGACACTATGGCCAGGCAGATAAGTGACCTAACGAGGCAAGTAGCACTTCTCACTACTCAACTCAACAGGCAACAATGTTCCCGCTCACAGTCAAGATTGCGATCCAACTCAAGGAAGCACATACAAGGAGGAAAACTTACAGGAGGGTCGCAAGTAACGGCCAGCGACTACCCCTCTTCACCAGGCCGTTTATTCATCTCTGATCGGACATCAAAAATGCAGTTCCTCGTGGACACTGGTTCAGACCTGTGTGTTTCTCCCCGGTCAGCAGTCAAGACGCCCTGCTATAAATCCAGGTATGACCTCATAGCTGCTAACAACACAGTCATACACACCTACGGACCGATAACGCTACACCTCAATCTAGGGCTGAGACGGAATTTCACATGGAATTTCACAATAGCCGATGTGACACGACCGATTATCGGATTTTACTTCCTCAGCCACCACAATTTACTCGTTGACTGTAGGAATCAACGATTAGTTGACAATGTCACTACCCTCTCGGTCAACGCCGTAGCCCGCACATCAACGGAGTATATCGCTTCGGTGAAGTCAGTCACCGGATAAACCGAATTTCACCAAATACTGCGTGAATTCCCCGAGATAACTCGCCCTCCAGGTATGCACTTACCATGGAAACATAACACTCTGCACCACATCAGGACGACTCCAGGACCTCCAGTAAGCCTCGACGCCTGGATCCACTTCACATGCAAGCTGCGAAGCAGGAGTTCTCAGACCTGCTCGCCAGCGGCATAGCCAGACCATCGAAAAACGCTTGGTCTTCTCCTCTGCACACGGTAAGAAAAAAAAGATGATAGTTGGAGACCATGCGGAGACTACAGAATACTGAACAATAGAACTATACCTGATCGATATCCCATCCGTCATATCCACGACTTCTGACATCAACTTACAGGCTGATCTATCTTTTCTACCATTGCCTTAGTCAAGGCGTACAATCAGATTGCTGTCAATCCAGATGTCATCATGAAAATGGCAGTCACGACTCCATTTGAACTGTAAGGATTCCCGTTCATGAACTATGGCTTAAGAAACGCAGCACAAACCTTCCAGATGTTCATTTACGAGGTGTTGCAAGGGCTCGATTTCTGCTATGGATACATAGATGACATCGTAGTATTTTGGTCATCAATCCAAGAGCACAAAAACCATCTGCGGCAACTTTTCGAACGCCTAAAGTAGTACGGCGTCGTGGTAAATGCTGCCAAGTGTACACTTGGCCAACCAGAAGTCACGTTCCTAGGATACCACGTGTCAGCTGCAGGTACTAAACCACTTGAGTCCAAAGTCGAAACTATCAGGCAATACCCCATTCCAAAAACCGACAAAGAACTAAGGCGTTTCTTAGGCATGCTAAACTTTTACCGTCGCTTTATTCCCAACGCAGCCCAACTTCAAACACCGCTGAATGACGTTTGCAGTGCCTCAAAAATCAAAGAGTCTCATCCGATAGACATGACTCCGCAATTACTTCGAGCATTCGAAGAGTGTAAAGGAATCATTATCTCAAGCAACTCTTCTTGCTCATCCCGACCCAGCTGCAGAACTAGCAATAGTGACACATCTGAAACTGTCATAGGCGCCGTCCTTCAACAACGGAAAGGTAAGGATTGGGAACCACTTGCTTTCTACTCTCATAAGCTCAGCAACGCACTGAGGAAGTACAGCCCCTACGACAGAGAGGTCTTGGCTGTTTACGAAGCCATCAAGTACTTCTGTCACATGGTTGAGGCCAGAATATTCACCGACCATAAGCCTCTCACCTTCGCTTTCTTAAAAAGCAAAGACAAATACACTCTTAGACAGTTCAGACACCTTGACTACATTGCTCAGTTTACAACAGACATGAGATACCTACCTGGTAAGTAAAACTTAGTAGCTGACGCACTTTCTAGTGTCGAGGAGATCACTAAAGCTGTGGACTACGATGATCTTGCACGAGCTCAGGACAAAGATCCTGAACTGCGAATTTCTTCATGGCTCTGCTCTGCAACTGAAAAGGATCAACAATTTAAACGGTAATTAACCTGTCTATTGCAACACTTCTGTGCAACCGCCACGACCTTACATTACTCCTCAGTTCAGAAAACAAGTTTTTGAGACACTGCACAGCTTACACCATCCAGGAAGATCAGCTACTGTGCGATTGGTCTCACAAAGATACGTATGGCCAGGGATACGCAAGGATTGTAGAGAGTGGTCAAGACAATGCTTGTCATGCCAAAAGAGCAAAATAACCCGTCATATCATATCCCCACCTTCATTTTTCTTCACTCCTTATTCGAAATTTTCCCATATCCACTTCGACATTGTAGGGCCCCTAACTCTGTCTTCTGGTTACAGATATTGCCTCATCGTTTTCGACCGGTTCACGCGATGGCCTGAGGTGGGGGCCTGAGGAGAGCCCCATGGTGGACATCATGGCGGAGACCTACTCAGCTTCTCTAGTGTCCGGCTGGATAGCCCGGTTCGGCTGTCCTGCACTGGTGACTACAGACCGCGAACGCCAGTTCGAGAGTCATCTCTTCAAGGCTCTCACCAAGTTAGTTGGTTTGCGTTATCTGCGCACAACCGCCTACCACTCAGCTGCAAACGGCATCATCGAGCGACTTCATCGTCAACTCAAGGCGGCAATCATATGCCACACATCATAACAGTGGACGGAAGCCCTTCCACTGGTTCTCTTGGGCATCCGCAACTCGTGGAAAGAGGATCTACAAGCTACGCCTGCAGAATTAGTATATGGTCAAACTCTCAGCTTACCAATACTTATCTCCAATAGACGACTACACCACGGCAGACGTCACAGAGTACGTAACACGTCTACGATCCTGCATGGCGAAACTCACTCCCAAGCAAACAGCATGGCACACCAGCACTACGACGCCATTCTACATACCACGTGACCTTCACACATCCTCTCACGTCTTTGTACGCCGAGATCACGTCAGAAAACCACTCGAAACACCCTACGACGGACCCTTCAAAGTACTAGACAGGCAAGCCAAGTACTTCACCATAGAAATAAGGGGAAAGAAAAACAACGTCTCGGTGGACATGCTTAAACCAGCTTACATGGCTAAAGAAACAAAAGAACCGGAACCCAAAGTCACTACGGAACCAGCCGTCAACAAGGAGAAAATCACGCGTAGCGGCCGAAGAGTAAGATTTACGAATTACTATCGACCGTAGTTGCGGTCTGGCCAGGGGGAAATGTGAGGGGATGTGGCGTAACTCGCTTCTCTTAGACCTACGCAAATCCGCTACGGGCATGAAGATTAAGCAACACGCTTATATCATGCCACTACCAGGGAACAATACGAGTTATCGATAAGATAAGAACCCCGCGCCTTCATCGGAGCGCGAGAATGTGCGACGTTCATTCCGCCTGCAACCGGCATAGCAACAGGACGCGACGCACTACTTATATCAATTAACTTACATTGTTCTCGTAGTTAATTTAGTCTTGTAAATTTGTTTGCAGTAAAAGTTCTTTGTTACATAGAAATAACATTACTTCATTCGAGTCAGTTAATTCTTATTCCTATCCTCCATTAGTATTCGTTAGTTTAAAATATAACGTATTCGAACACAACATTGGGCGTGGTCTCCACGTCGGTCCCACATAAGTGTAAAGAATCGAAGATGCTTTTAACTGGAAATAAGGTTTCTTACTCCTCAGAGGTGACAACGTATCTCCTTTTATTATTCTTAATCTTAAAAATAAATGTAAAGGCCATACACTATAAAGTGGACTATGTGCTCTTTTGTTACCATTATTCTTTAAAAAAGAAGGAAAATAACAAGATAAACAAAACAATAAATAATATACCTCAACAAGTGACTTTTCGCGAGTTACGTTTTTTATTATAAAAAGTGTGACATCCACTTTCCTTCAGGTGATCTCTATACTCGTTTGTCACCTTACTAAAAACCAAAAGACAGAATTATTCCCATTGGAAAGGTATTTCTTATTTTTGTTTTAGTTATTATTTAAAAGGAAATATGAACAACTAATTCAATAACATAAACTAACACTAAAATTATCGAACAGTCCTACTCCCGGCGGTATAATCCCAGAAATGCTGGCTGCGTTTCCTCGCTGATAGGGTATAATTATATGTAGGGTATATTAACTGTTGTGTGAGAAATGAACCAGCCCTTTTGCCTTAATTGACAACGGCAAGTAATGGATGCAGTTCCTTTATAAACGTAACTGCGCGTGGATTTAACGGACCGGCAAAGTTTCTAAGGTAATATGTAATAGTGTTCCTATTATTTCTTATCGAAATATTAATTCTTATCGAAATATTTTTAAAACTGGTGTCGACTGTGTGATTTGTTTTATTTGACCAACTTTATGACTATATAAAAGTTCTTTTTTTCTTATAATTAATGGCAGACTATACTTTGTGAGATTTTAATTTAGCAGTATTCAGTAACACGCCGAATAAAATTGGTTTTAAGTCGATGTACTAATTTTGTTCTTGATATAATCAACAAGACAAAAAAAAACAACATACTTACGAACGTACACACGCGCATATAGATGTCCTTTATAAAATATTAGAACTAAACTCTGAAAAAATCAATCGTGAGGGAATCCGTTTTAATTTCGTCGTCAAGAGATGACTATGGGAAATACCTGAATAATCATATTTTTTCAGACAGATGATGGTTTAACCATATTTGTGAAGGATATGATATTCAGACTTAAAATGCACACACAAGAGATAAGCAGAAGCGCCGAAGGTGCGTAACGACTGGCACAGAGATAGTCAATTCGCCTGCCTAACGTGATAATTAAAAATACCTACGACGGAAGAGCTGCATGAAACAAACGTGAACTTTTACGTAAACATAAAGAAGATTGTCATATACTTAACTTGGAGTTTAAAATATCCAAAGAGTTGCAGAGGTTTATAGACTGGCCATTGGGAAGATTATTATACAAAAACTTAAACTTGTACGTCTGTATTGTTACCCAGCTTTAAATAGCAAAACCACGTTGTAAACAATATTAGAGTTAAAAAAAGCCAGCTAGAATCTAGCTGAAGTTCTTGCACACGATATTATGCATGGTAGACCCATGCTGCTGTTTTATTATGGCTGTAGCACGAATGTGTTCGCTCGACCGGGATAGGACCGCGCTTTCACTGAATACCAGCGTAAAATAGCAGCTTAATTCTGCTGTGTGTCGTATGGTTATTGTAGATAACTGGAGACCCTTTTTTGGAAGAGATTGATTTCATCTTATTCCTCAGAGGTGACAACGCATCTGTATTTAGATTATTAATCGATGATGGATGTAAATGTCCATGGGCTGCAGAGTCCACTTACCATCATGTGGACTATGTCAAACTTATTCTATAAAAAACACAAATAAATCTCTAATAGTCTCATATCACATTATGTAGTAACAAGTAATGGATTACGAATTCGATCGCTTATTCCATTGATTTGTCAAAGGCCTTCGACACTGTCTCTATTCCCCTACTTCTGCATAAGATGGAACTGATTGGCGTACGAGGAATTGCTTTAGATATATTTCAATCTTATCTATCTAATCACACGCAGTTAGTTAAAATCGGTGATTACACTATGTTACCTACTACTGTCTCGTTCGGTGTACCACAAGGTAGTGTACTAGGCCCAACTCTCTTTCTAGTTTACGTAAATACTTTATACTCACTTACCTTTCCTAACTGCAAAATCATTTCGTACGCAGACGACACGGTTTTAATTGTATATGGTAAGGACTGGAATGAAGTCCAACACAATACAGAATATGCGCTTGGAAGGGTTATGCGGTGGCTTAGTAGCAATCTATTGACATTAAATGTAAACAAGACTAAATATATTACTTTCACTCACCGTGCCAGTACCAAACCATCAGCGGAATTTTATATAAAAGCACATACATGTGAATAACATAGCTTATGCAACTGCCCAAAACTTACTCGTTCCACTAACATAAGATACCTCGGACTTATCATTGACTACTGCCTATATTGGTCGAAGCATATAAGCAATGTAACCTGCCGTATTAGAAAACTGATACCAATATTCAGAAAATTGAGGTATTCTGCTGACTTTGAAACATTGATATGTGTTTAATATGCTCTTGCTCAAAGTTTACTACAATACTGTATTGTAACATGGGGTGGAATTGGAAAAACAACTTTACTCCCCTTAGAACGTGCTCAAAGAGCAATCTTAGAGGTAATGCTAGGTAAATCACAAAGATTTAGCACCGAACTTATTTTTAAGGAATGCTCTGTACTTACTGTAAGAGAGCTTTTTGTCATTTCTGTTATATTACGTAAGCACAAAAATACAGATTTTAAACCTAATTTAAAACGTAATAAAAATAGAATTTGTGACATGGTTTATCATAGAACTGCTTTAGCACTTCGTCAATATTATGTCACTAGCAATTATTTATATAACGTAGCAAATAAAGTTAACAATATTTACCCTTTGTCCCTTTATAAATGTAAAGATAAAATCCTAAATTGGTTGCTAAGCCTTAATTATCTGGAAACAGAGAAGTTAATCAGTATTTAAGTTCTAACACACACACACATACACACACATTCACACAAAAACACACTATTACATGCACATGTACACACACACACACACACACACACAAACACACACACACACACACACACACACACACACACACACACTGGTTTGTGGTAATTAGAAAGTTTTCTCTTCATTTTTTTTTTAATTTATTATTTAACTTAACATGGTTGTGTATTATATAGCGAAATAATCTGTCATTTTTTACTGTATTTGTATTGTACTACTCAGGGTGGAAGACGCTGACGGCTGTAACACAGTTTATACTAGTATGGCCGTCAACGCCAACTAATTTTGAAATGTAATTTTGTAATTTTAAATAGATATAATACATAAGTGTAACCTGTTAATTGAGAGTCAAATAAATTATTATTATTATTATTATTATTATTTGGAGTATCTATATAGTTTTTTCATCTGGTTGGGATGTATAAATATATAATTATAAACGAAAATGAAAAGATAAATATACATAAATATCAATAAAATAAAATAAATACAAAAATACATAAATAAATAAAAGCCCAACCAGATGGAAGCCCTCGGCAGGAGAGACCAAACGGCCAAGGGTTAGGGGGAAAGGGAAAGAAACCGGCGGACGATGCGGGCAGTATCAAGGAGCACCGCCTTCTGCATTTGAGCCCGGAGCGGTCCGTCACGGAGTCCCAGTCGCCTCAGATGACCAGAGAGGCTGACTGGGATTAGCCTATTCGCAGAGATGACTACAGGAATAATTTCGGCCGGCAGACCACCCCACATGTCGGTCACCTCGTGAGCCAGGTCCAGATATTTTGATTGCTTATCTGTTTCGGCTCTCACGAGGTTCTCGTCATACGGGATGGTAATATCGACCAAAAATATCCTTGACTGTGCCCGGTCCATCAGCACAATATCAGGCTTATTCGCAAGAATAGTCTTGTCTGTGATGATGGCCCGATCCCCGTAGAGCCTAGTGCGGTCATTTTCGAGCACGGCTTCCGGCAAGTACTTGTTGACGAGCTCCTGGTGTAGAATTCTGGCTACTAGGTTGTGCCTGTGCAAGTACTCAGAGTTAGAAAACGCCGAACAACCGGAGATGACATGCCTGAGTGACTTCCCGGGATGGCGACAAGCTCGACAGACATCGACGGTGCCATCCTTCAGGATGTATCTCCGATAGTTGTTGGTCTTAATAACCTGATCTTGTATTGCACAGACAAAACCCTCGGTTTCCCCGAAGAGGTCACCGAAACGTAGCCAGTTGAGGGAGGCGACTGTGTCTACGAAGGGCTCATGTAGAGCCTTGTAGTACCTCCCGTGGAGCTCCTTCTCCTTCCATACGGTCTCCCGGTCGGAAATGCTAAGCACTGCTGGGTCCTGCCATTGCTCGTTGGCTAAGGATAGAGGGGTAAGCCCTTTATCACTAGCAATGACGTCATTATAGAATGGATCATCCGATCTCGCCAAGAAGTATTGACGGAGATTTATTATTATTATAATTATATTATTATTATTCCCGTCTATCGCTCATTAATATTTAACTGTTTGTGAAAATATCTGACTTGTTACAATATCATCGAATTGAGAATTAAATATAATAACACTAATTATTACGTCATGGTCTATAAGGCTCTTGTCAACATTGCTCGTAATTGGCTCCATATACGAAGGCTAAAAATTTGTGAACAACGCAGCCGTCCTCACGCTCGGCTTATTTCGTCAGTATAAAGGAAACTGGCAGTCTTTGAAAGGGCCTCGCTTCGCAGTGCGTATGAAAAAACCGCATTCATAAACGTAATTATAAAGTTTTAGTTAACTGAAAATGTTTTTCACTTTTGTTTTTCGATATAATTTTGAAGAATAACAATGACTAACTAACACAGTTCACCTAATGGTAAGTGGATGCTGGCCATGCACATATATAATGGCCATAGGATCCACAACCAATCCAATCCACAAACCAATCTTCGTATGATGAAAATAATTTTGGAATATGTGCATAGCTCAAGAACGTCAAGCAAGGATAAATATAAAATAAAGAGCTTTTATTCCATATTCATGTGATAAAAGAATCAAATGCACACGAAAAAAAGCTCTCCAGTTCTCTGCACTCACCATACGAAACATAGCAGCATTAAACCGCTTGTTATTTTACGCTTGTAAGTATGGTAGGCACTTCTTGGTACACCCCTTCAGGCTTTGCATGCACAATGAGTGCAAAGCCTGAAGGGGATGATACTTTAAACCATTTAGAAGATATTAAACTAAACGTGTAAACATATAGGTGCAGCATGCTCTACCAAGAACATTCAAACCGCGATGTTAATTAGAACTAACGTCTTGGTTCGAATGTAATCGGTTGGAATATTTTACCTTTAAAAAATTGTAAGCTGTTAATTTTTGATAACTTTTAAATTGATATTTTATAAATATAAAAATTACAGGTAAAAGTTTATTGTTTAATTTAACATTATGACGATATATCATCGAAGGTTTTCTAATATCCTTCATATTGTAATGACTCTCCCGTCCCACAATACGTACTAATGAGAAGCTGTATGTAACATCAACGGAAGGAAAAAATATTTGAATTGGAGTAAAGAAAACGTTTTATTATACACAGTAATATTTATTGTATTACGATAAATGTTTATATTAAGTTACATAATATTTTACAAGAGACAAACATAATGATGTTATGAATAATGAATGTGTGCTATTACTAAAAGATTATTGTAAATTTGTATGTCTAAAGCGCGCCGAATATTAAGGATTGAGGTCAGAATCCTGCAGTATCGAATCAAATAAAATATAAAAGATATCCTTCTTTCATCTTAATATATTATACAAGAAAGTTATAGTCGACGCTCACGATACCTAGGACAAAAAAAATTGTTAGACCTTGGTCCACCAATACCGCTATTATTATTTTATTACGTATCTTTTAATAAAGTACAGAAAACATATTAAAATGCAAAGCCGTCCGTAAGCTAAAGATATATTAGGTTAGCAAGAAGTTTAGTATTGGAAGAAAAATGTTCTTGGCAAGATTTATTAGTTCCTAGTGCAGACGTTCTGTGGAGACAAGACACGTTACTTAGAAAACAAAGTCAAGCAGTTACGGAAATGGTTAATATTTGTAACCTAGGAACAAACAAGAAAATCGGTAAATTTTTAAAATATCACCAACATAACCGATTCTGATTCTAAGTGATATTTAAAGTAGGTACCTATGTGGCAATTTTATAATATTAAGAATGACAGTCTACCTTAGAAGCTGTAGCCCTCAGACATACAATGCTCCATTAAGGCGATACCTCCAGCGAACGACTTTGAGCGTTTGGTCCGTCGACGCTCGCTACAATATATCGCGTAAGAAATCGCCAAAAAACGCCACCTACTACTACGAACGTAGTATTATTTTTTCAATGTCAATGAACTATTCTACGGAAATAGACACGGCGTACAATGATAAATGTATTTTAATTTTCTTTATTCGGTATGTTAGTTGCATTATATTAGAATTATGTATTCTAATATATTATCTAATTAATAAAAATGACTATTTTGATTATTTTTAACTATATACTATACTGCTAATATTGAATTAGCTTTTTATATTGTAATATTTGTTTAATATTTTTATATTGTTATTTATAGTGTAAATTATAATATTTGTCGAAATATTAATTATGGATTCGAACTTTACATGCTAATGGTGCTTCATTTTTGTTATTTTCATTTATTTACATATTGAAAATATACTTGAATAGTAGGTATTATTATTTTATTTAGCTACTGAATTTTAGGATATGTTTTACCTTGAGGTCAAATATAATTTTGAGGAGCAATAGTTATTACCTACTAATCTTTTATCTGCTATTCCTTATTTAGGAATAGAATATTAGTAAATTGAGTTTGAGGGAAATTTACTGTTTATAATGCTACTCGTACATTTATTATTTTAATATTTACTAACTGGGTAGGTTATTATTAAAATAATAAATATAGCATTAGTAACTAAATAGACATTTTTTTTAAATTTTTAAAATTAAAATTTTCGTATTTTTAAAAATTACTAAAAACAAGGGTTTGAAATAATAGATTTTCTCACAAAAGAAGGGAACTTGAAAAAAAAAAGGAAAGAAAAGCGGGACCAAAGCCAAGACGCGAACCACGGAACTCCGATATCACGCCCGACCGACATACCACCTGAGCTATAATGACCGTTAGTGATTTGTCGAAATTTACCTTCTTATATTGTAGCAGTTTTTTATTGCCTGAAAACATGGACAAAAGGACATCTTCTAAAAATAAATCCGTAGTTGAAGCCGTATAATTTTCTCATCTGGTTCGGTTATATAAATATTTAAATATATAAAAATTATAAATTAAAATGAAAAGATAAATATACATAAATATCAATAAAATAAAATAAATGAAAATTAATAATATATTATTAATGTTATTATTATTATTATAAGTTGTGGTTCGGTGAAGCTGCAACTTAATGGACCATGATCTGAAATTTTTATGAAAAGAAGTGACTGACGTCAATTATTATTATTCTTATTATTTTTTCATTATATTATTTTTTGCCTTTTTCAACCTCACAAGATATTTTTAACTGCAAAAAAGAAAACTACGTATAAGTAAGTAAATCTGTAATTTAGTGTTATGTATGATTCAGACTAAATAAAGGTTCCTAAAAATAGACGTAGATAAAGAAATTGCATAAAAAATTACTCAAATAAAAATGCAATAAACTTGTTAATTTTATAGGTACTTAGTAAAATATTAAAATAATAAGTATTTTAGGATATTTATGTAAAACATAAAGTTTATATTATGTTCTAACTACGTTCACGCTTGCGCATATAAAACCGCGGAATTTCACTAGTTTTATTATCAAAATAATAATTGACAACCCTACCCTAAGTTTTCCCTGATTTTACAAACTCAAACTCGTTTTAGGTGATCAAAACATAGAGAGAAATATAGGAGACTATTTTTTTATTTAATATGGTTCGATCTTTATTTATTTGTATATTTTTTGTATTTATTTTATTTTATTGATATTTATCTTTTCATTTTAATTTATATTTATAAAAACCAACCAGATGAGGAAACTATACAGATACCCCAACAATAATAATATAATAATAATAATATTCCACAACTATCACACAACGCCATCTAGTCCCAAGCTAAGCAGAGCTTGTGCTATGGGTACTAGACAACTGATAAACATATTTATATATTTCTAAATACATAAATATTATAAATAAATTACACCCAGACACAGAACAAACGATCGTGCTCATCACACAAACATTTGTCCAGGGAGGGAATCGAACCCACGACCTGCGGCATAGCAGTCAGGGTCACTAACCACTAGACCAACAGGCCTGACGATAAATAAAATAAAGTCTCTAGCTCGAGAGGAGAGGAGCCGTGGTAGCTCAGATGGTTAGCGCTTGCTAAAATTTTCACAGTGTGCGAGCAAACCGGGTTCGATCCCTGCCGGCACCAATAATATTGTAATTGCAATTTTAAGTGTTGATTTACCACGTGCTCAGTGGTGAAGGAAAACATTGTGAGGAAACCTGCATGTCTGAGAAATAAGAAAAAAATATTTCGAAGACATGCAAAGTTCGCCAACACGCAGTGGGACGCGGTCGATAATTCATTTCCTAGGACCCTTTCAGAAAATAGAATAGAAATAAAAAAAATAATAAATCCAAACTTCATTTAAAACCAAACATGTAAATTGTAAAGTAGCTGCAGGTATCTATAACCAAGTAAAAGATATTACTTTACTCCAACTTGTCCATGTTTCCCAAAACAATTTTTTAATTAAGCTTTATATTATAATGCGGATTTTTTTTTTAAATTTTAATAATAAAGCATTTCGTACGTCTCAGTCGAGGCGCAAATACGAGTATTTTTCGGCCGCAAATTTATAAGACCGATTTGTTATTCAAACATAAACATGGTTTTTTAATTAAATCTACCAATCATAAAACGACACGCATTTTTATTGAACACTTCCTATTCAATTTACAAAGTACCTATTATATTTGTTTATATAAAAAAGTATATTTAAGTACAATCATGAAACTAAATGGAAACACAAAGTAGGAAAATGCATTGAGTTATAAAACACATAAATCAATGGGCAAATGTAAAAATACTGGAGGCAGGCAGCCCTATCGCATGTTTACGTACCGCACGGCTGTAATATTTATTTCTAAGATACGGCCGAGTTACAATATACCGTGACGTAAGCGCATCGGTTGGGAGGTACTCAAATAATATTATGTTTGCGGCGAAATACGGAACGCGGCGACCAGCGACGCGGCCACCTCCTACGAACGCATACAGCGTAATGCCGCCCGCACTCTGCGCACGCCCTTTTATCATAGAAGTCACACAATTTTCGGAATTATTTCAATTAAAAGAGAAAAAACGAACTTAAAAATTTAAATAAAACGTGGAGAATATAGATTTTTTAATTGTCTATCCATTAGTGTTATCCTCAAATGATTAGAGCGTTGCGTTTAGCAACAGATGCATGTAATCAAGAATTTTAGTCATTTTTTAAAAGTTGATTTTAAATGTATTTATAGCACATAAAAATAAATTAGAACGTGGAATGTGATGATAAGATATCGAACATTAATGATGTACTTTTAGATGTAGTTTATTTTTCATAAGTAATGAGATAATAGAATCTGAAAAACGCACTTTCGCAACATTTTGGTCAGGGATTCACCTTAACAATGGAAATGTAGATGCGTTGTCAGTTTTGAGGGATACAATGGAATGCCACGTTACTAGGAAAAGGGTCTCTGGTTATCGTCTTACCTTTCGAAACACACGAGTATAATAATGATTTCTTATATTTACGTGAACACTACACATTTAAATAACACTAGTTTTTATGGATTTTATCGCGTATATTTAATTTTTAAATACCCGAAGTTTCGAGCACTTTACAGCACCCATGGTCACGGGGTAGACAGTCCCCCCTGACCATGGGTGCTGCAAAGTGCTCGAAACGTCGGGTATTTAAAAATTAAATATACGCGATAAAATCCGTAAAAACTAGTATTATTTAAACAAGAGTATAATGCTGCTATTTAACGCTGTTCACGGTATTCTGTGTGAGCGGTCCGTTTCCCGGACAAGCGGACTAACCTACGGTTTTTCTATAAACTGCCACTCTAGAACCTTTCTACGCATTTACTTTTAGTCCTTCAAGCTATATGACTAGCCCATTTCCACTTCAGCTTACTGATCTGTTAAGTTATATTGGTTACTTCGATTATACTGCAGATATCATTGTTACGCGTATCATCACGCTGAAAAACTCCAAGCATAACCATATCCATATCCAACAATATGTTTTACGTTAAAGTTCCATATATCATCACTGGCAACACAGAGAAACAAGACATATCTCGTCCCGTATCTCTCAAAACCTTGAAATAAGAGTGTACAACCAGTTCGTGTTGTTAGAAATGAATAGCTACCAATTTACAGCCAATCTACCAACAGATGCATCTTCAGATATACTACGAGATACGGATAACGTACCGAGAATCAAATAACCTTATACGAGCCATGCGCGCACGAATATTTTAAATATAGGTTTCAGTATTACATTCTTTTTTTGAACGTTATCTAAAATCTTTTGATAGTATAATAATTAATATAATAATTATAATAATTTTGTGCAATTTCTGTCAAATATTTATATTTCTAAATAAAAGGCACAATATAAAGATGCTTATGTCTGCCAACATTAAAAACCATTGATTACAGCTACTGGATGCAGATAAATAAAAAAAGATTTGGCAGTCTCCGAATTTGCAATGTTGTGATAAATTAATATAAAACATGACGCAAGAAAACGTCTTGGCAACTCCGAACCAGATTCCCGCAGCAAGTCGCAAATTCTCCGGAACAATCCATTCTTTTTTGCTCTGGTTTACGAACTTCCTGTTGTATACAGTACAACTACCCTTATCACTTTTGGAACTTCATAGAATATTTTGGAGTGTGCTGTATATTAAGGAAAGCTTGCGTTTAACGTCACGCATTTTAATGATGTTAAAGGACTGCGTCGTTAAAATACTTGGCGATAACGCCACAGGTTTTTAATATAAATCCCAGTTGGAGTTTTATTTGTGCACAAAAGCACAAACTATTGGTTTTTGGGATAATTTTGCTATACAGCGTTTTTATACAAGTGTAAGTACATAAAGGTACATTATTTAACTACACTTGCAATAATAAACAAGTTTTGTGGCCCATGAACATCTTAATTTTTTACAAAAGGTTATCACCCCTATAATAATATTTTCTGCTATGAGAACGTAGGAGGCGTTTTAAATAGCTCGGAAATAAATATTGCTGATAATCTTGCTGAGAACTACAGCTCAGTAATATTGTCGGCAACAATTTTGCTACAATGGTTTTTTTTATTCATTGTTATAAATGATATTTTTCACATGGATTATACCACTTATAATGGAAAACATAGCTTAAGATAATGTAAAGTCTTACTAATTATTATTACTTTTAACAATATTATTTAATTTTATTGCGTACCATTCTAGAAAGTAACCTAAATATACTGTTACAAAATGCAACATCTCATCGATTGCATTTAATTTTGATCGTAAATTCTAATCTCTTGGCATTACTCGGGCACATTCCAGTATTAGGTAGTAAACGTTGTGAATGATATCCGTCTTCGAGAATATTCATTAAAAATCTGAAACTTTTCGGCTTGTGCCCAGACTTAAGCTTAAGGGCCGTAATAATATCATATCTAGTGATCTTTGAGCTATCAATTCACGGAAAACGGCACAAAACAGGTTAGACTGTCTTGTACCAGATCCAATGCTGCAATATTGTTGTGCACCACCTTGCAAAGTATATTCCGACAATGTTACTTCAACCGTATCACCTAGCAACCGATTTGATAAAAGTGAGGCAACATGAGGCTATAAACTGAGCAATATACACGCATAAAATACATTGTAATTCACGACAGGCGGATTCTTGACGGCTACACAATTGCAGATAGAAATTGTTACTAAACTAGCACGTTTACGATCGCTTTTATATACGTAAATTGCGTAAGGACAGACACCCAGAACCAGAACATGTCAATTAATTAAACAAATTAAATAATTTAACCCTTAATTAGGCGCATGCGGTAAAGACAATTTTAAATTCAAAAAATAATGTGTTAGAATGTTTGGAGCGCCACTCGCAATCTTTCTAACTTCCTAATTCCTTGCGGGGTGCGGAGTATGCACATTAGCCGCAGCCAGAACATCAACGCGCATACCACATGTCGCTACTATCTTGGTTGCTAACCCCATGCGACCACTTACATAACATTTTTTGGCGGTGGTAAGTTTAAATTTTTGTGTTTTGCTTAGTTTTTGTTAGTATATTGTTATTTGCTTTTATTAGTATTTGTGTATTGTAATACCGTATATTTACTTTACCTATTTTTGTACTTACTTTTATTCATTTTCTTATTTTTACAGTTTTGAGATGACTCGCGGAAGGGAGATACATTAATGGCTGACGTATGTGTTCGACGATGAGATTCGAAGATGTTGCTGTTTCTGTTAAAGCTATCAGTAATACTGATTACAGATAAAAGTAACACACGCATAAGTCAGATTTTTTTGAAGAAAATTAGCGTTAGCACTTGTAGAAGATCACTAGAAAATTCGCATGAGAAAGTGTGGTAAAGGAGGATGCCCATTTTCGGCCATGGAACGCCCAACAATATGTATTTGTTAAAAAAATATATCTTTATTTATTGTTATTAGTCGCGGTATTCATTTATCGTAAAAAGATGGGAATATTTTTGCACACAAAAAGGTACTGAAATGATAAAAATAAAATAGGTATATGCGTAATTCATTAGTTTGTGGATAAAATAAAAAATGTTGCTAGTCACAAATCTCATTAAAATCGATTCCTTTTTTTAATCGATTATTTACGGTGTCATTATTACAATGCTTATATAACTTTTCGATAATTATTATGATGTTATGATATAGGTGTAAAGCAACCGTTGACAACGGATATTTATCCAAAGCAGCCGATACGCAACCGTAGTCAACCAGTTGTTTATCCGACTATAGATGAAAAAGGATGGTTATGTTTTTACTGTGTGGGTGGCTAAGCTGAATCGCTTTTTGCAATGGTGCTCAAAAATTACTTGACCGATTTAAAAAATTATTTCATCATTACAATTCTATTATGACTGTGAAATGTACGATGCATTTTATGATAGAGGACGCTACTTTCAACGAATATATTTATTTAACTAAACTCGTAAAATCCTTTCACCGCTATAACGTTATGTATATTTATAGATATCTAATGTAGGATGTATTTTTATTATAGAGGGCGCTACTTTCTGTGAATATGTTTTTATTAGCTAATCCCGAAAAATACTTGACCCATTTTGAAAATTCTTTCACCATTATATTGCTAATTAGGGCGTTAGTTGTGTGATAAAATTATATTATTAAAATAATTATTTGTGATATTAATACTTTCTAAATAAATAAAAGTAAATACTATTTTAAATATATATATACATATATATAAATATATAATAATGTATTTACACACTTTACCTACTTAGGTTGATTGTTTTAGATATAGTTAATAAATCTTAAATAAGAGAGCTCCACTTAAACGAATAAAATAATTAATAAAATATAACTAAAAGTTGGAAAAAGTGGCCCAATGTGAATCGGCCTCACAAGCCAATGAAGAGTTAAGTAGTAACAAGCAAAGATTCTACATCGAGTTAAAATACCACTATCATTATCACCAGCAAAAAGTTTCTTTGTTTTTCCTAGTTTTTGTATAAAGGACCAAATTGTAAATGCGGTTCTTGAAAATAAGCTACTTGTAGCTCAAAAAAAGGACTAATCTACATTATAGGGCTATCTGTGGTTTATTCATTACGAAAGAGAAAAACTTATTGCACAAAAAATATTTTTATCAATTTCAAGCCAAAAACAACCGTTGTTATCGGCTTGGTTGGAAACGTTAACAACCGCCTTCACATCTGTAGTTATGATAATTAAATAAGTGATTACTAGCTGATTTACAATGAATTCTATGCAGTATAACAAAACGCTACTGCATAATATTACTGTTATTCTTATCTGTTCTTAACAATATATTAAAATGAAATCATGTTATGATAATTAAACAAGTGAATTTCTAGCTGATTTACCATGAAGTTTTTAGAGCATAACAAAACGCTACTGCAAAATTAACTGTTCTTAAAAATACAGTTAAAATAGAATTTAAATAAATAAAGGAAAATACATTTTAAAAAGCGAGCAGAAGTTAAAACGCCTCCAAGATTATTCTCTTTTTATGAAATTATTAATGGAATAATAATCGGATCGCTATCGATATTATGATGTTATGATAATTAAACAAGCGAATTACTAGCTGAATTACTATGAATTCTTTAGAGTATAACAAAATGCTACTGCACAATTTAACTGTTATTGTTATCTGTTTCAAAAATACATTTACCATGGAATCATGTTATGATAATTAAACAAGTGAATTTTCAGCTGATTTACCATGAACTGTTTAGAGCATAACAATACGCTACTCCACATTTTAACTGCTCCTAAAAATACATTTAAAAAAGAATTTAAATAAATAAAAGAAAATATATTTTAAAAAGCGTGTAAAACTTAAAGCGCCTCAAATATTTTTTTATTAAATTACTAATCGAATAAAAATTGATACCGTTTTATTGTATTTATGTTAGTTATGTGGCAACATCAAATCTGACAGCTAGGAAATATGTCACGCGAATTGCAAATGAAAATGAAATCACAATTCAACAAGTAAAAAAGGTACTAGAGAATTCACAACTAAATAGTCGCAATTGTGTTATTTTGTTTGTTATTTTTCAAATAAATTCTCAAGAACTCATATGGAGTGATATTGCCGATCACATTATAGTGTGAAAATAGTTAAAAGTAAGTGTTAAACAGTTTTTAATTTATTAATTCTAGTGCTGATATTTGATAGTGATGAATGAATGAAATGATGAAGTTGTTTTATTTTTTAACATATGCACAACCTATATCTGACAAACATAGCACAACAATATCTTATTTATAACATGGCGATAAGATTAGCTAGCTAACACCAGATAGTTACGAAATTGACAATTTTTATCAAATACCAAGAAATGAGATAGTCGACTTTTAATTGTTTGTGGACTACTGGTAGTCAGTCAGTTCTTAATTATTTAATAATATAGGACATTACGTTTTAAATAACATTTACCTATATTTGAGTTTAAAGTAAACAAATCTATTTTATTTTGTTCACTTTGTCTTATTTTTTTTATTTAATATTATTTCAATTACCATCGTCATCTCGTTAGTGTCATGATTGCTGACGAAGGACTGATAAAGCATCACGTTAAACTTTAGAATGGGAACCATCTGAATCATCTAGTCCGTCCTCGTTGCAATCTAAAGTGAGTAATGTATTGCACCTAGTACAACAAAGCTTAGATCATACATCGTACAATATACTGCTGCTTAATTTTGTAAGAGCACAACTCACACAAAATCAATGTTTTTTCCTGGTTGTAACAATTCCAATCAACTCACTGTTCCATCAGCATTGCGGGTATGTCTTTTTTCGAATACAATTACTATGTACCTCCAAAATATAGAATCAGTAACTACCATTTAAACAGTAAACTTGGTACTCGTATTTACTTTTAGAATCAATATATAACCATATTAAAACATTTAGTGTAGCACAAATTATAGATTTTTCTACATTATTGTAAGATAATATATACTATCATACAGACTTCGAAAATATTCACAGTATGCCTGAACATACTGTACATTATTATCTAGGCTTATCAAAGGCACAATACCAACAAATTCTGTCCGAAGTTTCCAAAATGTCAAGTAAACATAGTTGATGTTTTGCAATTGTTGTATATTTGATGAAAGTAAGAACAGGACATAGGGATGAATGCATATATGCATTATTGCAAGTGCCAAGAAACAGATTAGAGCGGCTCATGAATATGGCCCGTGAAATATTAAATCAGGATGTTGTTCCTTGGAATTTTATCCATCGTTATCACTCTCTGTGCCTAATTCCATTCAGTAGTTATGATAGTATATTAGAGGCAAATAATTTCCTATATTTTGTTATCCAAAATCCTAACATATCATAGGTCACACTGTGTATGGAAAAAAGACCCATACAAACTGATTTTTAAGCGGTGAATCTCACCATCATCCTTCACAGTTAGTTAACGTGAGCAAATTTTGTTACAGAGAGCATATGGGATCTGTGAGAGCAAGCACCTGGCCGCGGAGCTTCAGCACGTCAAGCAGGTGAACAGAATCAAGCATCGGGTCCCGCGTCTACGTCACAGTGACCGAGTGAAGCCGACCGCAGTTGAGCGTGTGCCTGCTGTACTACCGTATGTCAAGGGTGTCACCCCAACCAGATAGACATACATCAGATTTAATAGACCACAAATCTTCGCGAAAAAACCTTAATTCCTACCAAGGATGATATGTGAGGCTATAGAAATTAAAAAACATCCTAATTTCAATAAAGAAGGCGGTTGGGTACTACCACCTGCTTGGGACACTATAATTAATAAAATTAAAACTAAACCCAAGCATACCACTGCAAGACTTAAAGATAGAGTAAGTTCAATCTGCGTAGATTGGACTATAAAAATAATAATAAAAAGCTGAAGGTACTCCATGTTAATACTGACATTGGGATGGCAGTCACCTCAGTCCCCCGTGACCATGGGTGCTATAAAGCACCTGAAACGTCGGGAATTAAAACTTAAAGAAATAAAAAGCAATGAAATTGGTAAAAGTAGTCGTTAAAAAAACTGTATTTGTGAAAATAAAAACTTTTATATCATAAAAATCCCGACTTTTTTTAAACCAATTCCTTAACCATTTCATTATTTTTATTGCATATTATCATTTCCATATGCTTTTATATGTGGGCACCCATGGCCGAAGTGTCTATGAACATTGGGCGTTCCCCAATGTATAGAGAGTATACAGCAGCAGATGCAGAATAGAAAAATCTGCAGATGAATCGGATTATTTTATTAACGTTGATCTTGGCTGAGCCAAAAATTAGTACTTTAGAGGAAGATTAAAAGTTTTTATTTTATTTCAATAATTGTTTAATGTAAAAGTAATATTTTAGTTTCTTAAATTTAATTGTAATAAATAATTTTAATAGTTACGATAATAAATACTTTGTTTTATTTATTTCTAACATTTATTTGACGTCACTAGAGATCCCATGCGACTAGATTATGTGTGATAATCTTCTTGCGCCTCGATCTTCATGAGTCATCGTTTCTCTACGCGATAAAATATATAGCTGTAGCACGGCTCTACCACGTATAAAATAATAAAACCACGTAAGTATATAATAAAAACTAAGACCAAAAATATTTTCACATAATAGCTTCTATATTCGGGGCTTTACTTTTAATTCTTCGATAGACTTGCTCTTAGCAATGAATAAATGAATGAATGAATGAATTATATTACTATCGTACACCACTCCTTTTATTACTGGAGAAACACCTACCTGTACCCGTCTCGCGAGGGCAAACATAGTTTATGTCGGACTCGTATCGACTAAAGCCCAATTGTGTTTAAAGAGGGAAGAGGCAGCAGAAGGGGCACCTGGGTCTGTGGCCTCTCCAGACCCAGCTGCCCTTTCGCGGCCCCTTCAGTGGGGAGAAGACAACGTATTTCCTAACGCAAAGCAAAGCTAGATCGCTTGTGTTCTATCAGTATTTATATACTATTGCTATTAATTTGAAATCTAAAAAATAACCTTTAAAATTGCCTATTACTTACAACGAGCATAGAGACACAGCGTCTTTGATTTGATCATTGATTTGACGGCTTAGTAGCATAATGCCTTACATTCGTATGGTCCAAAATTAAAGTAAAGTAACAGCCTATATTTGTCCCACTGCTGGGCACATGCCTCCTCTCAATTCTGAGAGGGTTGAAGACATGTGAAGTTAGCTAACGCGTGTTGGTGAACATCACATGTATTCCAAATATTTGTATAATAATTTTGTATTTTCTAATTGTACACTTTATAGTTGGCATGTGTAATTTATGTATGTAAATCGCCTCCAAGATAATGGAGTAAAGCTTGGTTTGGGTACCGTTTTTAAAATAAAAAAAATATTAAAAAAGTTGCTAGTACACTTTGAGAAATAAAAATATCACTGAAAGTTTTAAAATAATTACAACCAGTTAGTTCAGTCCATAAAGCTTCACTCAGTAATTCCACCACATTCGTTGTAAACTTGTTTGCTACGTTTGACTTTGTGAATAAGCTAGACTCGGGAACGATGCACTTCATTTTATATTTTACTTTCAATATTACTTTTTATTATTTATTATAAGATTAATTGTTACTAATAGGTGACAAAAATGAGTTAGAAAATTTATAGTTTTTTGAGCGGTAGATCTATACTGCAGCTATATTATGGTAGTAGAAAAAATGGGCCGGCTCGACCGGGGAAGGACAACACTCTCATAGAATACCAGCGTAAAATAGAAGCTCAATGCAAATGCCTTTTTACTAATGAGGGATTCCATTTTAATCCTTAGAGGTGACAACGCATCCGCATTTTGATTCTTAATCCAGGATAGATGTTGATGTCTATAGTCGATAGTATCCACTTACCGTCAGATGAACTGTTTGCTCGCTTGTCACCTTTATTCTTTAAAAATTGTTTATGTGAAGAATGTTACAGATGCGTTTCTACCTCTGAGGAGTACGATATAAATCACACCATGGAGTGACAACAGTGGTGTACGAAGTGTGTTTCTTGGCGACAAGAATATGTAAGAGAGTGGCTTTTGTCTCTTAGGCAAAAAGAATTCCCATCATTTATCAAGCACTTCGAATTCGATACCCTACAGCATCAGTAAAGCTGTTAGCAGGGTTCACTAGACAAGTGTAGGTCCACTCTCTCCAAAATGCCGGATATACTCAAATCCTGATGTGATTCCTCTGGTGAGTGACGCGATACATGCGAGAATTTTTTTAATTGTAAGGATATTCTATCCTAATCGTCCATAATAACAACTTATTTTGTATTTTGCTTCTTAGTTACGGATAGATGTTGTTGTTTTTGACCTTATGTAAAAACGCTTTCAGAATGATTATCATGTTAAATATTCAAGGCATATTATTAGTCAATTAATTTACTGCCTCGTTGGTCCAGTGCGACTGCATTTTAAATTAGGTTTAACCGAACAATTAAGTTTACAACGGCTACAATCAGTATTAGGGGACTCAGCTCCGTCACGCGCAACAATTTTTCGGTAGTTTGCTGAATTCAATTGGGTTAACATTAACCTTATAGATGACCAAAGAACCTAATGGTACTCGTTGAAGGTCATACCGGTTTATGCACCAAACTGAAGGTGCGGTCTTCTTCTTTAATACACGTTTCAGTACGTAAAGTAAAGTTAAAGTAAACTTACAGCCTATCCGCTACTGCTGGAGACAGGCCTCCCCTCATTTCTGAGTGGGTATTAGAGAAAGGACGTGTCCGCCACGCTTTCAGTACGTGGCTGGACGTTATGGAACTTAATAGGCCTATGCATGTATGTGTACGTATAAGTACATAGTAGAAATAGGCTTCAGCGGTTATGCCTAAGAATAAGTCAGCTATACCAGGAGTAAACGCTGGTTTGGTTTGGTGAGTGACAAGAACCGGCGATATTTTTAGTAATAAAATGAATTCAATTTTAAATATCAGGAGAGACGTCACATCATAGTTTTGATTCGTAATCAAAGATCTATAGGCCACAGCACCCATTTTACATCAGGTGGAATGTGTGCTCGTTTTGACCCTTATTTCCATAGAAACGTTCAAAGAGGCATGTAATAAGTCGAAGACATAATATTGTATTACTTACTCACACTATGCGCGTTGGTTGATACCTTCGCAGTAATTATGCGGAATCCTGTGACTGGTCTGTGAAATGATTTCTTATATTTACGCGAATACTACGCATTAAATAAAACTACTTTTTCGGATTATGTCGCAATTAATTTTAAATTTTTAATTCCTGTTTTGGGTGCTTTACAGCAACCATGGTTACAATGGAGACTGAGGACTTTGACGCCCAAAACGACGGGAGTTAAAAAATAAAATTAATTGCATTAAAATTCGCAAACTTTTTCGGTAAATGACAAAAATATTCTTGAAAAAACATTTTTGTCAGATTATTTGCCAAAGCCTCGCTCGTTATTTAATAGGGTACACCATGTCGTACGTTGACTTATGGCGAAAACATTGACTTATTCCCCTTCCTCTTACACCCCTTAGCTAACACAAAAAAAATCATAAACTACATAGTCAAAGGATGAAGAAAAATAAGACAACAATTGTCAAACTTCGAATTTATAGCTTTGCGAAAAGTTTTAACATATATGATACAAGTAACCAGTGTTGCCAACTTTGGACCAGATTTCCGGCACAAGCCGCAAGTTCTTGAACAAACTTTCGTTTTTTGTGCTTTGGTCGTCTCGATTTTTTGTACTTTCCGTTTGGCTGTACACTTATCATAAGAAAGTTTTGAAATACAATTTCGTGTTTAAGTAAGTTTGTAGTTTAACAAAAAATACGAGGGTGGATTGAAAAGTACTCGGCCTAACACAGATCCATTCAATTCTAAAAATCAAATCTACCCACATTATTTAGTTCAGTTCAGACTAGTTCATTGTGTGAAGTTCGAAACGTGTGTGATAATTAGTTGTGATTTTATAAATTTATTAACAAAGTAATCGTACATAATTTCCGCGAATGGAGCAAATTGAGCAGCGTGCCGTCATTAAGTACCTCCATAAGAAGGGGCTATCATCAAAAGCCATCCATGATGACATGGTCAGTACATTAGGTGATTGTGCTCTGTCATATTAATCCGTCAAAAAATGGATAGCAGAATTTAAGCGTGGTAGAGAGAGTGTGAAAGATGAACCCCGCTCTGGAAGGCCTTCGACGTCAACTACTGACGAAAATATTAAAAAGGTACTTGATTTAATAGTGGAAGACCGCAGATTAAAAATTAGAGAGATGGCCGAGATTATAGGCATCTCTTATGAACGAACTCAAAACATCATTGTCAACGAGTTGGGTTTCCACAAGGTGTCTGCGAGGTGGGTTCCGCGACTGCTTTCAGTTGAACAAAAAAGGACGCGATTGACTATTTCACGCGACTGTTTGGAGTTATTTGAAGCCGATGCAGATGATTTTTTGAATCGTTTTGTTACTGTGGACGAAATATGGGTTCATTACTGTACACTGGAAACAAAACAACAATCAAAACAGTGGAGAAGACCTGGTTCACCACCCCCTAAAAAGGCTAAGTCGATTTTGTCGGCAAATAAGGTGATGGCTTCAGTATTCTGGGATTCGAAAGGTGTGATTATGATTGATTATCTTGAAAGGGGTCAGACTATAAACTCTGATTACTACTGCACCTTACTACGTCGTTTACGAGAGGAAATAAAAGAAAAACGTCGAGGAATGCTCAGAAGAAAAGTCCTATTTCATCAAGATAACGCCCGTGTTCACACGTCAGTACAGTCAATGGCTGAAATTCACAACTGTGGCTTTGAACTGTTACCGCATCCGCCGTATTCACCTGATCTGGCACCATCAGACTTCTTTCTGTTCCCTAACCTAAAAAAGCACTTGGGAGGTCAAAGATTTTCGACAAACGACGAGGTCAAAGCAGCTGTAGACGCATATTTTGACTCTAAGGAAGAATCATTTTTTTTCAACGGTCTAAACAACGGTCTGCTTGGAAGGGGAGGTGGCAAAAGTGTATTGAACTTGATGGTGATTATGTAGAAAAATAAAAATATAACTGATTTAGTATGTGTTTATTTTCTTGGTTAGGCCGAGTACTTTTCAATCCACCCTCGTATTGAACAAAATATTTAGCGAGATTAATGTTGGGCACGAAAATATAGCAAGTCTTATAGCGTCGAATCGATTACAGCAAAAATTTCATGGCATAAAATTTTATCCAAGCTGAACGAGTGCTTTCAACGAGGCGCATCGGGTGAATGTGGGTGGCTATGTACACGAAAAACCGATCATTTTTATCAATACAGTCCTTCGCAAGTCCACCGCTGAACACAGACCTCCTTAAGGAGGTCTACAAAGCACGGTCCTGACCCACCAGCATAATCGACTTCTTGCTCGTCTTACTAGGTTATCACTCCGTCTAATAGTAGGCCGCCCTAAATTTCGCTTACCGATATGAGGCTGTAAGACTAGAAATATTCATCCCCATTGATTGTTATGGCTATATGGCCAGCTGATTGTCACTTCAGCTAACAAATTCATTAGCATCGCCGGTGCTGAACTATTCCACGGAGAGTTCGTACGTGGAAGAAAACTTCTAGTGAAACGTACAGTGGTGGACCGCCAAGCATCCAGATGGTGTGGATGGCATCGGGAGGTTTGCCGCATAATGCATTCAAGAAATTTGGCGGCTGGGATTAATCCGAACAATTCCTCAGAGCAATCCCCGTGGTAGATGCGAAAGAAAAGGAGGTGCAACATTTCTTCGCAACGCTACTGAATCGAATCGGTCAACAACGACCTTGATGCCTTGATCGGCAAGAAAACTGTTGATCCAATCACACAATTCCTTGGGAAGCCCATAGGAAGGGAGCTTCGAAAGAAGCGCTTTGTACCAAATCAGATCACAGGCCTTCGCTATATCTAAACTAACGGCCAATCCATCCATCCATCGATGAGTCAGGTAGACCAGAAAATCACCAGCTGATCGAACCTGACAAAAACATGTTGGCGGTCACTAATCAGCTGGTGATCCTCAAGGTGGCGCATAGGTGATGGCGATAGGCCTGTAGTTTGACGGATCTGAGCGGTCGCCTATTTTTAGGGATCTGGTGGACGAAAGCTGCATTCCATGATTTTGGGACTACGTCTAAGGAGTAGGAGTAGTGCAAAAGACGCGTTAGAACCGGTGCCAACTCTGGAGCACACGTTATCAGCACAATTGGTGGGATTCCGTCAGGCCCACTCGATTTGTGAATATCCAGCGAGAGGAGTGCTTTGCGAACCGAGCGCTGTGTAAACCACACATCCGGCATGGAACACTCACACCGCAGGATGGTCGGCGGAGTGTTCCTCCCGTTATCAAGAGTCGAGTTGGACGCAAAGAAAGAGAGTAGCATATCAGCTTTCTCCCTTGCGGCATGGGCTAGTGAGTTGTCCTCCCTGTGCAGAGATGGAAGAGATGGCTGACAGAAATTCGCTTGGACAGCCTTGGTGAGAGATAAGAATGTACGGGTTCCAGAAGGAAGGCGAACTAGTTTCTCGCCAATTCTGCCTATGTAGTTAATTCGGTTACTAATAGTTATTTTGTACGTTCAAGACTAGAAACTGATTTAGTTATTATATTAATTTATATACAAGTTTCAAAAATTTTTAATTAATAAATTCTAAATGTCATTGGTTGCGCGGAAAACCATTCGCGTTTTTATTTTTGACGGTAGGAACTTGCCGAATCATTATTCCCTTTCCCAAACGATATCATTCGTACCCTCCTATCGACACATCGGGGTGATGGGGTGGGAGGGGAAAGAAGACGATTCTAGAACATCGCGTAATCATCGGACCCGAGGATATATAAGACACGCGCGACCGACGCGCGCTCTCTTCTTCCCGCCGCAGCCGTCGTTGAACTACAACGCTTCTCTCCTGACGCACCCCTGGGGCCCCAGAGTGTCTGTCCAGAGGAGGTTCCGGAAATCGCCGCTATAGTGCTCTAAAGGATAGAAGAACCCCGGTGAGTCAACATTCCTTAATTTACTGCCTGATTAACATTTAATAATTGTTTAACCGCTCCAATTCTGTGTTCTCCCCATCAGGCAGGATTCTTTTCATCGATTTGGCAAGTAATAGTTTTAGTTTAGGGAAGAGCGAGTGCATTGTACCGCATGCTATAGTAGTCGCTTTTACATAAGCATAGAAGCAATCGCAAATACAGTCCACTTTAGTTAATATCTCGCGTAATAGGTTTGAGGTTTGACCGGGGAACTAGATTTTCGGCAGGATCTGGATTGGTGTTTAGTGGTTATCCAACCATTTTCTGGTCGAATTTTAAATTAATTGTTTAGATAACGCACTGTAATTTATGGAATAGACTTAAATAGTGTTCGTTTAAATTAAAAATTTGATTTGGTACTCGCAAACAGAATTATTCATTTAATAGCGCTCGTATTTGGTTAAATTTAAAGCTTATTAAACAATTGAAACGGGGTGATAGCAACCGTTTGATACGCTTACCCACAATTTTGATAAAATTATTAGGTTTAGCAAACGACGCGTAGACTCGACCGCAACGGGTGTTCGATCTGATTACGTAATACGGCACGCCGAGTGTTCATCCTACGTCGTTTATGCGTGTGAGATTAATTGTGATTAATATAACTTTATTATAATAATTTAAAATGGCAGTTAGTGGAAGTGAAATCAAAATTAAAACGCTTTATGCCAAGAGGGACATACTCTTTTCGCGTGTGCAGAATATAAGTAATTATATAAAGAACATTAATATAGAGGCAGTGCGGGAAGCCTTTTTGAATGAAATCGAAACGATAGATACTTTGCGGATAGATTACGAAAGAATATTAGACCAAATTAATCATTTGGAATTACAAAGCGATCCGAAATACATTGTGAACTACCAACCGCTGCTGGCATTCGAAGATATGTTGTGTCGCGTAAAAAGAACTGCAAAACTCCTACAATCTCAAAGCGAAGCAAATCCGGAAATACACGTACGCCCTCGTGACTCAATTAGGTTACCGCCAATAGATATTCCGGTATTCAATGGTGATATTAAGACGTGGCCCTTCTTCTTCAGTAGTTTTCAAAACAATATACACAACAACCCATCGTTATCGGACGCTGAAAAATTATATTACTTAATTAGCAAACTTAGTGGCAGAGCACAGTCGATCTGCTCGGGTTTTACACCTACAGCAAACAATTACGTATTAATATTTGAAACGCTTAAAACTAAATATGAAGATAGGAGAATGTTAGCTTCCGAATATTTGAACCAGATATTCGATCTTAAACCTATATCATCCGCGAACATCAACGGCTTAGTGCAGTTTCTAGATAAATTTGTGGCATCGGTGGCTGCACTTAAGAATTTGAAGTTTGATGACCTTATGGACGTGGTGTTTCTCCATATAGCATTAAAGAAATTAGACTCCGACACCGTGCGTGCGTTTGAAATGGAGCATCGTAGCTCGGAGATGCCTTCCTTTCATTCATTAGCATCGTTCGTGCGAGATCAAATAAAGGTGATGCAGCGTTCTCCGAACGTTAAACAGGAGATTAAAAGGTGCGTCGACCGTAGACAGACTCAACCATCTAAAATAGCAGGGTCGTTAACTTACGTAACCGCTACGCCGACATCACTCCAGCATACTTGTATAGTATGTAAAGATAAACACGGTAATTTATATAATTGTGCGACTTTTCGTAAATATTCACCAAGCGAACGTTATAAGTTAGTAAAGACAAACAACCTATGTTTGAACTGCTTAAGCGATAATCATTTAGTTGCAAAATGCAATTCGAGTTCCGTATGTAGCAAGTGCGCCAGGAAACATCACACGCTATTACATTTTGAAAATAGCAACATAGCGGCGTCAAGTAAGGCGGATAAGGAAATCACCCCTACTAAGGTCAACGATTCTAGCGGTCGACCTGGTGATGTCGCTCTGTGCTCATTGGCAAATATGGGAGTACAACCTCCTTCGACCGTGTTACTGGGTACGGCGCGTATTTTGGTTAGGGATTCGCGTGGAAACGAACAAAGCGTCCGTGCACTGCTGGACAGCGGAGCCCAAAATAGCTTCATAACACGACAATGTTGTCAGCGCTTAGGTTTAGTAATAAATAGGTCACTTTCATGTCCTGTAGTTAAAGGCATCGGAGGTACTAGTAAAGCGACACAGGGATATATAAATTTAAAATTTTATTCTCGGATAGATCGTAATGTTAACTTTGATATAAATGCACTAGTAGTAGATAGGGTCACTGAACGGTTGCCAACCGTTTCGGTTGACACCTCGGCAATGATTGAATTTAAAAAATTTGCCTCTAGCAGACGACACTTACGCCGTTCCTGGAAACATAGACATGCTCATTGGGGCATCGCTTTTCCCTTATCTTTTGTTAAACAATAAGGTCAGGGGCAACTCCTCGCATACCGCGCCTTACGCGCTGGAAACCGTATTGGGCTATGTGATCCTTGGCTCCGCCCCCATCCTAGATAGTATTTCGGCAACCTCTTATTGTGGTATGGCTGTCGAACCGCTCGAGTCGTTAGTCCGCAAATTTTGGGAGATGGAGGAGGTGAACGTCCCACCTATAGCTAGTCCAGATGACAGGTTATGCGAGGAAATTTACGTCCGCACGACCGTTCGTGATCGCGACGGTAGATATAGTGTAGCGCTACCCTTTAAAGGAGATGTTTTATCTCTCGGCGATTCGCGTCAAATGGCGGAAAAGCGTTTCTACAGCTTGGAGCGTAGGATGCTCGCTTCGCCCCAGTTAAAGGAAGCTTACGACGGCGTCATTAACGAATATATAAGAGAAGGTTACATATCGCTTGTGGCTTCGAAATTAGATAACTACAAAGACTCACCGTCGTATTTTATACCACACCACGGAGTCATTAGAGAGGACAAACTTACATCTAAATTACGTGTAGTGCTCGACGCTAGTGCTAAAACTAGCACTCACCTGTCGCTTAACGATATCCTCTATAGTGGGCAAAATTTACAGGGCAGTTTATTTAATATAATAGTCAATTTTCGTTTGTTTAGTATAGCACTATCCGCCGATATTCGCCAAATGTTTCTTTGCATAGGGGTCCGTGAATGCGACCGTAGATTCCAACGCATTTTATATCGCTTCAACCCAAAGGAACCTCTAATGGTGTTTGAATTTAACCGCGTTTGTTTTGGTTTAAAGTCGAGCCCATTTCATGCGTTACGCACGGTGAGACAGCTCGCTCACGATGAAGGTCCCTCTTATCCTAAAGCTAAGAGGGCAATTGAGAGCGGATTATATATGGATGATTTTGTGTATTCGGTCGATAGCGTGGAGGAGGCCACCCTAACCACCGCCGAGGTTATAAGGCTCATGAAATCGGGTCAATTCGATCTTGTGAAGTGGACTAGTAATTCGCGTACGGTTTTAGATACAATCCCACTATCACACCGTCTTTCAGCGATAAAGGAATTCGACGATTCCGATACACACAAGGTGCTCGGTCTGTGTTGGTCACCAGAGTCCGACGTGTTTAGCCTTAAGGTGAATCCGCCCGTAGAGAAATGCACAAAGCGCACAATACTGTCATGCGTTGCTAGATTATGGGACGTCATGGGTTTCGTAGCTCCTGTGGTATTGTACGCTAAGCTTTTGATTAAACAACTTTGGTTATTTGAATGAGATTGGGATGACTCGCCGCCTGACAGCATTGTTCGATTGTGGCAGCATTTTAGAGAGGAACTTCCTTTACTAAGAGAAATTAAAATACCGCGTCATATAAATGTCGATAGAAATAGCAGCATAACGGTCGTTGGATTTGCAGACGCCAGCGAGAGGGCTTACGGGGGCGTTGTATATTTCCATGTCCAGAATAATGGTAGAAATTCGATTAGCCTCGTTAGTTCTAAGTCGAGAGTCTCCCCCCGTAAGGTTGTCTCTCTGGCGCGCTTAGAGCTTTGCGCAATATTAGTACTCACCAAGCTTATTACCACAGTTATCGGCGCATGTAGGGATAGAGTTCACATAGAAAGGATATTTGCCTTTTCCGACTCCACCGTCGCCTTATGTTGGGTTCATTCTTCACCCCACCGTTGGGATACGTTTGTCGCGAACCGAGTGGCCAAGATCCAAGACGAGTTAGAAACGCGGAACTTTTATCACGTGTCCGGTAAGGAAAACCCTGCCGATTGTCTATCCCGGGGACTCACCCCGATGCAAATAATGGACCACCCGCTTTGGTTCCATGGACCTTCTTGGGTTCACTTGGATCCCTCACAATGGCCAATAACCGATTTCGAACCTTCGTCAGTGTCACAACCGCTGGAAGAGAAGAGACACGCTCTAGTGGCGAGCGTTTCGAGCGAGGTTTCTCCAATTATTGCTCTGGCGAACCGCTTGTCCTCTTGGTCGAAATTATTGCGTATCGTAATTTACGTTTGTCGATTCGCGAAGCTTTTACCGCGACGTTCGTATATCTTAGCATCCGATTACAACTATGCCGAGTCGCTAGTATTACGTGAACTTCAACGTGCGCACTTCTCTGAAGAAATTACAAAATTACAATCGAATAGAGCTTGTAGTCGCGCCTTTCAACGCCTTAAGCCATTTTTACAGGATGGGATTGTAAGGGTAGGTGGACGCTTGTCCAACTCGCAATTGAGTTTCGACCAACGGCACCCTATAGTTTTACCGCGTAAAGACCATATCATGAACTTATTAGTCGATTATCATCATAAATTGAACTCGCACGCTGGCCCCGATTTATTGATGTCGATCTTGCGTCAGAATTATTGGATTCTTTCTGCACGTAGTTTAATACGCAATCGGGTGCACAGATGTATAGCTTGCTTTCGGGCACGCCCCAAGCCGTCATTTCCGGAAATGGCGGAACTTAGATCTTGCAGAGTGATACAATCAGTAAAGCCCTTCACGCACACCGGGTCTGATTTTGCTGGTCCGTTTAAGGTCACGCTCACTCGCGGGCGCGGTATAAGATCCACAAAGGCTTACGTCTGCATTTTCGTATGTCTAACTACTCGAGCAGTGCATATAGAACTCGTGGGTGATCTAAGCACAGCAGGCTTTATGGGTGCATTTAAAAGATTTCTATCCCGCAGAGGCCCTGTAAGTAAATTATATTCGGATAACGGTACGAACTACGTCGGTGCAAAACGTATTCTATCGGAACTACATGAGCTCTTAGCTAGCAAGTATTATAATTCGGAGTTCGCTCACATTCTAGCCGAGAACCGCATTGAGTGGTCTCTGAACGTCCCAGCCGCGAGTCATTTTGGGGGCAATTGGGAGACTAATATTAAAAGTCTAAAGAGCCACTTATACCGAGTAATAGGAGATCAAATTTTGTCCTTCGAAGAGCTAAGTACGGTGCTCGCTCAAATTGAATGCGTAATGAATAGCCGCCCACTTTGTCGGACGTTATCTAGTGACCCCTCGGAACCGCTGGCTCTAACTCCAGCACATTTTTTGAATTTAACGCCTCTAAGGTATCTGCCCGCCGCAGATATGGATGAGAACAGACTTAGCATTTCCGCACGCCACAAATTATTAGATCGGTTAGTGCAATCGTTTTGGAAACGATGGAGGATGGAATACTTGCACACTTTGCAGTCTCGGCAAAAATGGAACACAGCGACAGAGCCTTTAGCTGTAGGAACGGTAGTTGTGCTCACTAAGGAGAATACGCCGCCTCTCCACTGGCCGTTAGGAATCGTCGAGGAGGTCTTTCCCGGTTGCGACGGAGTAATTAGGATAGCTCGCGTTAAGACCACGGTTGGGTCTTACCTACGTCCTGTTGTCCGTTTGTGCCCCTTGCCTCTTCCATAATTTAAATTAGATTTCTAGATTAAAATTGTAGTTGAATTTAGGTAATCCTAGCGTTAGTTAGTTATTTGTTAGTTGATCTTAGCTCTAGTTGTTTAGTTATTTTTTTTTTTGAAGGAAATCCTTCAAGGGCGGGGGGAGATGTTTGCGCGGAAAACCATTCGCGTTTTTATTTTTGACGGTAGGAACTTGCCGAATCATTATTCCCTTTCCCAAACGATATCATTCGTACCCTCCTGTCGACACATCGGGGTGATGGGGTGGGAGGGGAAAGAAGACGATTCTAGAACATCGCGTAATCATCGGACCCGAGGATATATAAGACACGCGCGACCGACGCGCGCTCTCTTCTTCCCGCCGCAGCCGTCGTTGAACTACAACGCTTCTCTCCTGATGCACCCCTGGGGCCCCAGAGTGTCTGTCCAGAGGAGGTTCCGGAAATCGCCGCTATAGTGCTCTAAAGGATAGAAGAACCCCGGTGAGTCAACATTCCTTAATTTACTGCCTGATTAACATTTAATAATTGTTTAACCGCTCCAATTCTGTGTTCTCCCCATCAGGCAGGATTCCTTTCATCGATTTGGCAAGTAATAGTTTTAGTTTAGGGAAGAGCGAGTGCATTGTACCGCATGCTATAGTAGTCGCTTTTACATAAGCATAGAAGCAATCGCAAATACAGTCCACTTTAGTTAATATCTCGCGTAATAGGTTTGAGGTTAGACCGGGGAACTAGATTTTCGGCAGCCTTAAACACGTGGCTCCACCAGTCATCCATTGAGAAAATTTACATGGTTTCTTTTTAAGATAACAAAAAGCATAGCAAGGATACGTAATTTTAGATTAATTATGACATCAGGGTGTTAATTGCCTCATATCCCTTCTAACCATCGGGTATAAACATCAGTTTTTTTTTTAAATTATTTTGTTTTGCTATCAGCGATATGCTATGCCCACCTCCTGTTTTATTTTCACCTTTCACATCTTACGACACATGGGATGACGGGACATGGAGAAGTGAATTATTTTAAGCCACTATTACACAACAGCCACAATCTATCTTTAAGTGTACTAAAGTCAATTCTACAATGAACATTATTTTCAACTTTATTTATTTTGCATCCTGTTTAATTTAATTATTAATTCAAAACTTTAATTTTATTTGGCAGTGGGATGATAAACTGTTTCTCATTAGTGATTAACGTTGCGAGCACAGGCATTTTATTAATCTCCATTAATTTTATGTACTAATGAATAAAAATTATATATATATATATATATATATATATATATATATATATATATATATATATATATATATATATATATATATATATATAACATAAAAAGTAAATTTCTGTCTGTATTTTCGAAATAAATACTTTATATTGATCTGAGGGGCTCATGTGCAAACTGCATGTCATTTAGACATTAACAAGCGTTTTAAAACGTGTATCTATCTGTCTGTATGGGTGACTTAGTCTCATATTTAATCACCACTTAGCGTTGTCTTTTTCACCTGAGGATGACTCTTGTCGAGGCAAAACATATGTAATATTATTGTCGGTGGTGTGATTTCACCAGTGTAGTGACCATGGTTGCTGTAAAGCACCCGAAACGTCGGGAATTAAAAATAAGTAAAAGTAGTGAAATAAACGCGATAAAATCCGTAAATTTAGTTTTATTCAAAGTGTAGTGGTGTTTGAAGTAGTGGTGCTGGGATTTGTGGTAACGGGTATAGTGCAAATAATTTAGGGAGGGTGGAAGGTGCTCTTCAAACTAGGTGAGGCATATACATAATTGCATGTTTTAAACGCAATATACGTAGGTATGTTCTAAAAGCTATGTTCTATCTAAAATCAAGAACCTGACGTTTTCTCGCATGAAATCGTATCTAATAATCATATTGAACATATAAATTATATAAAAACATTTAAATAACAATACTAGTTTTTTACGGATTATATCGCGTATACCTAAATGTGTGTAATGTGCAAATGTGTAGTGTTCGCGTAAATATAAGAAATCGTTTTAAAAAATACACAGTCAGAAAGATAAATGATTGTTTAACGTTTTTTAATCGACCAAATGCTATTTTTACATTAAAAAAGGTTTCAGTGACTTATGGTGTGGATTTATCACGTCCGCATGGAGGGGTAAACAGGTGAACTTTTGAAAATATTAATTGTTCAACTCTATCTTTTTTTTAATCTCTTCATCTATCATGTGGAAAACCATGGAATTTAAGTGACAGTTTAATTTTATTTTATTTGGTTATAATTAATTTTTTTCGGCTGAAAAATTCCAAAATTTTCAGTGTTTCGAGCAAGCTTTGTAATAGTCTATTTTCCTAAATAGGTACACTTTGAGTGGCGTCTGACTCACTCCGGGCTCGGCCACTATCGTGAGTGGATTGCTGTATCGTTAATTTACAGTGGCTCGTAATGAAAAATATCGATCGCTGTAGAAATACAAAATATTCCAAAAACCAAACTTTATATACTTAACCAAGGTAAGAAATTATTATTTTTATAATCACAGATTTTTATTAGAATATATTGTTTCGCTAAAAGTACGTAGGATTTATATATAAATATACTTACACGTCTTGGACTTCATGGAATATTTCCTGAAGGTGTACTACGGTATCTGCTACTGAAAATCCTCGACGAGTAGAACAAGGTACGCCGAGATTGTGCTCCTTATATTAGTTATGATGAGAGAGTGACCTGAAAGTATACTTCGGTGAATGCAACTGAAATCCCTCGAAGAGTAGTAAAAGTAATAGGTGTGCTGAGTTTGTGCCCGTTTTGTTAGTTATGATGAGACTTTTTCTTTTGACAGTGTGGGATTATCCTTAAGGTAAACTAGGCACGTGCCGAGGTGCGACAGGATAAAAAGGGGCGCGCGTGGAAGTTATTAAACGAGAAAAAATCGAATCGAACTACAAAGATAACATTATTAGTAACAAATTGTGTGCATTTAAAATACTTTGACAATATGACGTATTATAACATGAGCGCTTAAGGCATGCACATTTAAATTTACAAATAGCGTTGCGTAAAATTTACAATATATTGCGTTGTGAAACAATTTTGAAATCATTCCAAATAACATATTTTTTATCATCCATGTGTTTATTATACAGCATACTTTGATAATACTTGAATATGAGTAATACTTTTGTAAAGTTCAAGTTATGAACTCGCAAAGAGGGCCAGCGTAAAATAGAAGCAAACGCTGCTGTGTTTCATTTGGTTACTGACAAGAACGACAAGACAGCGATAGTTTAGTGGTAATAAGCATTCAATCTTACACCTCAGGAGGGATGTCACGTCAGCATTTTGATTGCTAATCGAGGATGCATGTAGATATCTATAGGCCCTAGCTGCCACTTCCCATCAGGTGGAATGTGTATTGTTTGTCACCCTTATTTCCATAAATACGTTAATACTAATTTGAAGACAGATTATTATGTGATTTACTCACAAACCTTAGTATGCCGGTCGGTAAGTACAGACCAGTACCTTCGCAATAATAATACGGATCTCCATTTCCATTTAGGGCCATTATTTTTGAATGTAATTTCCATCATATCATTTGCTTAAGCCTTTCTTGTGAATCATTACGGTGCACCGTGTAATAGGTTGATATTCGGAGAAAAAGTTGACCTAATCCCTTTCCAATTACACTCCTTATCTAATACTTAAAATCATAAATCACAGTCTCGGGATGACGTCAAACAAGACAAGATTTGTTACACTGAATTTATAGCTTTGCGAGAAGTTTTAACATACATGATACAAGAAAATAGTGTTGCTAACTTCAGCACAGATTTCCAGAGCAAACCGCAAGTTCTTGATCAAACTTCCTTTTTTGTGCTTTGTTCGTCTCAGTTTTTTGTACTTTCCGTTTGGCTGTACACCTTTCATCATAAAGTTTTAAACTTAAAATAAGTGTTTTTGAATGTTGTAGTTAAATAAAAAAATATGAACAAAATGTGCAGTAAGATTAATCGATGATTCGCTTACAGCGGAAATTTTGTAGCGTAAAACTAAAGCCAAGCTGAGTGAGTGCACCCAAAAAAGCGCATTGGGTGAATAATGTTGGTGATGTGCACGAAGAGCCGATCATTATCATAGTTACAGTTCTTCACAAGTCCACTGCTAAACATAGGTTTCACATAACATATATATACATACATAATCATACACATATATACATATATATACACATACATATTTATACATATACATAATATATATAAATATTTTTGTAACACATTATAGCTACATATTATATACATACCATATATACACAAACCTTATCAAGTATAGTAGATATGATAGTGAAATATATTAAGTAGAACACATATTTAAATAATAATTTTTAACCAGTTTTTTGAAAGACTCAATGCTTTGAGCTTTCTTAATTGTTAAAGGAAGCGAGTTCCATAATTTAATTGCTTTGACACAAAAGGAAGAATTAAAAAATTTTGAATTGTGAGCAGGCATTCGCAAAATAAGTTTATCGGATAATCTGGAATGATCTTTATCTGCACCCGCAAACTCAAATTTTTCCTTTAAATATTTCGGTGTTTTAGGATCAAATAGTACACAGTACAGTTGAGATAGAATGTGAGTATTCCGATGAAGTCTGATAGGAAGCCACCGCAAGCAGCACAAAGATAGAGAGTAACAAGGACTGTGCCAGTAAAATTCTAGTAGGAATCGGTAATGAGTTACGCAAACGTCGTAAGGAAGATGATGCCGCGAACATCTTTCTACTGGACTCTTTAATATATAGGGACCAAGAAAGATTTTGATCAATGTGTAATCCTAGGTCTCTAACAGATTTGCTAAAAGGTATCACACCACCATCAATAACAATAGGTGGTAGGTTATCCCAACAAATTCTGGAAATTACAGTACTATTTCCAACAATAATGGCTTGGGTCTTATTGAGATTTAAATTGAGCCCGAATGACCTGCTCCAATCATGTATTGCAGCAAGATTCATATTAGTGTCATTGATGGCATTGGGAAGGTTCTGGAGTGATGTATGGGAGTAAACTTGAAGATCATCTGCATACAAATGGTAGAGAGAAGAAATTCGTGAAGTAACAGAATTAATAAACACAGAAAAAAGGAGAGGAGACAACACGCCACCTTGTGGTACACCAGCAGTTAGTTCACACCACGATGATGTGGCACCCCCTACTATAACCCGCTGCCGGCGGCCACGCAAATAGCTTTGAAACCATTCAATTGCCGCTGGAGATATGTTAATAGAGTGTAGCAGACTCAGCAATAAAAAATGAGGTGTTAAAGGTTACTGAAATCCAGTAGCGTAAGTATTGTGGCTCTTTTGGTCCATACCCCAGCGAATATCATCTGTGATTTTAAGTAACGCTGTAACCGTACTATAACCAAGTCTGAACCCCGATTGAAAGGAGTCAAGAAGGGAGTTTTTATTTAGGAAGAGGTTAAGTTGTGCAAAGACGAAACGTTCAAGGACCTTTGATCATATGATATAAGTGTCTATAATAGATATAATAAGAAAGGAACCAAGAATATGTGAATTATAAATTGAATTTCATTAGCAGCTAACAACGCACGATACGGTCTTTGAGTGTTTATTACGTTTTACATTTGAGATATATTTCGGTTGCTACAAATTTTTATTATTTTCTTATTTATATTTAATAAGATATGAATAAAAAGTGATATTTAAGAATTTAATAACCGTATTTAGCGTAAAAAAATATTATTTATATATTATGTTTTCTTATATTTACATGAATACTACACATGAAATAAAACTACATACTAATATAACAGATTTTATCGCGTTTAATTTCAAAACGTAAGTACGTTTAATTTTAAAACGTAAACGTTTACTTTTAAAATGTCTTACATTTCATTACACGTCAAACACCTCAGCTCCCGCCTCCTCCCCGCCTCCAGACAAGGAGTGCGTTAAGTACCTGAAACGTCGGGAGTTAAAAAAATTAAACGCGAATAAATTCGTAAAATAGGTTTTTTTTCTTTGCACGTATCATATTTATTTATTTTTTTAATTTCTAGTAACATACAAGCAAGGAATTTAATGGACTGATGATGATGGACAAGAAGACAGCAATAAAATTATAAAGAAACTAATAGTTCACAAGATGGTTTAGTACCATGGGCACCAGCTACCCACTTGGTAATGCCTAATAAGAAGGCTACTATTGAGATGTCTCATCTGAGAATTGATCTCACAGATTGTATACGAGTTCTCTTTTTTAATAGAATAAGGGTTACAAACAAGCGCAATTTATGGTAAGTAAACGCTGTGGTCGATATACATCTACATCCATCCTCGATTAAAAATCATAATTCAGTTACCTACGATTTCATCCCTGAAGACTAAGATAGAATACCCGAATTTTGGTCGTGGCAGCCAGTCTCAACTGAGCTCAGCCATCTGCGCACGACAGGATTATAGTGCCCGTGTGTATGCACAAGCACAGGTGCACTCTCTATTCCCTCACTCTCATAGTCCAATGAGACGGTAACCCGAAAAGACCGGAGAGTGACAAAATGCAGGGTTAACAGCTTTACGTGCTTTTCAGGTTGTTATTGTAGAATTTTTTGATATAAAAGTTCAATAACTTATTTTTTTACCCAACCCGGGATGCGAACATGGGAATTAATGATCGGTAGCCGCGTTTTACGCTCACTATACCAACAAGGCAGTCATGGTATATTATAGCTATTTATTATAGTCAAAATATTTAATGTTATATTCGGGTAATATTTTAGCTGCAGCGTGATTCTACCACGTTAGAATGACTAGGATTATCTCCTGTACCACGAAGGAGTTTTACATTCATAAATTGCAGGTAGACAAACATCTAGGCTCGGAATAATTATTCATAAGGTATAAAAACATTTATTCCTTGCTTGATTCAAATCCTCGGCTCCGCATCGTCGCAGTGAAAGTGTATGGGAATACAAAACCAGGATTACAAATTCGAAATGAGACACGACTAAATGACAGAGACTTAAAATAAACAACTTTTTTACTTCGCATAAGTTCATTGTGTCAATTCATTGGGATGTCGTTAGAATTATCGACTTGCGGAATGAAAGACCTAAGAAATAATGTATTACAAAACATCATAAGGATCGTTGGTTTTCGGTTTTATAGATATTTTTACATTAAAGTTAAATTAATCGTTCCTGTTTTCTGTATTGAGGTCTGTGCTTAGCAATGAGACAAAATATTTAGGATGATATTTTAAACGAACTTATAATACACCTGATGGTAAGAGGCTACTGCGGTTCATGGATGCCTGCTCTCCACTTTAAACGCAGCAGCCTGCAGATACTTAGTCATCACTGCATAAAATAACATAGTTCATAGCCTGTAATTATCTGGATCACTATAACTATTAGAATGGAGCCCATTTCGTAAACGAAAGGGCAGTGATTACAGGTGAGAGGGTGGAACCCAACCAAACGGACTACAAGTTAGAAAGTGAGTACCACCGCCTAATATAAACTTAACTTTCTAAACAAAAACCAAAAGCTAAGGTGTTTAGTGTAAATACTTTAGCTTACAAGACAATTTTATTAAAATATTATAGTAGTTGTTAATAACTATATGAATAATAGACGGTGAAGTGGTGATGTGAACATGTCCTGTCTAAGAATTTCCACTGCTTCGTATCGTTCCGTGGATATCGTAAGAGGCGATGGAGGAAAACAAACCAAGAGATTGGCAGCAGCATCTTCCTAATGACATATAAAAAAACTTCAACTGCGTGTAAAGGTACGGCAATCTATCGGGTAGGACTATATGCAACAGTGGACCTTAGATAAGCTATGGTAATAGGGCAATAGCAGTTACTATAACCGCACCCCAGTTTTGATAAACGAATATATAAACTGTTGCTTGACTTTTGTTCCTAAATTTTACTGTCAAATCAATTACTCTATTACAACGTGAAATCGAAGCGCTTTTGTGTTAGCAAAAAGTTTTAAAAATGTTCCACAAATGTTTCGTCTAATTTATCAAACTATCATTTTTGGTGTGCTATTTCTGTTCTCAGAAACAGCATTTCTATTCCTTTTGTAACAAAAATAATGTACAGTAAAAATAAATTTGTCCCTGACATTTACCCCAACTATACTATATACGAAACACAGCTTTTGTTGCTGACACAGTCTTACTCTCATTAGGTTAAGGTTTTGGGGCGAAGAAAAATCTGTAGATCTGGAGCATATTATTTATACGTGGCTATAGGCACGCTGTTGCTATATATGACTGCGGCACGAATGGTTCAGCTCAACCACGCTCTCACAGGATACCGACATGAAACAACAGGAAAAAATGCTGTAATCGTATGCTGTATAGAAAACAGGAGATCCTTTTACTCATAACGAGGCACTCTATCTTAGATCTCAGGGATGACAACTCGTCTGTATTTTGATATCTCGACCGCAGTGTTCACTTAACATTCGGTGTACTATGTGCAATAGTAATTTAAATTTTTACCCTCTGATAAGAATCAAATAACAGACGTATTATCACCATTGAGATTAATAATAGAATACCTCGTTTCTAGTAAAAAGGTTTTTACTAGAAACCAGGTATTCACTCACTCACCACACGAAACACATTTTAATTTTTTTGTCAACTCGGGTATATTTTGTTGGGTGAAGGCATTAAGATGTTATTTTACGCTGATATTCTGTGAAAGAGGACTCCTTCACCGGCTAAGCCGATGCATTCGTGCTATATCCACAATATAGCTGCAACATGGCCTCGTGAATGTATGAATGTAATATAATTTTTAAATTCAGTTTTTGCTTAATGCCAGACGTCTAAATTATGTGAAATGTTCATTATTACAACCGATGTCAGTTAAATAATTTCACTACAATGACCTAGTGTTTTCACAGACTAATTGAGTGCCTCGTTGGTCTAGCTGTATATTTTATGTTGAATATTGTAGCGAATACGCTAAGGTTATAGGCTTTTTCGGCCCTCTCAACTAAAGTTACAAAAGAATCCACTCTTAAGGGTTACCAACTAGGGAATTAAAAAATAATGTACCTACTAAAAGACGACATAGAGATTCTTATATTAATTGGTTCACTGAATGGGGTAAGAAATTGACTTTTAATAACAAATAAAAGCAAAAACCTTGTTTAACAAAGTCTCGGACTGGAGGCGACTAAATCTAGTCCAGTTTAATCCCTAAAAGACAAAAGCTTGCGCGTTTATCGCTAAAAAGAACCCCTTGCTCCTAAGTTTTAAGGCACTCCCCTTGTTGCTTTAGCCAGTATCGGAATCCAGGATGTCAACCTATCGAGTGACATGCAGTTTCGTAATCACTTGGAAGAGAAGACCAAATTAGCCTCTTAAAAGTTTGGCGTGCTCAGCAGATCGGGACAGTATTTCATGCCGGCACACCGCCTGTAACTTTACAAGGTGCAGGTTCGGTTGCACATGGAATATTGTCTATATGTGTCTTTTCTGGGCTGGGGCTCCCTAGTACCAGCTCTTTCCATTCGATTGCATCCAGCGCAGAGCAGTTCGATTCGTCGGCGACAATCGGCTTGACTCACTAGCACTGCAAAGAGATCTTGCATCTCTTTGCGTATTTTATTGCATTTACGATGGGGAGCGCGCTGAGGAACTGTTCGAAATAATTTCAGCCGCAGAATTTAACCATTGCACATCGCGACAAAGCTGGGATGATGTTGGTTCACCACTGTACTATTTTAAGGAAGCTTTCTTCCTCTCACAAATTTCTTGTGGAATCGACTACCACCAGAGATTTTTCTGGACCGATACGACTTAGGAACCTTCAAGAAAAGTGTTTAATCATTTTAAATAGGCCGGCAACGCATTTGCAATTCCCCTGATATCGCAGATATTCATTGGCGGTAGTAATCACTTACCATCAGGTAATCCGTATGCTCGTTTGCCCTCTCTCCTATAAAAAATATTCAAACAACAAAAAATAATAATTTCACTTTCTGAAGTTGGGGCTAAAATATATTGTATGTAAGAATTTGGTTTAAAAAAATCCTTCAAACTGCTCAATGCGTCTTGGCGTACTTTACATTTATGCGGGTTTTTTTAAAGTCTCAGATACACAGGTATCCCTACTGTTTTCACTTGAAAAACAGCTTATTTGTTATTACAAAACAACATAGAAAGTGGTAAGATTAATGTATCTGCTTTTGTCTTATCTTGACACACAGGTTGTAAGCTAAGAACGGAAAAGAATAGAGTTCACACCGGCATTCCAGCTTAGTTCTCAAGGGTGATATAGTAACTGTATTATGATTTTAAATACAGAATAAATAAGTGACTTTAAGGCACCACATCCACTTACCATTAATTAGGTAAACTGGGAACGGGTTTGTCATTAATGATTACAAAACAGAATAAAGGAGTATAAAACTATTTAAGATTTTTTACAACCCAAACATTAAAACCTTTGTTGTTGTTTGTAAAAGTAGTTTTTAAAGTTAAAAATAAAGACATTGGCCAAAAATGAAAACTAAACTTTGTTACTCTAATAAAATAATAAATATAGCTCTCCGAATCACAAACACTTTTTTGTTTTGCGATGGTTTCAAAGTGATGGCAGTAAATCGGAACAACGAAAGTACCACAACGTAACAAGTTATTTGTAAACAAATTCATTATTTTCTCCATTTTCTTTTATGTGTTAATCTTGTTATGATTTTAACAAAATATTTTTCCTAAAGTACTATCCATTCATCCATTATTTTTCACCTGCCAAGCGTGGCAGGGAAATAAACCAGGAGATTAGCCGTAATCTTGTTGTTACACATATTAAACTATGGAAATGTTATTTTAAAGGTGCGTTAACAATGACATAAAGTTTTTTTTGCTTTTATATCATTAAAATTAAAAGATATTAAATTATTATTTGTAAGTAATTCTAGAACTTTTTTTAATTATCGCCATGTATCGTCGAAATTCTAGCGTATTTAGAAAAATCTTTCTGCTCATCCATTAGAAATTATAAGTTGACCAAAATCAATTTCTTAACACTACTTTCTCGATTTGTTCGATCCGTGACATCGATGCAGCAGAAAGAAAAAAGACTAATTCTTATTGGTAAGATGTAATGGAAATAAGCCAGCTATGTAGAAAGTTCCTTGGGTGACATCCGTGTACTATCTATGGGCAGTCTGACTGTTGACATGAAATGACCTGATGGAGCATTAGAACGATTTAATAAGCCCAGTTTCTCTCTTGTCACAAACGGAAAATTCTAAGTTGAGAGCGACTGGACCACAAAATAAATTAGTTTGTGTCGCACAAACTTAAAAGGTGACTTTTGCTGTTGCACGTATGGGCCGGGGTGGTATCACGACCTCACAGAATACCGGCGTGAAGTGGAAGCTCTGCTTCCGCGTTTCGTCTGGTGAGTGCAGGTGGCCGGAAGCCCAAATCCCCCCCCCCCCATAAACATGGTAGCGGAATTAAATAATGATAGACTACCCCAGGAGGGTACCAGTACCCCTGGAGAATCCCTGGCTGAGCATCCACGACCATGTTTCTCCACTTCTGAGCGTGGGTGCTCAGGCTGCCCCGCGTATTCTGGGGGGGGGGGCAAAATTCCGCTCAAGGCTACAACTGCTCGGGGCAAACGGAGCAACAAGACCAAGGCGACCCCTGCCACGCTGTCCGTGAATTTCTGCAATATCAGGGGACTTCACTCTAACCAAAACGCCGTCCACTACCATCTCGAGACGGCGAGGCCGGCTCTGCTCTTTCTGGCCGAGACGCAGGTGTTTTTTTTTTTGTGTGTTTTGGTCTTTTCATGTCCATCTTTGGCTACGCGTGCAGCAACGACCATCCGCGCGTCTACCGGTGCCTCTATAGGTCCCATAGCGGTAATGCCGAAACAGACCGGCTCTTCGACCACGTCCAAATGGCTACAGATTCGTTGCTAAAGCAGATCCCCTCCGCAGAGATCGTAATCCTCGGCGACTTTAACGCCCATCACGCCGAATGGCTTCGTTCACGTTTAACCAATCATGCGGGGAGATCTGTTCATGATTTTGCTTTGGCATATCTGACATACTGGTTACTTCGCCTACGCGGATTCCAGATGTGGAGGATCATGCACCTTCCCTGTTGGATTTTCTGCTGATCTTTTACGCGGACGGATATCAGATTTCCGTCGAAGCCCCTTTAGGCTCCTCGGACCATTGTCTTGTCCATATGAGATGCTAAAACTCACTCTGAAATCGCAGTCGCATTCTGCAGGCTGCCGCCGTATTTGGCACTATAGGTCAGCCGATTGGAATGGGATGCGGTCTTTCTTTGCATCCTACCCTTGCTTCTCGTCGGACGATCCCAACGTTGTTGCGGATTCTGTCGCTGATGTGGTACTTCAGGGTATGGAACTTTTTATTTCCTTTCTCTGTGGTGCCCATTGGAGGCAAATCTCAGCCATGGTTTGGTCGCTCCTGTAAAATAGCATCATGCTATAAGCAGGAGTGCTACCGAGCCTGGGCTGACGCATCAGCGTCCCGGGATGTAAACACCAGCGCTATAAAAAAGAAGTATAATTCCGCCTCTAGGTCCTTCAAAAGAGTCATTACTAAGGCAAAGTCAGAGCACATAGGCAGAATTGGCGAAAAACTAGTTCGCCTTCCTTCTGGAACTCGTGCATTCTGGTCTCTCGCCAAGGCTGCCCTGGGGAATTTCTGTCAGCCATCTCTTCCATCTCTGCACAGGGAGGACGACTCACTGGCCCATACCTCAAAGGAGAAAGCCGATCTTCTGGGCTCTTTCTTTGCGTCCAACTCGACTGTCGATGACGGGGGGAGTACGCCGCTGACCATCCCGCGGTGTGAGTGCTCCATGCCGGAAGTACAGTTCACACAGAGCTCGGTTCGCAAAGCACTCCTCTCCCTGGACATCCACAATTCGAGTGGGCCTGACGGAATCCCCCCAATTGTGCTGAGGACGTGTGCTCTAGAGTTGGCACCGGTTTTAAAGCGTCTTTTCCGGTGCTCCTACTCCCTAGGCTTAGTCACAAAATCATGGAAGACGGCTTTCGTTCACCCGATCCCTAAAAAAGGCGACCGCTCAGACCCGTTCAACTACCGGCCTATCGCCATCACCTCTTTGTTCTCCAAAACAATGGAGTCCATTGTAAACTGCCAGCTCATGAGGTACCTTGAGGATCACCAGCCGATTAGTGACCGCCAATACGGTTTTCGCCGTGGTCGGTCAGCTGGTGATCTTCTGGTCTACCTAACTCACAGATGGGCGGAGGCAGTAGAGTCCAAGGGGGAGGCATTGGCCGTTAGTTTGGACATTGCGAAGGCCTTCGATCGGGTTTGGCACAAAGCGCTTCTTTCGAAGCTCTCTTCCTATGGGCTCCCCGAGAAATTGTGCGATCGGATCACCAGCTTTCTTGCAGATCGGGGCATCAAGGTCGTTGTAGACGGTGCAAGCTCCGATTGAAAGCCTATTAATGCTGATGTTCCACAAGGCTTCGTGCTATCGCCAACGCTGTTTCTTCTGCATATCAATGATATGTTGCAAACCCGAACATTCATTGCTATGCAGATGACAGCACTGGTGATGCTCTTTACACCGGCCGAGCCAATATTTCTCGGGAAAACGTTTCCGAGTGCCGGGACAACTTATTTCTGAAGTCGAGTCCTAGCTGAACAGAGTCTCGGATTGGGGGCGACTAAATCTAGTCCAATTTAACCCCCAGAAGACACAAGTTTGCGCGTTAACCGCTAAAAAGAACCCCTTTGTCGTATCTCCTCAGTTTCAAGGCACTCCCCTTTGTTGCCTCAGCCAGTATCTGATTCCTCGGCGTTGACATATCGAGTGACGTACAGTTTCGTGTTCACTTGGAAGAGAAGGCCAAATTGGCCTCTAAAAAAGCTTGGCGTGCTCAGCAGAGCGGGACTGTTTTTCATGCCGGCACACCGCCTGCAACTTTACAAGGTGCAGGTTCGGCCGCACATGGAATACTGTTCCCATCTCTGGGCTGCGCATCCAGCGCAGAGTGGCTCGAATCGTCGACGACCGATTGCTTTCCGATCGGCTCGATTCACTGGCACTGCGAAGAGATGTTGCATCTCTTTGCATTTTCTTTCGCATATACCATGGAGAGTGCTCTAAGGAATTGTTTGAAACGCTGCTATGTCTTGCAGGATGACATGCGCACCAATGGGCTAGTTGCGAGGGACGCCGAAGACCGGGCAAAGTGGAGGAGAAAGTGTGGGAAAGCGGACCCTGGGTTCTCCCGCGCCGGACGGGATGAGCAACCGGGATAAACGCAAGGTAGAAGAAGAAAAAATGTGACTACTTTTACGCGATAAAATGTGTAAAATTAGTTTTATTTAATCTGTAATATTTAGATTCAATATTCACACATAATATTCAGATTGTTTGCCAAAGCCTAGCTCGACCTTAATCAATAGGGTGCACCGTGTGATATGTTGACTTTTGAAGAAAAGTTGACTTATTTTCCTTCCAATTACACCCCTATTAATAAAAATCATAAATTCAAATACAGCTGATGGGGAAGAAAGGTGCCATTAGCACTTCAGCTTACTCATCCGTTAGACTGTGCCGGTAGATTCGAAGCTCGTGTGAACTCACCTGTAGCGAATTACCTTAATGTATGAATATAAAGCTGTAAGTGGAGAGAAAAAAGAAATGGCAGTTATATTTATCAATTATATCTTTAATTTGGATCTACAAACAAAGATCTCGCACCTTTGATGCTTTCTCCGAGACCCTGAGAGGCTATGAGGTTATTCCGGTCTTTCCTATGGACCCCTCGTGTGGCACCCATGGAACTGAAGGGGATATGGATTATAGATTTCCTTATTGCGCTACCGTTCGAAAATTTTCATTGATACAACGTAATTAAAGGTGTGACCTAATAGGACGTGCTGATCAATCTAAATCATCAAAGACTCATCATAAATAGTTGGCTTAGAATCATGGTTTGTGAATTTCATTCTGATGAAGAGCATCATTACATACGCATTATATTTATATCATATAGGTATCTATAAAAATATAATAAAAAAATCAACGAAAAATATGAGAATGATAAACTGCATTTCACTAGTTGCTAAAAACGCACGTTACGGATTTTCAGTGTGGTTGGGCGGCGGGCCTAGGGGTTCCCGAGTTCGATTCCCAAGTCGAGCCCTGACCCTATTGTGCGAGATGTTATACTAGGTGGACTGTATACGCGATTGGCTTCTTGTGCCTCAACAAGTTGGCGGACGTGGCACGCAGCAACCTTAGATAATGCACTCGTTCTTCCAGATCTATTGCTTGCCAAGGTTGGGATAGAATTCTGCTTGAGAACATTAGGAGAAACAAAATGGGGCGGGTTAACTAACAAACGAAATTCTCAAGTAGGAGCAAAATTGCACACTTACCGGGGTGTGATCCTGATGCGGCGGATGACGCTTCCGTTGCGGTGATGCGACGTGAGGTGGGTTCTTCTGGGGCGCCTCAGGGATGCAATCTAGGCCAGTGGTACGAAGGAGGAGGCCGCTCGAGGGCCGCGCGCGAGCCTTTATTGCCTCGGAATTCCCACCAAAAGCACCTCGGTCCGGCGCGCGTCTCATTGGTCAAAAGAATCGCGTCACCTTCTAGACTCCCCCCTTTCCCCTTTCAGTGTGTACGGAAGGGACATTAGGTCAAATGATGGATAAACGCGTGGCAAATATACCCTCGAACAAAATTAAAATACACGAATCGTTTCCGCGTAACCACAGTGTTTATTACGTTTTTTTTTTGTTTGAGATATATTTTCGGCTGCAACTAATTTTTATTATTTTCTTAGATATTTCAAATGATATATGAATAAAATTTGATATTTAATAATATAATAAACGTTTCTAGCATAAAGTGAAACATAAAATGTTTTCAGAGTCCAGATCCTAATGTGAAAAATGCAGTTGATCTGAGGAGGAGTCTTCCAAAGTTCAGCCAAGGAAAGCTGTAAAGCTGGCAACGGGAGAGGTGGATCTCAGCTTCAATGCCGTTGTTCGCTCCACACGTGTTTAAACTCTCAATTCAGTTAGGTACGATTCTAGAAAATATTTTCAGCCGTTTTAAATTCATCACTTTTATTCCTTCAGTTTTATTTAAGTTTTAATTTCATAAAACCATTGCAAAAAATACAGAATGCGCTAAGAATAGTGCATATGCATTTAATATATCTATCACATAGAGCTTATGCCGAGTTTAGAAAAGAATAGGTATAGGTAGCACACCAGCCGTGTGTTTTTACACAAACCATTCAAGCTTAATATTCAAGAGTGATGGCTTAATTGTATTTTGTTTCTTAATCCATAATAGCGCTAAGTGACTATGAGCCACAACATCCACTTACCATTAGGTAGACTGTGTACTGGTTTGTCATAAAAAACAACAAAATAGAGTTTTACAAACAAAGCACATAAACCCTTTGTTTTTGTTTATAAATGTAGTGTTTAATTTCTTAAGTTATAAATAAAACATTGACCAAAACAGAGAACTAAACTGTGTTTCCCTAATAAATTAAATAGTTCTCGGAACCACAAACATTGTTTTCTATGATGGCACCAAATCAGAACGAAAATGCTCTCAAGCAAATTATTTGTAATCAAATTCATAGAATATTTTCCCCGCTTTCTTTTATTTTCATTTGTTCTCTTGTTTTGATTTTAACAAAATATTTAGTCTTTAGCGTACCCGCCATCCATTTATTATATCCTAAAAATGTTCCACTGTTGAACGTAAGCCTCCCGATGTTGCCACAGTTGCCACGCTTAGCAGGCGGGTTGTCCGCCACAGATTTTTATTATTTTGTGTTGATATTAGGTCAATTCTTGTTTCAGTTTCCCTCTGTCGCCTCATCGACATGCACGGGACGACATAGTGTAGTGGATATTCATACACCACCACTACACTACAGCATAAGGTTTACTTGTTAAAACAACAAATCAAATTATAACATTGAACTGGCATAACTCATATTACTTTATATTAAAACGTTATTAGTGGTAACGATTCATACTATAATATGTTTGCTATGCATTGCGATGGTAGGTATATAGCGTTTATAAAACCATGCTGTGGTGTGCTGTGGTCAAAAGACACTATCGATTGAGAATCAAAATGCAGAAGCGCGTTACTGACATTTACTGGCAGCTTTGAGGTCGACAAAATCTAATGATTTCTTATGTTTACGAAAACACAACACATTCAATGAAACTAGTTTTACAGATTTCATCGCATTTTGATCTCTGATCCTGTTAACAAGAGTGCTGTCACTGTATATCAGCCTTGATCACGGAGAGCTTAGGTTCCTTGTGACCATGGATATTCTATTAGTAATGTTACGCCGAAAATATAAAATTATTTATTTAAATTCGCAATAAAATCCGTAAAACTAGTTAATTTGAGAGTATCTACTTTTGGACGACGCTCAATAAATTTACCGTTTAGAAATTTAACCTAAGATGATTTAATAAACCCTTATAATTTTTAAAAATGAAACATTTTCTACGTACCATCCTTAAATTCCAATTAGAGGGGTTTTCGTAATTTACTCTAATTATACTTTATCGTTCGTCCTCGTTATTAATCCGGAGTGCGGATAACCAGTGGCATATCAGCGTTTATATTATCATTTTAATTTTTCTACATTATAATTAATTTGATATTAAGTATTTTCCGGCGATCTTTTTAACTAGAAATTCCAACTCAGTCCTCAGGGGTGATAACGAAATGAAAATTTCTACGGGCCACTTCAACTTAAAGAATTTGCAACCTATTAAAGTCTACTAATGAACATAGGCCTCCCCCATAAATTACGTCATAGGTGGGATATTTGCCACGGGTGCCACGTTTGGCAAGCGGGTTGTGAACCGCAGTTTTTTATTTTTAGTCGTTATTAGGAAGATGCTGCTGCTCATGTCATGATTTGTTACTCCCTATCCCTTCTTACGACACCCACAGGATGACATTACATAACTTTTTTATTCTTCCTCATAACGTCACTGCAGTTTATATTTCCTACTTCATTGTAATTAATTTTAATTTTGTAACCAAGTGGAAATAAACTCGTCAATCTTGTTTTTTAAGGTATAAATCCCTGCCAATGCCAATAAGCACATTTTAGTCCATTAAATATTTACGAAGTCAAAATCACTCACCTTTATCGACAGAAAAATCAAGTTTCGTCATATTTACCTTTTATCTTACCGCCAATAAACTCTATTTTTCGGTTTTGAAAAGCCTCGTGCCACAAGCTGCACTAATCGAATCTCACCGCTTTGAACTTAGCGCGAAACTGACAGATTGAAAATTATTTTAGTAATTCTGTTTGTTGCCTGGAAAAATAAAATATGTAAGTTATTATTATAATGTTAACGACTGTCTGAGAATCTATTGATCCCATTAATGAACTATTTACCTAACGGTTTTTTTTTATAGAATAAGCGTGTCAAACGAACACATAGTCCACCTGATGGTAGGTGGTTGCTGTGGCCCATAGATATCTACATTTATCCTCGATCAAGAAACAAATCGCAGATGCTTTTTCAACACGGGGCTAAGATGGAATGGGTTGCCGGTTCTGTACACTCACCATACAAAACACTGCAGCATTACCCTGCTATTTTACGCTCGTATTCTGCGAATACATTATAAGCGTGTAGGCAATGTTATTTTCCTATTTATCTTGTGATACGAGAAATGCCAAAATAAATTTATGACTTACGATAGATGACGATATAACCACCCCATTTATGCCAGACTTAGAATATCCAGATTATCAACTAGGGCATCATCAGCCTATCAAGCATGGCATTTGATGAATGAAACAATTTTTTTACGTATAATTTAATACAATGTGAAATAATGTCCTCTAGACCAAATTTATGTCACGGCGGCTTGTTTTAGCGGAGACCAGCCATCTGCCATCTGCGAAGAACATTACTAAAGTAGACGAGTGTTTGTGCAAGTGCACTCTTAATTCCCACACTCTCACAGCTCGATAGTAACAAAATTCGACAGGAAAAAAAATTTTGACAAAAAAACCTGATAAATAATTTTTATCCCCGATCCGACATTCGAACCCGAAAAACAATCCCGATACGAACAATACACGAAGGCAAACGAAGTCTAAATGGATTAGGATTTTAAACCTGTAAACTAACTTATTACCAACTAGCGACCCGCCCCGGCTTCGCCTGGATAGGATCTATTAATGTAGCGTTATTTAGATTTCAGATATTCAATTATAAATGGATTAGGATTTTAAACCTGTAAACTAACTTATTACCAACTAGCGACCCGCCCCGGCTTCGCCTGGTTAGGATCTATTAATGTAGCGTTATTTAGATTTCAGATATTCAATTATAAATGGATTAGGATTTTAAACATGTAAACTAACTTATTACCAACTAGCAACCCGCCCCCGCTTCGCCTGGATAGGATCTATTAATGTAGCGTTATTTAGATTTCAGATATTCAATTTTTTTTTCAAATCAAATCAAATAATTTATTTGTAAAACATAGGTAAAAAGTTACAAACTTGGTGGAAAAGGTATGATACGTAACACTATGTTTCGCCTACAAAGGCCTACAAATATTTGTTTATCGTTATCACCTGGAAATATGAAAATTAGCTTTTAATAAAATAACAATTTCAATTATAATTAGTAACTTATTACCAACTAGCGACCCGCCCCCGCTTCGCCTGGATAGGATCTATTATTGTAGTGTTATTTAGATTTCAGATATTCAATTATAAATTGATTAGGATTTTAAACTTGCTAACTAACTTATTACCAACTAGCGACTCGCCCCGGCTTCACCTGGATACGATCTATTAATGGGGCATTATTTGGATTTCAGATATTCAATTATAAAGGGATTAGGATTTTGAACCTGTAAACTAACCTATTACCAGCTAGCGACCCGCCCCGGCTACGCTTGGATAGGATCTATTAATGTAGCGTTGTTTAGATTTCAGATATTAAATTTTAAATGGATTGGGATTTTAAACCTGTAAACTAACTTATTACCAACTAGCGACCCGCCCCGAGTTCGCCTGAATAGGATTTATTATTGTAGCGTTGTTTAGATTTCAGATATTCAATTATAAATGAATTAGGATTTTAAACCTGTAAACTACCTTATTACCAACTAGCGAACCGCACTGGATACGCCTGAATAGGAACTACGTAGGCGGTCCCATAATGAATTGGCCTAACTATGAACCAATGAAGGAAATGAAACGAAACCAATTTTATTTTTCAATATAATCACCATGAATACCATCACACTTCTGACATCTGTGAATCAACGTCTCTAAACCTTTATAAAAATAATCACATTTTTTATCCTCATAATGACTGAAGACGGCCGCCTGCAACTCTTCATCGCTTGAAAATTTTCTTCCTCTTAAGTCCCGCTTTAAATTTGGAAATAAATAATAGTCGGACGGGGCTATGTCTGGACTGTAAGGTGGATGTTGAACTTCTGTGAACCCGCATTGACGAACTGCATCCTTCGAAACACCAGCGGTATGAACAGGGGCGTTGTCATGGAGCAACAGGACACATTTAGACAGCTTGCCTCTTCGTTTTTCCTTTATCTTGTCTCGTAATTTATATATTAAAGAAGCATAATATTCGCCGTTCACGACTGTATTACGTTCTCTAAAATCCACCATCAAAATGCCTTGAAAATCCCAAAATATTGTGCACATCAGTTTTTTAGTCGATTGTTGCACCTTTGCCTTTCTGGGGGCTTTTCATTCTTATAACGCCATTCCATTGACTCGCGCTTGCTTTGTGGATCATAATACAAAATCATAGTTTCATCACCAGTCACTAGCCGCTCGATCACAGTCTTTGAATTTTCGCCACAAAGATCCAAAAACTCCGAAGCGCAGCACACTCTTTCCTGTCTCTGTACCGCTGAAAGAAGTTTCGGTATCCATCTTGCACTCACTTTTTTGTGAATGTGAAGATGTTCATGGATCGCGCGATGAATGGTACTCTTAGAGAGCCCAAGCCTTGCTGCAATTTCTCTAATTTTCAAACGGTGGTCACTCAGAACCTCCTCTTCGATAAGAGCAATCGTTTCGGGAGTGAGCACTTCCACAGGTTGACCGTCGTGGCCAAAGTCTTCGACGGTTTCTCTACCAAGGCGAAACTCTTTCACCCAATTTTTCACTGTGCTATAGGAGGGGGCAGACTCCTTATACACGCTATCCAATCGTTCTTTTCTTGGACAGGGGATGAACCTTCTTTAAACAGAAACTTTATGACACTTCGATACTCAGTTATCGACATTTTGAAAAAAATACGCGACTCTCGTTATTCAAATGCCTGTTAAACTAAGACTAAGCATTTCATGTCGATGCATGTTTCTTATATTAAGTGCACGATAAACGTACTATTTAATGCAACACAACATGTAGCGACATATCGCGTTGAACTATATCAGGCCAGTTCATTATGGGACCGCCTGGTTAATGTAGCGTTATTTTGATCTCAGTTATTCAAAACCCATTTATTTTATAAATTTTTCGTGTTTAAAAAAATCTGCTAAAGTACAGCCTAGATCCTTCCTGTCATTGCCTACTATCTGCTCGTAAAGTTTTATCACATTTGCTTTCAAGTATTCCGAAGACTGGCACGGACAGACAGACAGACAAAAATTTTAAGAATAGTTATTTAAGTCTAGCACGCAAACAAGCTCCTGGACCCAATAGAAACATGTATTTTTGAATATTAAATTGCAAACAGACACTTCAATTTTATTTATATTATGTATTGATTACCTAAAATTTTTAGAATTCCTAAAATAGTATATAATTTGCATTTATTTTTGAGGGTCACATCGATTTTTAAACTGTATTTATCCGCTTAATATATATAATATATAACTTAAAGATATTAAAGTAGCAAGCAATATCCGACCGTGTATTCATGGAACGCCAGAAACGTGAAAAGATTGGAAAGAGCTGTCAACAGCAAAGCTGTTCACAATTTCGGCGCACCGCTCTGCTTTGAATTAAAAAGTACATCTTTTCACAATTCACGCGTTCACCGCATGCCATGCACCTAAAGTTTTTGTTTTCACTTTACAACTGTCTATGAGTTAAAAAACCTAAATAAGCATAATTTTTGCATCACTAATTAAAAGGTTAAAATCATTAAGTAAACGGTATTACGGTAATAAAAACGGGGAAATATAAAAGAATATAATAGAAACGGAGAAGCCGTGTTCCGGCGCTCCGTGGCAGCTCCGGCGCTGCGGGATGAGCAGTCCCTCCGCCCTAGCGTAGTAACTACTATTCTCTTTTAGTATTCACTTTTAAACTGTAAACTCAAGAAGGACCCAACAAGATAATGTTATGGAAGGTTGACAGTTAAAAATGCTCGCTGATTGCTATCGTCATGCTCATAAAAAGCGAATGTACGCTTTTTATGAGAACGATACGAAACGTATTCATACAACATAGAAACAAAAAACAAAATCTTCCTCGAATTTCCCACAAATTGAAATTTACCAACTTACCAAAAGATCGTTTTTCCGTGTTACAAAAAGTGCTCAGTTACAATATTTCAACTTCATTGTTATTACCTTTAACAGCGTCAATTTCAAAAGAATCTCCAATTAAAATAAGATTATTAAGTTTGCAATCCGATGCGCTTAGTTGCAAACGTCGTAACTACTTTTTCTTGTCATCCAATAATAGCGTCGGTAAAACGTCAATTAACAGCAAAACGTTTGTTATTTCTACTTCTGCTATTTCCTTTCATTTACGAGAAATTATTATTAATGATTGATGATTGAAAAAATTATTATTTCACTAGAAATGTTGCTTTATAGTTGTACTTTTATGTACTTACGTTATATAAAAATAAATCCACAATTTCATCATAAATCGTAAAAATTCTTCATCATATACAATGCGAAATAGAGAACTTCATCAGTTCGTCATCATAGTCATCAACATTTTTAGTTCTTTGTCATTGCTATTTACTTTTTATTAATACTTGGAAGAGGAATATCACAAAACAAGGAGCCGTTTTAGCTCAGAGATAAAGCGCACGCTCTAAATTTCACAGTACCCGTTTAACCCAAGTTCGACCCCACCAGGCCCAATGAAATTGTTTATTTCAATTTTATGAGGTTATTCAATTTTAAGTTAACATTGTGAGGAAAACTCATGTCTTAGAAATAAGAAAAAATATAATTTCGAAGACAACGGGGCAACGCGGCGGACATTTTCTTGCCCCAACCCCCCAAAAATGAGAGGAGGCCTATACCAAGCATTGGAACTTTTAACTCCAAGTAAAGTTATAGTCTATTTAGGCTCTTAACTAAAACGGTAACAAACAATTTATTAAGAACTTCATATCCTATTTGTTCGGTAGTAACGGTTTACAATTGACGAAGATATCGCATAACAAAATATATACAAAAAAAGTAAAATATACATATAGTCCAACTAAGAATCGCCTTATTTTTGAAGTTGATTATTAAAACGAGCAGACGTTTATTTTATGTTATATAAACTGAATAAGGAAAAACAGCAACTTTAACTGCATTCGTTGTATACTTTCTATGAGCTATAGTTAGAAACTAAATAATTATTTTAATTCTAATGTAATATTTTGAAGCGATTATTTATTGCTGTAGATTTTAAATTTTATTTTATTTATGACGACTGTACAACACAAACAAATCAAAAACAAACACTTTAACAAAATTCTTACAAAAAAGATAAAATAGAAAGTAGGTGATTTAATAAATTCATAAACAGAAATAAAAGGCATTATTGAGAATATAATAGAGTTCTGAAAATAACTTTTACGTTTTAACGTTTAAACAAAATCGCACAGTATTCACAGAAATCCTCGGTGGTAACCGATAAGACCCACAGCGCTAGTCTGCCGTACGCAAGCTATAATGCCGATATCCAACAAAACCATATTTTAAAGTTAAGGACAAAAAAAGCGCGGAAAAATGAAAAATGGATGCCATTTCACAACTATAACTTTTATGCGAGAGTTATCAATATCAAAAGTTAGATCCAGTTTTGCGCTTTCAAAAAGCCATACTTTTACTTGTTTAATAATGATTTAACCTTAACAAAAATAGCTTTTTGCGTTTTAGTTTAATGTTTTTACATTTTACAACTTATGAAAGTACAATTATAATGCCGCTAAGCCTACTATAACGGCACTTTAGTGTTTGATTTTCATTTAATTTTATTGACATTATAAAATTTAAAAAAAAAATCTCTTCATTACTAAACTATAATGCCCCTAAATACTTTAACGTTGTTATAGCTTAGCATTACGACTCCGAGAACAAACACTATGCAAAAGCATAATGCAGCTAAAACCACGTAGCCGCACTTAAGACTAGTGACTTATAGGGATATTTTTTCTGCATCTATTTTTTAGGTTGATTACATGGCTTATATGCCGCTAAATACAAAACATTAAATCGTAACGGCGTTTTAGTTTTGAAACTACCACACGAAAGTTGAGGAAATCAAATAAAGTAGTAGTAACCTACAGAAATATAAGAGCTTATTATAAAATATAAATCAATCATTTAATGAGATCTTAACAAATAACTAAAAAAAACAAAAACAATCTTCAGCTTATATATATATATATATATATATATATATATATATATATATATATATATTATCTTATGAAACAACTAAAAATATTTCAAAAATACCTTTGTCATGGTGTCCTCTTGTTTTCTCCCTGCAATATGACTGTCAATGACTTTGAAGAGGAGGTAAAACATTATCTTGTGTTCTTTACGATTATTATTTTTGTCGGTTTAGTAAACAATACAGATAACCATTAATTGTATGTCGGTCCAAAAAGTTTCGGTCTCGTCACGCAAACAACTTTTTTCTGCATCATTTTGAATCTGTGATGTATTAAAAGTATTAATTTAAATGATATAAAACAAATTACACTATTAATTTACATAAATGCTTTCGGTAACTAGCACATTTTACTGGATAAGTGTTAATACTATACTGTTCAAAATAGCTTCGCAAATAACTAAATGATTTCTATTAAAATAAAAAAGATAAAATGGTTACATTTCGTCGACCTTATTAACCAATTATTTTGATTTATAAATACTATTAATTGAAGATACTGTAGAGACCAGTGTAGAGGATAATGTAAACCTACATTTTAATTGTTACAGGCTACATTTTAATTCCTCTACAAGATGCAGGAGTGTACAAGCTTGATTGTGAATGTGGTCTCTCTTATATAGAACAAACAAAAAGATCAATTAGAACCCGCGTAAAAGAACATATAGCTGATGTGAAGCATCAACGTTCCGGGAAGTCTGCAGTGTGTGATCATATCCTAGACGGCCCCAACCATTACATCAGATTTGATAAACCACAAATCCTCGCGAAAGAACACCGATTCCTACCAAGGATGATACGTGATGCTATTGAAATTAAAAAAACATCCTAATTTCAATAGAGAAGGAGGCTGGGTACTGCCACCTGCTTGGGATCCTATAATCAATAAAATTAAAACTAAAGCATACCACTGCAAGACCTCAAGACATAGTCACTTCATTTTGTATAGATCAGACCATAAACAATAATTAAAAAAGCTAAAGGTACTCCGGGTTTAACAATGACATCGGGACGTCAGTCATCTGTGTCCCCCGTGACCATGGGTGCTGGAAAGCGCCCGAAACGTCGGGAATTAAAAATAAAAGTAATTAAAAGCAAAAATAAACGCGATAAAATCCGTAAAAGTAGTTTTAATCATAATAGGCCTTATTCGATGACGTCCAATGTTTTTGATAAGTTTTCTGATACGTAAAATACTTATAATTCACATGTGCTTTCATCGATCCTTAATAATTGGAATAAAGATTTTAAAACTTATCCCGCTCAGAGCCGTGACGCTTTACCAAATTCTGATCAGGTGTAAATCGATTTAACCTGCAACGAAGTGATACCGTTAGAAGAACTCTCATTTAATGTAACTGAACAAAATGATATTAGTTCATCAACGTACGCGTTGCAATGTGGTTTTGATTCCGACGACTCTGTGCGTGATAAAGACTATCTCCCATCTGATTCAAGTAGTGATTCAAGTGACGATTTTGAATCAGTTAAACCAAGAAGCCAAAAGTCCCAAGTGTTACAAACAAACAAAAGTTCTAATAAACAAATTCCACTCATTAACCCGGTCACAAAGGAGCCTATTTCGAACAAAAAATTATCATGTATGGATTTTTATGCGTATCATATGATGTTGCGAGAAAGTGATTTAACCTCTTATCTCGGTATAGAAAATTATTCATCAATTTTTGGTAGACATGTATTTGAAGGTAGAAAGTGAATGTCTCCGTTATATATGTTTAAATCAAAAAAAAGCTGCGCGTTGAGAATTATATACATTTACAAGATGCAGTTTCTAGCGACGCCAATGTAAACCACAGAGATTTAGGTAAAATGGTAATTCTGCCCTCATAATTCGATAACAGTCCCCGCTACCTACATGAGTACACACAAAACGCATTAGCCTATGTACGAACTTACGGTAGACCAGATCTTTTTGTTACTTTTATTGCAATCCCACATGGAAAGAAATAACCGAGGAGCTAATGCCGGGCTAAAAAAGTACTGACAGACACGTTTTAGTTGCTAGAGTATTTAAATTAAAAGTACAAAAATTAATGTATGTAATTAACAAAGGGAAAATTTTCGGAGAGGTGCAGTGCTTCATGTATTCCATTGAAGGTAAAAAAAGAGGATTACCGCATACTCACATTCTATATATGGCTTAAAGAGAAGTTGCGGCTCAGCCAAATAGACGACATAATAAGCACCGAGATTCCGGATCCTGAACAAGAAAATGAATTGTATGATACCATCGTCCGAAATATGATTCACAGTCCATGTGGATCACGAAATTCAATATCACAATGTATGAAAGAAGGAAAATGTACAAATAAATTCCCTAAACAGCTATTAAAAGAAACAGTGCAAAATGACAGGAAAGTTACAATCAAATCTCGCTCTGAAGCATTTGAAACCTTATATAACAGCTGGATTGTCCCGTATTCGCCCATTCTATGTAAAATGTTTAATGCCCACATTAATGTAGAAGCATGTAGCTCTGTCCGCGCAATTAAGTATAACTGTAAGTACATAAATAAAAGAAGAGACCAAGCAATATTTAATCTCTGGAGTGAAGGTGAGGCAAATCCCGTTAATGAAGTAAAGACCATTCAAGCAGGGCATTATGTCAGCAGTAACGAGGCAGCGTGGCGTCTCCTTGGCTTCCCTTAACACGAAAGGCACCCAAAAGTTACTCACCTTGCTGTGTACTTAGTAAATGGAGAGCGTGTATATTTCACTGAAAGAAATTTCCAAGAAAGAATTGCATTACCGCCAAAAACAACACTAACAGCCTTTTTTCAACTTAGTCAAACCGACCTCTTTGCAAAAACGTTGCTATATTCTGAAATGCCCCGCTATTACACTTGGAACACATCTAGGAAGGAGTGGAAACGCCGTATTCAAGGTGCGCCTGTTGCAAATTGGCCCGGTGTAAAGTTATCAGATGCCCTTGGTCGTGTGTATAACGTCCATGTAACTAATTTTGAATGTTTCTGTTTACGATTGTTGCTGCACCATGTTCGGGTTCCTACAGGATGTAAAGACCTTAAAACTGTCAACGGTCAGGAATGCGCAACTTATAGAGAAGCATATGAAGCTCTGCATCTTTTTAGAAAACGACAATGAACACATTTATAATGAAGCACTTGGAAATATTGAAGATAAAGTAATGGCAATGGTAGGCAAAAAATTAAGCGACTTTGGAATGATAAGCCCTCGACGAACAACCGAAAATGAACTAAGTGATGAAATTATAATATTATACTAGAATAGGGATGTGCTATGGCAAACACTGAACTCATTTGGGTTGAGCGCTGGCTTGATACGGGCATTGGAGTCCCTTTATAGGGACTCTAGTGCTTGTGTTAGGATCAACGAGGTCTACTCGGACTGGTTTGACATCCATAAAGGTGTCAGACAGGGCTGTGTAGCTTCCCCGTGGCTGTTCAACCTATTTATGGACAGTTGTTTGCAAAATTTGAAAGTTGAAGAATGCGGATTAAGAATGGGTGAGTTAACCGTCAAATGCCTTTTGTACGCCGATGATCAAGTTATACTTGCGTCGTCGGCGGCCGAGTTGCAAATGATGGTTACATTAATGAACAGATCATTAAAAGAAAGGGGTATGAAAGTGAACGCAAGTAAGACGAAGGTTATGGTTTTTGAAAGAGAAGAAAGTAAAACGATTTGTGAAATAAGAATAGAAGGGGAGTTGATCGAGCAAGTAGATGAGTTTGTATATTTGGGCTGCGTATTTAGCAGGGATGGGAGATATGATAAGGATATAGAACGACGAGTGAATGCGGGAAATAGAGTAAATGGGGCCCTGCACTCTATTGTGAAGAGTCAAAATGTGTCGAAAAAGGCACGTATGGCAATTCACAATGCTGTGTTGGTCCCTACTTTAACATATGGTAGTGAAAGTTGGGTGTGGCAGAAGAAGCACGAGAGTAGAATGAACGCAGTAGAAATGCGGTCGTTAAGGAGTATGTTAGGGCTGAATCTTAATGACAGGGTAAGAAATTGTGTAATAAGAGAAGAGTGTGGTTTGCAAGATGATGTTGTGACCAGGATTAAGAAAGGAATGCTTCGGTGGTTTGGTCATGTGGAAAGAATGAATGAGGAAAGAGTGACAAAGAAAATTTATGTTGCAGAAGTGAATGGCAGAGTCGGAAAGGGACGTCCTAGGCGAAAATTTATCGACCAAATTGGCGATTTATTGAAAACGGGCCAAATTAGGAGTACCCTTAACCGACGAGCATGTATGCGGAGGTGTATGGATGTGAAGGAGGCGAGAGAGGTGTGTCAGGATCGTGCCAAATGGAAGTCTGTAGTCTCTGCCTACCCCTCTGGGTGACAGGCGTGAGTGTTTATGTATGTTTATGATGAAATTATACGTAAAACAAACTACGTTATACCAGCTTTGCAGCAGCAAGTAGCCGAATTTGTACCCCGCTTGCTTCCCAAACAAAAACATGTTTTTGACATAGTATTAGGACAAATTGCATCCACGTATAGCCGCCACGCTGCTAAGCGAGGGCCGCACTGCACAATTTGTTTTAAAACTCCCTCTAAATCTAGCCCAGGAAGAATTGCCGATCTGCAAATTTAGCAAAAATAGTGCACGAGGTATAATGCTACGACAATGCAAACTTTTAGTGTGGGACGAAAGTACAATGACGCATAAAAAGCTGTAGAAGCAATAAATCGAACGCTCCAGGATATGCGCAGCAATACCGATGTAATGGGAGGAATGGTGGTTTTACTGGCTAGTGACTTTCGCCAAATTTTACCTGTCATTCAATAGGGAACACCTGCAGATGAAATTAAAGCATACCTCAAGTCGTCTATTTTATGGAACAAGGTGACAAAATTCAGTTTAACTACGAATATGAATGCATTTGTATAATGATATCAATGCTGGAAACTACGCTGTCACACTATAAAAAATTGGCGATGGGCGGTTGGAAACGGATGCTGAGGGCTGCGTTAAATTGACGAGAGATTTTTTAATTTAGTGCAGAGTCATTCCGAATTAATTGCGAGCGTCTATTCAGATTTAACGAACAACATGCATGAAGACAAATGGTTATGTGAAAGAGCGATTCTTGCACCAAAAATGAGAGCGTTAAGAAAATAAATTCAGATATATTAAGCGAAGTAGCAGGAGAAATAACAGAGTATTTGTCAGTAGACACAGTTATGGACACAGAACAGAGCACTTCATATCCCGCAGAGTTTCTAAATTCTCTAGAGTTGTCAGGTGTGCCCTCAAATAAGCTTTAATTAAAATTAGGCGTCCCAGTCATGCTAATGCGAAATATAGATGCTCCTCGGTTATGTAACGGGATAAGGCTGCGTGTGACACAACTTGGATGGAACGTAATCGGTTCTATTTTGACAGGCGTAGAAAAAGGTGAAAATGTTATTATACCACGGATCCCTATAATTCCCACAGATCTTCCTTTTCAATTCAAAAGGTTGCAGTTCTCTATTAAGCTCAGTTTTGCAATGACAATTAATAAAGCGCAAGGGCAAACGTTACAGGTAGCGGGGGTCAACTTAGAAAAACCGTGCTTCTCTCATGGTCAGTTGTATGTAGCATGTTCGCGTGTGTCAAATGCCCAGAATCTCCACATTCTTTCCCTGAATGGAAAAACATATAACATTGTGTACAGTAGCGTCTTAAAATAGCGTTCAGTTTCCGAAATTCCCACAATCAATAAATCAGAATTCCCACAGATCTTCCCTTTCAATTTAAAATTTCCTATTTAGCTCAGTTTCTTTTCAATTTCAAATGCTGCACCTCTGACGGACTTATCAAGCTTAGTTTCCTTTCAACTCAAAAGGCTGCATCTCTGACGCATCTTTTATTTGGCTCAGTTTCCTTTCAATTCCGAAAACTCCATCTCTGACAAATCAATTTATATCAGTTTCTTTTCAAAACTCTGCATCCCTGACGGATAATTATGCTCAGTTTCCTTTAAGTAAAAAATATCCCATTTCTATTTGGAATAAACAGGCTATTTTCATGCTTTCCCAATTTTTTATTTTAAAAATTTATATTATATATATTTAAAAATATATATAATATATATTTAGAAATAATATATATTTAGAAATTTATATTTTCTAAGCAATTTATTTAAGCACTCAATCGTAAAATATAAAAAAAATGTGATTAAACGTACAAAATTGATTTCACCTTCACGAATAAAACTCCAATATTGAAATCCTCCTCTCATCCTTTCCAAACGAATTCTTCATTAATTAGTTCGATACGAGACGAACGGGCTCGTAACAAACCCTTTTTTACCTATATACTATTTTAATTAAAATTTTTGAAGTGTTTTAGAATTCGTCCGATATGAAAATCCTCCATATACTATGAATGTTTGTTATAAAATCCATGACTTAATAAAAACCTATGTAGTATTATTGCTATTTAGACTTGTAGCGACGGTGTGAAAATATTCACTAGTCCATATCATCAATCATGTCATCATTCAACGGCAAATCTATGAAATATCACTGAGTTACTCACTCATCACGATATCTCCAAATCTTATATCAATATGCCCGATTGACTTGTAAATTTGGCATATATACTTCTTTATTAACGTAGACATCCATCAGGGATTTCAGAAAACATCTGACGAAATGAAATAGGAGGTTATAGCTTGTTGCATTATAAAGATTTCAAACCGAATCACATCAACACCTCTGCTTAGTTTATTTTTTGAGACTAGTTATAATAGAAGCTCAAAAGAAATTCTGAACAGAAATAAAAGTACCTTTTGTTGTATTGTAGGGACATGCTGCGGTTGTATTATGGTTGGAGCACGAATGGGTCGGCTCGAATGGACAAGGACTACGCTCTCACTGAATACCAGCGTATAGTGGCAGCTTTATGGTGTTGTATTTTGTATGGTAAATATACTGAACCAGAGACCGTTTTTACTGGGAACGAGGCATTCCGTCTTAGTTTTCCTGAGTGACAATGCATCTATATTTAAATACTTAATCAAGATAAATGTAAGTGTCTATGAGCTACAGCATCCACTTACAATCAAATGCATTGTGTGCTTTTTTATTTCTGGCTTCATTGATCAAGATTTGAAAACATGCAAGCAAGTTTTTGTAAGAAACGACTCAATGAAAAAACAATTTCAACCTACCTACGATACTACGTATAAAGTATTAGAGCGAAATAGCAAGGCTTTTAAATTACAAATACCCAGAAGGAAATCTACAATTATATCGATCGACCGACTAAAGCCTGCCTATACTATTAACGAGGATACTTCAGATTCATAATCATCACAACCACCAGCGAGGAAGTTTGAAAATCCATCATCTACATCAACCCAGATGTAACCAATTTTAAAAATTACGAGACACGGGCGAGTCGTCAAGCTTCCGGTACGCTTTCGCTAGGGGAAGAGTGATGTAGCAGCCAGACTAATCGGCAATAAATAATATATACCCTGATGCTACCATAACACCGAAAGGTGAAGAAAACATTTATTTCCTAACTATCCCCGGCTACTGAGATACTGCGGGCTGCATATTGATGCGAGATAATTTGACGTTATATTAATTCGTTATTTTGAAATTTTCTAATAACCGAATAATATAACGTTATATAAATAATATATAAATAAGGGGGATAAGTCGCTCGCGTCCGTAGGCTTTGACCACCTATTCCTAGGCCCACCCTACACGTGTCCCCCGGGTGGTGCTAAATGAGCGACAAGCCGATACCACAGACTCAGCTCCACGCCGTGATAGCGGCGTAAAATATACTACCCCATATTTCGCACCATGTGGAACCATATAAAAGAAATGGCCCCGAGTTTCCGGCGCCCCTTTAATGGGGCGGGGTGCGAAGAATTTCCGGGAGGAAAACCAGCGTGGAAAAACGTTCTGTCTCCCGGAGAGGCGAAAAGTGGATTGCAGAGGCCCGTCTTGCTACGTTGAATGTATGTGGGGCAATGAATGATAAAATGGATGAAGTATGCGATATATGATATAGGAATTTGTGTTAATATGTTGTTATATGTAAATGAGACGAAAAGGAAGGGGAAGGATGTCACTACACATGGCATGTATACCGCATACTGGTCTGGTGTAGACGAGATCGAGCGGGCATGCCAGATAGTAGGTATCATCCTTTCAGAAAGAATGGGCCAATGTGTGAAAGAGTATGTATGTGTAAGCCCAAGACTGCTATAGATACGAATGAAAGTGGGCTTAAAGAAGTTGTTTGTCTTAGGGGTCTACGCCTCAGACATGTCTAAGCCCACTTATATCCGAGAGCAGTTTTGAGAAATGGTAAGGATGGTGTTAATGAAGTGTAAGGGAAATGAAAATATTATTATGCTAGGAGATTTTAATGGAAGGGTTGGGGTGAGGAGGCTTGGTTATGAAAGGATATTGGGAACGTTTGGTGATGAAAGTATAAATGAGAATGTTGAAAGTCTCCTCACCGTATGTATGGAAAAGAAACTTTTTGCGATGAACACTTGCTTTCGCTACAAGAGGATTCACGTGTATACTTGGGAAAGAGGTGACGATAGAAGCATGATAGATTTCATAATTGTGGATGAAAGATTGAGGGGCGCAGTGGTAGATACAAGGGTTTACCGGGGTTCAAACGTAGGAACGGATCATTATTTGGTTTTATGCCGAATTAATGGTCTATTCAGGCGTTGGCGCCATCGATCATCTATGTCTACCACTGCGTTACAGCGTATTAGAATAGAAAAGTTACTAGATGAAGGTGAGAAAAACAAGTTCAAATGTAGATTGAAAGAAAATATAAGTGGTTTGGATGAATTATGTATGAAGGAGTTAGACTTGGAGAATCTATGGCAAAACGTAAAGAAAGGTTTAGTGGATGCAGCTACCGAAGTATGTGGTGTTAGTAAGAGAAAGGATGAAAGGAAAAATAATACGTTATGGAGCGGATGATGAGATACGTATTGAAGTTGAAGCAAAGAAGAGAGCATGGCTAGATTTACTAGCAACAAAGGCTGGTAATTCTAGCGGTACGAATGATGATATTGAAAGAAAAAAGGCAGTCTTTAGACATCTTAATAAGAGAGTAAAAGAAGTAGTTGTAAGAAAAAAGCAAGAAAGAACGGATAAGAATGATAGAAGAATATGGGATAACTTCCAGGCAAATATTAAAATGTTCTGAAAACTTGTAAGAACTGCCAGGGGACATTCAAAACAGCCTATGATGAATGCTATAAGAGACGAGAATGGCTATATTTTCAATGATGAAGTTTTGAGTTTAAAGAGATGGAAGGAATATTTTGAAAGCGTGTTTATGAGTGAGGAGATAACGTGTGTACTAAGTGAAGTAGAAACTCCGAAAGAAGAGGAAAGAGGTAGCGAGATAAGTATAGATGAAATAATGAAAGCAATGAAAAGCATGAAGGTAAGGCCGCCGGATATGATTTTCAGATGGGGAGAGTCGTGGGCTGTGCACACTTGTATTTATACTAACTGAAGCGGTACCGGTAGACTGGTGCAAAGCCGTAATAGTCCCAGTATATAAGGGAAAAGGGTCGCAGCAGGACTGTAAAAACTACCGTGGCATCAGCCTTCTTAGCATTGTGGGAAAACTGTATGCTAAGGTACTGATTGAAAGGGTCATGAAAGAAACTGATGGAAAAATGGGATGTGCAAGCGGGATTTAAAAAGGGAATGGGATGTACAGATCAAGTCTTTTCCATGCGCATGATCGCGGAGAAGTTTTTGGCCAAAAACCAAAAGATTTTTTTTGCGTTCATGGACTTGGAAAAAGCCTATGACAGAGTGGATAGGGATGTGCTATGGCAAATACTGAACTCATTTGGGTTGAGCGCTGGCTTGATACGGGCATTGGAGTCTCTTTATAGGGACTCTAGTGCTTGTGTTAGGATCAACGGGGTATACTCGGACTGGTTTGACATCCATAAAGGTGTCAGACAGGGCTGTGTGGCTTCCCCGTGGCTGTTCAACCTATTTATGGACAGTTGTTTGCAAAATTTGAAAGTTGAAGAATGCGGATTAAGAATGGGGGAGTTAACCGTCAAATGCCTTTTGTACGCCGATGATCAAGTTATCCTTGCCTCGTCGGCGGCCGAGTTGTGTGGTTTAAGTGTCATTAAAAATAAGGGGTATGAAAGTGAACGCAAGTAAGACGAAGGTTATGGTTTTTGAAAGAGAAGAAAGTAAAACGATTTGTGAAATAAGAATAGAAGGGGAGTTGATCGAGCAAGTAGATGAGTTTGTATATTTGGGCTGCGTATTTAGCAGGGATAGGAGATATGATAAGGATATAGAATGACGAGTGAATGCGGGATATAGAGTAAATGGGGCCCTGCACTCTATTTTGAAGAGTCAAAATGTGTCAAAAAAGGCACGTATGGCAATTCAAAATGCTGTGCTGGTCCCTACTTTAACGTATGGTAGTGAAAGTTGGGTGTGGCAGAAGAAGCACGAGAGTAGAATCAACGCAGTAGAAATGCGGTCGTTAAGGAGTATGTTAGGGCTCAATCTGAACGACAGGGTAAGAAATTGTGTAATAAGAGAAGAGTGTGGTTTGCAAGATGATGTTGTGACCAGGATTAAGAAAGAAATTCTTCGGTGGTTTGGTCATGTGGAAAGAATGAATGAGGAAAGAGTGACAAAGAAAATTTATGTTGCAGAAGTGAGTGGCAGAGTCGGAAAGGGACGTCCTAGGCGAAAATTTATCGACCAAATTGGCAATTTATTGAAAACGGGCCAAATTAGGAGTACCCTTAACCGACGAGCATGTATGCGTAGGTGTATGGATGTGAAGGAGGTGAGATAGGTTTGTCAGGATCGTGCCAAATGGAAGTCTGTAGTCTCTGCCTACCCCTATGGGTGACAGGCGTGAGTATTTATGTTATGTTTATGTTATGTTAGAAATTTTCTATTAATGAGAAAATATTTGAAAATAATTATATGCCCAAGTAGGTACATTAATTTTAAAATAACATTTATAACTAGCAACCCGCTATGGCTTCGCCTGGGTGGGTTGTAAAAATGTAATTATTAAAGGCTATTTATTTTATGTTATCAATATTTCTATTTTAATAAAATCTCTAAACGTTCTGGATAAAATAAAGCCTAGATCATTCCTGGTATTACCTACTTTCTATTATTCGTGAAGTTTTATTGCAATCGGTTCAGCTGTACCGAAAATAAGCTTGGACAGACAGACAAACGGAAATATTGAAAATGCCTCATCTCAAGTAACAAAATCCGCAATAATTGTGAAGAAAAAATTTGCAATACCGGACTGAATTTTTTGTAGTTTATGTCATTTTTTAATTATTGATTCCAATAACAAGTTAGACTGAAGTTTTTTAATAGAATAAGGGTGACAAACTAGCACACAGTCCACCTGATGGTAAGTGAATGCTGTGTGGCCCATAGACATATACATCAATTCTAGATTAAGATTCAAGATGCAGATGCGTTGCCACCCCCGAGGAATTCCTCTAATATGAAATGCCTCTTTTCCATTAAAAAGGATCTTCGGTTCTCTACACTGACCATACGAAACACAGCAATATTGAGCACGCTGGTATTCTGTGAGAGCGTGATACTTCCCCATCGACTCGACCCATTCGTTCTACATCCATAATATAGCTGCAGCAAGGCTCCACCACGTATTAAACACTTATCGCAACGTATTTTTTTCAGTCTTTCCTGGCGGGTGTGAGTATAGATAGCGTCAGTTTGCGATGAACAGGGTGAATAGAGGCAACGCCATTTTCGATCCCATTCTTCAACCGCATGAGTAGTATTTATGAACAATATTAATTTATTGCTGTGGCTCAGCAACTTTAATATCTTGGCCTCCGACACTTTCTGGCGCCATCTGACTTGATCCTGCATCTCTTATTACCTGTTGGTTATTTAAAGGGCGTTTAAACACTTTTTGGAATTTATAGAGGGCGAAAAATGCTTTCAGTCATCAATCGCCACAAAACGGTCTCCCAACCTGATCCTATCTCACCCTCTACACGTGCACGAGCCAACGCATTTGCGTGAACTCGTGCATGTTAATTCCTTCTTTAGTATTGGTCTCAAGATCTAGTTGTTTTACATAATGATTTCTTATATTTACGCGAACACTACACATTGAAATAATACTAGTTTTTACGGAATCTATCGCGTATATTTAACTTTTTAAATACCCGACGTTTCGAACGCTTTACAACACTCATGGTCACGGGCGGGACTGAGTCCCTACCGCGACCATGAGTGCTACGCGATAAATTCCGTAAAAACTAGTATTGTTTCTAGGTGTTTCATTTTATCTTCTCTCTTGATCTTTTTCCATTTATAATAGTAGTAAAAATTCAAAGCAATCTAACACACATATATATATATATATATTTTTTTTTTTTTTTTTTTTTTTTTTTTATAGTAAAATTAAAGTAAAGTAAGGCAGTCTCCAATTTCCCTTGTGCTTTCGTTATCTTGTTACAGAATGTACATTTAATTTTCTAATCTTTGTATTGGAGAAACGAATAATATAAGGGAAGACCCTCATTCCGTTGTTTTTTCCTTCCGCCTTTTTGGGTGCGCATTTTATGAACGGATCCTAAATCAAATTAAGCAACTTGTTCCTAATTATATTGCTCTAAACAAAGACGTAATTTAGTTCACGGCCTACAAAAGTCACATCGTCATCATCATCATCACCATCCTAGCCTATCAAAGGCCATTGCTGTTAAGGAGACACCGCGAAAAAATGCCCCTCCTTTCACTGAATAGTATAGAACTATGTCACCACTAACGAAAGTGGAATTTTGATATAGGTAAATTCATGTCTTTATCTGGAATTCACTTGTTCTAAAACACGATTGTATAATTTTGACTCGGTCGTTATTATTTGCGAAAACACCTCTAAAAATCACTATGGTTGAAATTACAACGAAATTACTTAATGTATATGCTTGGAAATCACTGAAATATATTCATAACATCAGTATTCAAAATTTTATTGCTCATTATTTTGATAACTTAAATCAATAATTCTTTAAATATTTAAATATACTGACAGTTTCTGAGCGGTCTTTATCGTCGCGGGCACTACTCAAATTTAGACCTTATAACGTCATTTTTAAGTTTTTATAGAAATTATGTTTTAACTCCGATCAGATTCTGTTTTGCTTTGTCGCATCTTAAAAGGAATATACCTCTAGTAATTTCTGAGACGATGTTTGAGCAGAGAAATAGTCAACCACGCTGTCCCATTTCGTGTTGGCGGACTTAACATAAAAAGTTGTAACATCCTATATTGAAGGTTCTACCGCCATTAACACCATTGCTTCTTCAGTTGGCAAACACTAAAGGCTACGTTGGTGATCTTAACGGAATAGCAAGATTTATTAATGCGGAAAACTAGTGAAGTTGATTTGGCGCTCGTTATAGAAGATGATAATGCTACGCGTACAAAGAGCCCATAATATATGGAGAAAATATTCTCACTCGATGCTAATTTGTTTCGTGATTCGAGGGCTTGCTCATTGGAGTGTGGTTAATAATAACCGTTAATCCGAATAATAGTGTTACGAGCTTGAGGTTCGTGACAATAAAAATTGCCGATAAAATTACCTAAATTAACACTTTAATTTACTTTACACAATTAAAGTTAAAACACTAATAATTTAAACACACTAATTCACTTAATTCCACTCCGAAGCTTCGCTTGTTTCGCCCAAATCAACACTGCCTCGATCGCATCTTGCAGCGCCTATATATTTGAATTAGCAAAGAAATATCCAGAATGTTCAAGTAAACACGCGGAAGGTACCGAGCGTTCGAGTTTCGACTAGGCGCTGTCAGTTGAGCGATTTGTGATGTCATTTTCTCAATGCTCCCCTCGCTCTCGTTCCTGACACTAGATGGCGCTAGTGTATCGTTGACTGGAGCGCGTAACACTGCCCCTCCTAAGAGATGCTCGTCCCGAGCATTATCGGCTCCATAATAACGCGCCAAGCGATTCACATGGACGATCTTAGGAGTCCCTCTTGCGCCTTTCTGTAACGGCTCCGCAATGTCAAGGGCTGTCCTATCCCGTTGTGCACCAACATTGTACAATTTCGGTGCTCCTCTACTACGTGTCCGAGGTCCCCGCTCGGCCGCACAACTTGTACATGTACGACACCAATCCTCGACATCGTCACGATAATGGACCCAGTAAAACTGTTCTCGGACCTTCAGTAGAGTTCGTTTAACTCCCAGATGGACTCTTGAACGACCATTATGGCACAACTGTAGAACGTTCGGCACTTTAGCTTTAGGGACAACCATTTGCAAACGACAGCTGTCTCTTCGACCATTGTCCCATTTACGGCACAGGACACCATCCTGAATCAGCAAGCTGTCCCATTGGGCCCAATAGCTTTTCGTGGTTGAACTCATCGCTGAGACGTCCCTCCACTTAGGTTTGGTAGCACGGGCCGTCATCCATCCCAGAATCGGCTTGATGTCCGGATCTTCCTGCTGTGCATGTCGTAGGTTGTCCTTCCATTCGTTGCTGAGGTGGTCCGTCCTGAGCATCCTCACGGATACCACCTCCTTACTCTCTTGCCTACTACAATGGTTGCAATCTTCAGGACAAGGTCTTCTTGACAATGCATCTGCGTTGCCGTGAGATTTCCCGCTGCAGTGTCTGATAGTAAAGTCGTATTCCTGCTGCTGCTGGGCGGTGCTGTTAGCCGCACTTCCTTTCTGAGACCGTTCACCTTCCCTTCCTAGGGTGTGCTTAGGGCAGCTGGACCGAAGATGGCCCCTTTCCCCACAGCCATAGCACCTAGGGCTGTATCTTTTATTGTGGTCGCGAACCGTAACTGCTGTAACCTCCCTAGCGTGAGGTGAACGATGATCCTGTCGCCGCCAGGCAGTGCCGTTAGCTGCACTACCCTCTCGAGATCGATCAACTCCCCTTTCCACGGTTCGTTTAGAGCAGCTGGATCGAAGATGGCCCTTTTCCCCACAGCCATAGCACCTTGGGCTGTATCCTTTGTTGCGGTCGCGAACTGTAGCTGCTGCAACCTCCCTGACGCGATGGGAACGATGATCCTGCCGCACGGCTTCCACTTCCAGTGCATGGGCCAAGGCGTCCTTAAGCGTCTCGTGGTGCCCGAGCCTCACAGCAGCTCTGACTTCCAGGTCGCGGATGCCGTCGATGAATGTCTGCACCAGGTTCCCTTCAATGAGCGCAGGTACAGACCGGTATGCTTTTCGCACCAGCTTCTCCACTTCTAGAGCCCACTGCTGCAGGTTTTCGTTGATGCGCTGCACACGATCTTTAAGCTGCGCACGAAAGACGTGTTCCAGGTGAGCGTCGCCATATCTCGCCTCCAATGCCCTCAAGGAGTTGCTCATAATTCACTTCCTCACCGAGAGCTTCCAGAACTGTTAAGGCCTGGTCGCGCAGGCCTAGTGTGAGAGCAGTCATGGCCTGACTTTTATTCCAGCCGTTCGCCTTCATAACAGCCTCGAACTGGATTTTGTAGGCTGACCAGGAAGAGGTACCGTCAAACGGCGGCACTTTGAATCCACGTAGCGAAGGTGTTGTAGCTACTACGGGAGCTGTTGTTCCATCCCCAATTTTGAGGTCGTCCAGCGTTTTCTTCACGTCAGCCACCACGTGATCAACCCGATTATTCAGTTGGTCGATTTGGGTTTCAGCTTCCGACAGGCGGTTGTCATGCAGAGCAACCCTATCCTTCACCTCCTTTATCTCTTTCCCAAAGGTAGCATGAAGGTCCTTAATGAGGAGCATCTGCTCTTCCGACCGACGAGCCTGTTCCGCCTGCTGATCTTCCAACCGACGGGCCTGTTCCTCCTGTCGGCGGGCCTGTTCCTCTTGTCGGCGGGCCTGTTCCTCTTGTCGGCGGGCCTGTTCATCCTGTCCGCCCCGCAGCTGCTCTTCCAACCGACGGACCTGTTCCTCCTGTCGGCGAGCCTGTTCCTGCAGCATCACCATCAGAGCACCTAAGTCAGGTGCTGCAGATGTAGGAGCTACTGACGGGCCTGCAGCCGGCGGCTGTCCCTCCGAAGTCTGCGACGTTGCACCACCAAATCTTCTTTGGTACGTCTCCTGCTGGCGTTGACTTCGGGTACGGACACCCTCCGTTTCCTCCTTTGGTAAAATCGGCATGATTTTATCCCACTTCTGACACCAATTGTTACGAGCTTGAGGTTCGTGACAATAAAAATTGCCGATAAAATTACCTAAATTAACACTTTAATTTACTTTACACAATTAAAGTTAAAACACTAATAATTTAAACACACTAATTCACTTAATTCCACTCCGAAGCTTCGCTTGTTTCGCCCAAATCAACACTGCCTCGATCGCATCTTGCAGCGCCTATATATTTGAATTAGCAAAGAAATATCCAGAATGTTCAAGTAAACACGCGGAAGGTACCGAGCGTTCGAGTTTCGACTAGGCGCTGTCAGTTGAGCGATTTGTGATGTCATTTTCTCAATGCTCCCCTCGCTCTCGTTCCTGACACTAGATGGCGCTAGTGTATCGTTGACTGGACCGCGTAACAATAGCAAATAATCTCCGCTATAATGGAACTTGAGCTCCCGACGGGTATGTCAAGCCTCTTGTGATTGTGCCACAACTCGTGAAATACACGCAATTTAACATAAGAATGTATTGCGTAAATTTATGTAAAGCTCTTAATTTATGACTTGATAAGTGTATCCTTATAATTTATGTAAGGGAATGTGCACACTGGTCCGTATTTAAAATAAAAACATAATGATGTGGTATATTTGAGTTAAACGACAAAATCAGTGCTGCATATTTATGTTATTTTTATTTTCATCTACGAATGCTTTTAAATATCTTGTTGATTTAAAACTTTGTATTACGTAAAATGTATCAATGCCGGTGGTGTTCTGAACGAATTAAAATTAAATAAATTAAATAAAATGAGAGCTTAAAAGTAGCAAGTAAAGGTCATTTAAAGTAGGTTTTAAGTAAGTTAAAATATTGTTGTTTCTATATACCGTTTGGTTACTGTATCAATACATTTATAATAATCATTAGCACGTAAAACTCCATTGCTGGATGGATCTCTCTTGCAATAAGAAGGTCTTAAATAAGTACACTAAAATCTTCACTTCTAAATTTACACTTATAGGAAAGTAACTTTTTCTTTAAATTCATATAAAACTACCCCTGAAATATAAACTATTTATTGAAAAAATAATAATTTATTTTATATTATATACAAAACATCCACGTCGATTATTCGTTTGGAACCTTCTCGCTTTCTTAATTCATTTAAAAAAGAGTTAAAATCAAAGAGATCTTATTGCTTCGCAGCAATTTCAAAATCGAAAAGTAAATATTAACAAATAGGATGAACTATAGCAATAAAACGTTATATACAGTAGCACATCTTTATTACAAATTTTAATTTATTTCTATATCTCATTAAATAGAGCTTACTTAGTTTAGCTTACTTATCTCATTAAATACAGTGTAATGATTTACAAGGTAGTTGACTTAACCGGGGATGGACAGAACTCGCTAACAACGAAAAGTTGGATTTCGTATGAGTTCCGGTAACCTTTGAAGCTTTTTATCGGTAACGTGGCATTTCAACATAATTCTTACGAGTAAAACCATTCTGAATTTTAGTCTTACTGTTAAATGTACAGCCTGTCAAAGTCCACTGCTGAACATAGATTCCCTGATCCGGGGAACTGCTACAGTTGTCACGCACGGCAGGTGAGTATGAGAGGTAGCAACCTTTTTTTTTGTCTTTAGTTAGTCTTTAGTCGGTGTCGTTAGTTTTTAGTTGTTATTAGGAACACGCTGCAGCAAGTCTACTTATTTGATTTCCTACAACCTCTTACGACACCCACAGAACAATATGGGGTGACGGGTATTCTTACATCGCCACAACATGCTCCATTATATATTTGAACAAAAATTAATGTAGGTGTAAACGAAATACCTATTATCTTCTTCTGCAATGTATTACAGTTATAAAACATCCTTCCAAAACAAAACGCGCCACTTAAGTAAACGAAACGAGGGGCCAAGTTGTAGCGCCTATAATTAAAATCAGTAGCATTTATACTATTAATTTGTAACCCAATTTTTTCTTTTTTTTTTTTTTTTGAAATCGGAGTTAAAGAAATGAAAAAATCACCTTTTGCTTTTATTATCTCGTTGCTAGCTGCGTTTTTGATTATATGGGCTTTTCACTTGAAATACGACCTATTAATAAGTATTTGATGAAACGTGGAATGGCTAAAATCTAATTGTGTTTCGTAACATTTCTAAATAAAATCTAACTAAATAGAAAAAGAAGGTAAATTATAATTGTTTGGTGAAGTTATCGTATCATTCCTTGATCTAATGTTTTCTTTTGGAACAGGAGATGAACTGAGGTATCTTCTTAATAACAACTAAAAATAATAAACATTGCGCATGTCAACAGCATTGAAAAGCGTTGCAACTATCGCAATATCCCTCGTAAGAGAACTACAACAGGTTAGGTTGTTCAGAAAAGGACTTTTTATAGGCTGGAATACATATGTTATATATGGCATGAATGAATGAAATCCATACCATCCAAAAATATTACTATTATTTGTGCTTCGCCGCAGTCGGGTAGGAAAACATGCTACTACTACAGCCATGTCGATTGCCTAAAATTATAGCCCGAGCCACCTGCATCGATCGATTGCCTGCGTGTTTCGTCTGGTCATCACTTCGTATAGTGGTCTACAGTGTATTAGCGGTGTGAGAATGTTCACCACCACATCATCCTGTTAGAGTCATAAGAGACGATAAGAGGGAACTAACTCCAGCATCTACCTAATAATAGCTTGATATAAAATTGCAGGTAACAACCCGTTTGCCAACGTGGCAACTATAGCAAGTCTCCCCTATATAAGAAAACAACTGAATAAAATTATAGGTTCTATATTCCATTATCAGCAGTATTAAGTAGACGCTTTATTTCTTTAATTACCACCACGCTAAATAATCAAAAACGAGAGGTAACCGAGGAAGCGCTGAATTCTCGCATAAATTGCTAATAAATAACAAGTAATAACAACAAAGAAAATTTACTTGTGTTTCCTTTACGATTTCGCACTCGACGCGAAAACATTAGATAAATATTTCGTTAGGCATAATCCCAGATAGAAATACAAGTAATAAGCGGTGAAGGATTTTGTTGATCATAACCAGAAGTAAAATCGGCCTTTTATCCGTATATAAATCATTGTAGGGAATTGTATCGATCACGTAGATACAGTGGTGATGTTGGATTGTATAATATGTTGAAAAGGAGACATAGGATTCGGGTATTCCTACGAAGTCGGATTAGGAGCCACTTGAGCCGATTGCGATACAAGGAGACTTGGTCTTACTAATTTAGCCCAAAAATATAATTCATACATAAGTTTTGCAAGCGCTCAAGTTTCTTTAATTGCTTAACATCAAATTTGTAATTAACAAACAATCATTAAATTTAAAATCTAAACTTATATAAAATTTATAAATATAAACTATTGTCAAAATTATTAAATATTTGATAAACAATCATTAAACGTGGAATCTAAACTTTTTTAATAAGATAAGGAGGTATATTTAATTAATTTGTCATTTGTTTCTATAGTAGAAATCGGTTTGAAATTTAGAAAGTGTACGTAATACGACAAGATGAATTTAGCTTGACAAAAATTTTGTTATGATTGATAGGTGTTTCGTTGTCGCCTTCTTTAAAAATAAACTTTATGATATACTTCGGTTGACATTTCAAGCTTAAGCCTCATCCTGTTCCACTCTTTACAACTGGTTCAATGAGCTTAATTGTAGTCGTAGTAATCACAGAGACTATCTGCCTTTGGGCTGAAGGTAAGTTAGTGCTTTGTGACATATGATAGTAGCCTACAATTAGACCACGTTAATAAGATTTAGTATTTAGTTACAAGTAGTAAAAAAATACACTTTAGTGTAGCCTCGTTTTCTCTATTTAATGATGAATTAATTTATGATTGAATTGGCCAAATGTGTTTCATAGACAACGAGCGGTTTAGGTAATATTCCAAAAAAAGTATGAAAATTAACAAATGAAGCTATCAAATAAAGGCATAATAAGTACATAAGTAATTTATTTTAATATAAATAGATATGTTTGTACATATTGTTTCTTTTCTATCCCTTCGATTTTCTTTTATTTAAAATATACTGCAGATGTTACATCCACACTCAGTTCTATTAAAGAGACTAAATTTACTTTTAGTGCTTTTATATTTTTATTTTTATTAAATTTTCGGACATCAAGAGCGAGTGTGAATTCATCCGCCCGAGTTGACTCGAGCTTTGGGATGGACTGAAAACTAGTACTATTACTTGAGAACAGTCCATTTCGCAGTTCCATGCTTCAGTACAAGGTTTTTAAAGTGCATTTTCTTAAATTGTACTTTCTTAAAAGTTGGTGTTGTCTTAAATGTGGATTCAACATTTTAAGTGATAGAGCCACGCTGCAGCTATATTAAAATTGTTGTAGCATAATGGGTCGGTTTGACCAGGCAGGACCACGCTCTCACATAATACCAGCGTAAAGTAGCAGCTTAATGCTGCTGTGTTTCGTATGGTGTGTCGAGAACCGAGCCTTTTCTCGGGTAAAATCGATTTCCATTTTGATGCTTAAATGTTTATGTGCTATATGTATGAACTATATTATGTACTACATTCTGGCGATGAATAAATTTGAATTTGAATTTGAATTTGAATATTAAGCGACAGTAGCCTAATGGCAGGGCGCGGACCGCGAACTCAAAATGGTCGTGGGTTAGAATCCACCATTCGACTACTGGCGTGAACCACTCGTAACACAAGCGATTTAAGCTTACCACGAGTGGTTAAGGGGAATATTAGTAATGTTTATAGCATTGTTAATATTCTTTAAAAAAATGTCAACATAATTACTCAACATATTCAACAGTATGTCAACATAATTCTGTTGAATATGTTGAGTAATGAGAAACGAAGATATGATTAGGGATGATAGCGCATCTGCGTTTTTATTTTAAACCGAAATAAGTTGCAGCTGCTATGTGCTCGTTTTTTTCAATCTTAATTCAATAAAATTAAAGGTAAATTGGTACGAAAAGGGAACATTTCATTTAATCTATGCTAGTTTAGAAAATATATTTTTTTCGTAATTACAGAAAATATTTGGAAAAATATTTTTATTAATATCACTAAATAATAGGTATGGTTCAGAATGATCATTTTTACTACACTTTCAGTTCTGAGCTATATTCAAATCTTCAAATCAATAAATTTACATTGACTATGACACTATTTACGGTCTCTATGCTTGCACTACTCTGTACATTAGAGAAGAAGAGAGTTCATCACTTGCCTAGAGAAGTATAAATGATCAGTTTGTTTAATGTAAATTAGTAAAATGTAGCCTAATAGACAGCCTCTAACAAAAAGTACCATACAAAAAAATATAACCTCAAAATAGAACTTACCACATTCGATCAGCGTTCTTGAGATAAACTCTTTGTTTTACCACTTAGGTAATACGTATTTATTTCTTTTTCTACCCATGTTCACATTAATAGTCGCTTAAACGCGTGTAAGCCAGTAAATTTATGATTTTCAATACAGACGTGTCTATTGTCACCTTATGCCACACATCGAAGTGCCTGGTAATTTATGACGGCAAACTTTTATCTGACAATATACAATATTATTACTAGGCGTTAGTAATTTAAACAAATTATGTTAATATATTTTTTTCGTATAGTAAATGGTCGAAAATGAAGACAGCAGGCACCTTCGGAATCACGATACAAATATTTTTACGTAAAAATAATTTTTTTAAATTTATACACAGTTTTTATATCATTTCTCAACATTTTTTTAAATTGATATATTGACCTATTTTAAAATATTAAAACGTCTGGAAGAACCGAGCAAACGCTCAGAATTAAAAAAAAATTAACGCCTAGAATTAGTTCAAAGTTATAGTGAACAGAAATACATGAAATTTCGATAGTTCTCTTCGTATTTGGCCTTAAGACTTAATGTGAGTCGGATGCTCATTTTGAGAGCCATTGAGCTAACAAAAATATCTTAGAGGAAATGTGATACTTAATTAGTGGTTAACTTTTTTTTGTAATATTCAAAGGGATGGTCCCTTTTGATATTACTACAGAAAATAAATCCTCAAGTGAATACAATCGTGTTGACAGTTTACCAGAACAAATTACATATAAAAAAACAGAAATCATTTGTTAGTTATACATAATATTAATCAACCGTCTCTTTAGTGTGCCCGAAATTCGGTCTGGAGGAAATTATTACGGAGAATTTATCGTTCAGTATTGATATATTGATGGGATATAATGACGATAAAAGCTTAATTTTTCTTTAATATTATAATTTATCAATATATTTTAATAAGCCAACATCTAAAGTTAGAGCGCGGTAGAGCCACGCTGCAGCTTTATTATGTTTTGTAGCACGAATGGATCGTCCCGACCGAGGAAGGAGCACACACTCACAGCATACCAGGTTGAAATATCAGTTCTGTATGGTGAATATGGTGTTGAGAATCTAAGGCCCTTATAACTTATTAAATACTCAGTGGTTGTAACGCATCTGTATTTTGATTCTTAATCGAGTATAGATGTAGATGTCTATGGGCCACAGCATCGACTTACCATGAGGTGGACTGTGTGCTCGTTAGAAGCTTTTGTTGTAAAGTGTAATTACACTAATTGGAACCTTTCTTTTATCATAATATCGTGGTAAGCAGTGGTAAATCTATATCGTGTATAGAATACTTGGACTGACTGTTTTGTGAAAGGATCACGATAATCTCGTAAATACTGCCTCGGTCCCACTACTCTATACTTTCTGGCAGAGCATAGCTTAGTAAAGTCTACCAGGTCAGATAGTTTTGCTGTATTTTAATTCTTAATCGAGAATAGAAGTAGATATTTAGAGAGATTAGAAGCGACACTAGCCTAATAAAGGCAGCGTGCGGACCGCAAATCTAAAAGGTTGTGGGTTCGAATCCGCCCTATGAATACTGACGTCAACCGCACCCAACACAAGTATATCAAGCTTATCGGGGGTGGCTAAATCGAATAAGAGTAATGTTAATAGAACTACTAATATTTTTCAAATAAAAAGAAATAAAACTAATTTACAAAAAGGTTCAATAAATCGTTTCAATATACTTTACGACATGTAGTATAATACGATTTGAGATATTATATTTTATCGTCGCCAAATCGTTTGCATAATTATTACAAAATACAAAGTATATGTTATATTAAAGCAAATATATTGAACATTCGTAGAAGCCTCGTATTCAACTAATAGATAAGTTATATACGCGATTTCGATAAAAATATCGGAAGCATGAGCTTTGAATAAATAAAAAAAAAGATAGAAGAAGAAGAAGAAGAAAAGAAGAAGAAGAAAAACAAAACTAACAAAAAGAGTTATCTTAAGACTTTAAGGTTTAAAGTAGATTGATTCTTCCTGTCGTTTGTTAAATCGCGTCTCACACAAAGGGTGGAATGTACGTGCTCACTTCATACTAAGTACGAATTTATTGTTCTTTTGCAAAATTGAAATCAAGTGAAGACAATCTTTCATCATACTTCAGTAGTCACATATAAATAGTATCGGTTGCTCAAATGAGGTTAACAACACTCGAATTTTCTACCAGATGGTATGACACCTTTTCTAACTAGGAATTCGTCTAGGTAGGTCCCCCTCTTACCTATATCTACCACGGAATAGCAGTGATTACACTGCTGTGTTTCTACTTGAAGGGTATGGAGAGTCAGTATAGTTACAGAATGTGAGGCATTCCATCTGAGTCCTCAGAAGCGACAACGTATCTGTTAGTTTTCTTTGTTCGACGTTGGTTGCTGGTGTCCATGGGCTGCAGTAGCCACTTACCATCATGTGGACTTTAAGTTCTTTGTCACTTCAGTTAAGTGTAACTTAAAAAAACAACCCTTAGTATATTTTGCGGGCTAATAAAATTCACGAGAATTCCTATTCAGCCATATTATAGCACATACATCACTGTCCCGCATTTACAAACTCCATTCAATCAACGGTCAAGTGGTACCTCGAAGGTGATATTAGATTAACATGTCTTAGTCCTAACTTAATCCTAAGAGATGACGCCTAGTTAATGTATTAATGCTGCAGTCAAGTAGATGTCGCATATCGCGAAATATCTATGATTTTAAGCAATTGCCCGATTATTGTGGCTATTTACTATTATAGTTAGTATTAAGTAGATGCTGCTGTATTTCGTATGGTAAATGTAGATATTTTGAGATCTATTTTAATTAATACGAGGAATTCTGTCTTATTCGTCAACACTTAACAACGCATCTGCATTTTGATTCTTAATTGAGTATAACTGTAGACATCTATGGGCTACAGTTTACCATTACCATCAGATGCATGCACTGTGTGCTCGTTTGTCATCCTAAATCTATAAAAAAGATATGATAGAATATGTTGACTTATTTACTTCAGACGGACTCAGACAGGCTTATTCAATAATTAATCTAAATCAATAATTTGCATTAAACTCGCTAATTAGCTTTATATGCCGAAGACAACATTCAAAGGCTTGCTCCTTGCATCCATCTATTCCATTACAGCGTATAAACATAGGCTGAACATAGGTCTCTCCCACAGATTGCCTCATAACGGGTGTTTTGCAATAGTTGCAATGCTTGGCAGATGGGTTGGCAGTCCTATTTATTTTATAATTTTTAATTGTTATCTAGAAAATGGTACATATTACGTGGTAGAGCCACGCTGTAGCTATATTACGGTTACAGCACGAATGGGTCAACCCCACCGGGGTAGGTCCACGCTCTCACAGAATACCAGCTTAAAATAGCAGCTTAATGTTGCTGTGTTTCGTATGGTGAGTGTAGAGAACTGGAAATCGTTTTTACTGGAAACGACGCATTTCATCTCCGTCCTCAGGGCTGGCAACGTATCTATTAAAGATAAATATAGATGTCTATCATCCATTTACCGTCAAGTGGCTTGTGTGCCCGTTTGTCACCCTCATTCTATATAAAAAAATAAAAAATCTCCCGTTTCAGTTTATATATATTTATCTATATAGGTTAACGTCTCCTTCATCTGTCATACATATTCTCATCACGTATACTTCAACACTCGCAAACAAGATTGCACAACCAGTGTGTGTTGCCAATGTGTGGACCAGAGACGTGATCTTTCACATCACAAGGAAGCTGAAGTGCTTAATCATCGTGCTATAAAGAGAACTATAGTTTAAGTGACGACCTAGTAAGAGATGAAGAAGGTCAATGGATGCAGGTAGCTCAGGCCGGGCTACGTAACATTTTTGGGCGTTGTGTTCAACAGTGTTATTGTGATGAACTGTATTGATGATAGTGATGATGGTGAATTTCAAATCACATTTAATATGAAAGAAACTTGTTTTACAACTGAAACTGAAGCTTGTTAAACATGTTTTAATTTGAATATTTTAATATCATAACAAATAGTGACAAATCCACATCATCCATAGAATTCTTGGACTGCGTATTTTGCGAAAGATCAAAATAAAATCCTAAATTGTGCCTCAGTCAAATAAGATAAAGAATAAAAGAACGGAAGAACTCAGAGAAAGATAAAAAAATAAAAGGACGGTTAAAAGTTACTTTAAGTAATATGCAAAGTACTTAAAATTTCAGTAGATAATGTAATCAATAAAGCTATATATTCAAATATTAGCAACTATCTCAGAATAGTATATAAATATAAATAAATATGTAAGTTTAAAAAAAATGAATTATACGTTACCTCACAATTAAAGCGCGATGTGCATGCGGATGTATTACTATTAATGGTGGTTAATATGGTGCATAGCGCCATACTATAGGGCGCTATCTCTCCACAGCGCTTAGCGCGTGCATTGTAAGAAGTAGTGTATGCAAATAGTTGATTTTTTTATAGACAGTAAGTAAACTTTTAAATACGCCTTTAATTGATTTATAATATACATTTCGGTTAAAATAACGTTTACATCGACTATAGACAGTCGTACGCCTGAAAGTATTAAAGCGTGTTCATTAGTTTTTCTTTACTTCTTTATTTTATTTTAGTCTAAAATGCGACTTATGAAATAATGTTCTTATATACTACGCTGTATATTCAACAAACGACATGTAATATAACGTGCTACGAGATTTTGCGTGCTGAGACATAGCGTATTTAATAACGCGCTAGAAATTTATAGTTTACAGTTTGTATCGTGCTATAGATTTATAGCCGTTTTGAAAAAACTTAATAACTATAGTCAGGTCTCAGGATGGAGTATGTTTTCAAACGCTTATATAAGTTACAGCCTTTATAAGTCCCACTCCTGGGCACAGGCCTACTCCGCTCATTTCAAAGAGGGTTTTAGGGCAAGGAATTGCCCGCCGCGTTGCCCCAATGCGAGATGGCGAACTTCACATGTCTTCGAAATATTTTTTCCTTATTTCTCAGACAGGCAGATTTTCTCACGATGTTTTCCTTCACCGCCGAGCACGTGGTAAATCAGCACTTAAAATTGCAATTAACAATTTCATTGGTGCCGGCGGGGATCGAACCCGGTTTGCTCGCGTACTATCAAATTTACAGCGAGCGCTAACCATCTGAGCTACTACGGCTCTCTCGCTTATACTAAACGCTAAACTCGCTTATATACATGTTTATTTTTTTAAGCTGGCCCAGTAAAAGTTGTTCTGCCCTTCACGGTAAGTGAGGCGATGTGTTTTGCTCTGGATTAATTTAAAAATGTTAACTCTACTACGTGTCATCTGTCGGTGCAGATTTTGTGATTTCCGTTTTTGAAACTAAGAACACATTTTTGTGAATTTGAGTCAGTTTATCCATAAATATAAAATTTGTTCACGACGTGATAACAGTACCACTTCAGACGAAACCGGTTAATAGATGATATATATATATATATATATATATATATATATATATATATATATATATATATATATATATGATATTCAGAATTTTAAATTATTTTATTATTTTTAGTCATTTGAAGTCGGCACTTACTTTTATTAAAAGCTTATTTTACCCTTTTATATGAACTCAGGAATATCAAAATCAAAATGTCTTTTAAATAGTCACATTATAAATTTCGTACCCTGTATGCCAACGCATTGTAATTGTATACGCTCTGTGACAGAATTTCATTCCTTCAAATTAAGTGGAACAACCTCTGAAGTATATTCTTTAGTCTTTTAAGCCTACTTAAAAATAATTAACAAAGTCAACGAAGATATCGGGTAACATACATACAAAAAGAAAGACAAAGCCGAGTTGGAAACCGTCTCCTTTATTTGAAGTCAGGTAAAGAAAATTAAAAACACCTAAAAGGAAATGTAGGTAACATAAAAGTATATAGTATTGTCCTCCAGACCGAATTTCTGTCACGGCAGCCAGTCTCATCGGAGACTATCAATCTGCGCAGGATAGAATTATAGTGCCCGAGTGTATGCGCAAGGCACAGGAGCACGCTCTGTTCTCTCACTCTCATAGTACGGCAAGCCGACACAACCTGAGAGAGATCAGCAACGCAGGACCAACGTTTTTAGGTGCTTTCTGAGGCACAGAGTTGAAACACCGCCGTCTTCCTGACTCCGGGCTGCTACTGAGAGTTTCGTGGCAGAAAACTCAATAACTGATTTTAGTTGGCCGAACTCGAGAATCAAACAGTGTACCTCATGACCACCAGTCGCTGAACTAACTTGTGCATGAAATAATGTATAGCTCATTGATAAATCTTTATTTCCCAATAATATACCGCAAACTAAAATTAATTCACTACTGTTTCGTGTTCGAACTTATGAATATAGATTTCGGGCATGAAACGATTATTTTGTTATTCAAATTTGTATTTGCATTACCCACAAACTCCCCTGTTGTGGGTGTCAGTATCATACGTCATCAACCGCGGTACAATAATTATTTTAGAAAAAACTAACTACTGTCCGCAGCTCCAACCATGTAGAAACAAAAACGTCTTCATGTTCATTTTCCCATAACTTATTACTTCTTAATGATTTCTTATAATTACACGAACACTATACCTTGATTAAAACTACTTTTACGGATTTTATCACGTTTAATTTTAACATCGGGACGTCAGTCACCTCAGTCCCCCGTGACCATGGGTGCTGGAGAGCACCCGAAACGTCGGGAATTAAGAATCAATTAAAATTAAACGCGATAAAATTCGTAAAAGTAGTTTTAATCACTTATTACTTCTTGTTAAAATGAATTATATGTGCTAATCTAATTTTCATGCATATCCGTTTCGATGTTTAAAGATGGTGTTCTTGGCACTGTACTGCAGAGAATAGAACTGTATAATAATTTTAGTTTTCACTTTTTTTGTTTTACTAAATAGGTATTTGTATATTTAGTGGTGCGAGTTTCAGGTTCCCGGTTCAAATGAATCGTTTATTTTGTCTTTAAATAAAAATATTTATTTAAAATTACAATTTGAAATAATATAATATGTGGTTGACAAAATTTGTGTTGCTTATTAGACGTTTAGAATATTAATGAACGCTTCTCCTGAGGCTTCTTTCAAGAGCTTCCTACTCGCGTTTTATACGATACGCGGTATACGGCGTTCGCTCTCGTAGGTGGCGTTAGTAGTCGTAACATGCTCCCGGCCTTGGAAGCTTCAGCTTCCAACTTGATGTTCCGCTTCTTGATTCGATGGTTGCTGCGGCAGGGGGCAGATTTTCGAGAAGGCACGACGAACGATTCTGCTGGAGGTGCGAATATCAGCGACACGAGACACGCCTTCTTTACCAGGGATGATTTTTATGACTCGTCCCAATTTCCACTTGAGCGTGGTAAATTATCATCTTTGATCAGTACCAAAGAATGTAATGGGATGTCATCCTTTTGCTTTTTCCATTTCCTTCTCAGTTGGAGTTCTGCAACATATTCCTTTGACCAACGTTGCCAGAAATGTTGACGTAATTGTTCAACTCTATTATAGCGTGTCAACGCGGGTATTGGTTTCGTTGTAAGATCCTCGCATGCGGTAGCAGTTAACGGCCTTCCGATCAGGAAATGTGCAGGCGTGAGAGGTGTAAGGTCTGTAGGGTCTGCGGACAAAGGTGACATAGGACGGGAATTCAGGACTGCTTCAATTTGTGTTAAAGCCGTGCTAAACTCCTCATAAGTCAATCTAGCATTACCTACTATACGTCTAAGGTGGTACTTACACGATCGTATCCCACTTTCCCATAGGCCTCCAAAGTGTGGTGAGTATGGGGGAATAAATTTAAAATTAATGCTATCATTAGCAGCAAATTCGATAATTTGTTTTGAATTACTAGTTAAAAATGAAGAAATTTCCTTTTCGGCACCTACAAAATTTTTCCCGTTATCGGAAAACATAATTTCTGGTTTACCTCTTTGACTCATAAAACGTTTTAAAGCTAAAATATAATCATTAGTTGAGCGACCAGTGACAAGTTCCAAGTGCATAGCGCGTGTATTAAAACATATAATCAAAGAAATATACGCTTTAATAAGTCTAGATCCCCGGCCTTTACGATTTAATATGAAAACTGGTCCGGCATAATCAACGCCTGTTCTGTTCAATGGGAACCGGTTAAACGTTCTGATGGCAAATTACCCGTAATAGGACACAAAGTCTTACCTCTTATACGAGTACACACAACACAGTCGCGCACTATCTTTCGAACGAGATTTTTACCTCCTAATGGCCACCAGCTCTCACGTATGGTCGCTCAAAGTAGCTGTGGACCCGCGTGAAGCAGCCTCATGTGTTCGTACCTACACAATAACACCGTATAGATATGCTTACTACATATTAAAATAGGATGTTTTTTATCAAAATTGAAAAATGTAAAATTACACAGTCTTCCACCAACTCTAATTATATGGGGCACGGCAGTGCGCGCCAAGTCGAGCAAAAAAGCGGCACGGACGTACTATACTTTTCTCGAAGCAATTCTGGCCATTTTCGACCCTCTATAACTTCGTAGAGGATAAAACTAGAAGCCTGTATTTTCAATTACCGAGTAGACATTGTATAACCATGATATATTCCAAATTTCATTCAATTTGAACCAGTAGTTTAAGAAGTATAGCTAGTCAAAGTTTCTTAATTTTGTCACTCACTGACTGACCGATCATCAAAAGTCTAAGGCACTTATAGCAGACATAGAAGCTTCAAATTCAGAACACAATTATTGTTTAGTGTATTAATCAAGAAAAAACTAAAATACTTTTTAATTTCGGTCCAGTTTTCTAGATATACCAACTGCACAAATAACTTTGTAATCCTATATAAATATATAGAATTACAAAGTTACATTTGCAGTTAATGAATCAGTGTACTTGTATACGTATAATAGGTGTAGATAGGTAAGTTGTTGGCATTCAGGAAGTAGAAGGTACTGGAAAGTAAAAAAATAGACTATCTTATCTAAAAAAGAAATGAGATGCCATCAAAAACATAACTTGTAAAAAAACCAAGTCTCGCAACTCAGTTCTTCTACCTTAAAAAGTAGTGAAATCCATGTAATACCAAGTCGGTTAATTTATTCAGTCCCTACTTAAGGGCCCTTCTGTTTTAAATTATTACGTAATTAGCTAACCTAACAACATTTTATAGTGACCATATCAATGTTAAAAATCTTTTTGACTTGGCAATCGCAAGAAAACACAATGTATCTCACAAGTAGTACATATTATATTAAATTAGATTGCTTAGTGCGATTGCCAAGTCAATCTTTATATTTAAAACATAAAAGATTTTTAACATTGATATGGTCACTATATGGTCATTATTTAGAATGTTGCGAGAAGCTGTGGGTATATCCTTTAACTCCCAAAATTTTTTGAGTTGTGTATCAATGCTCTGACTAAAATTACACTGAACCTGATTAATGCACAAGTTCTTGGTGTAAATGGGACCAGATATCAACCACCCGAATTTAGAACTTTGTAAATATGGCCCGCATGGTAAACGAATTTTATTATTATCTAAAAGATCCCAAAAAATATTGGCCCCTAATAATAAATCTATATCTGAGGGTACATTAAAATTAGGATCCGCAAGTTGAATGTTATTGGGAATATAACGTTTAATATCAAATTTAATGTTTATCGAGGGTAAACTAGACGTAATACACGGCAAGACGAAACAATTTAAATTTACTTTATAGTCGTTTATTTTTGAACGGATAGATACATCGCATGAATGTCTCGATTGTGAAATGAATTTTCCAACACCCGAGATTTGAACAGTGGACTGTATTAGAGGTGCATTTAACCGTTTACACAACTTATCAGAAACAAAACAATGCTGGCTTCCATTATCGAGAAGAGCACGTATTGTGTGAAAACAATTATTACTATCTACTATTTCTACTAAAGCGGTGGACAGCAAAACCGGTTGTAGTAAACTTTTTTGCTGCACGTTGTCTCAGCTGATAATGAGTGCAACGCAGCTGTAGACACTGTTGTGTGTGTGTCGACTGGAGTCGGCTCGTCTATCACACGCGCATCTACATTAAAATGTAACAAAGTATTATGTTTGCGTTGACACTGTTTGCAAGGGCCGAATAAGCAGTCGTTTACTGAATGCCCGAAACGACTAGTTACGCACGCAAGCAATTACGACACAATTTTTTGTCTTGTACGAATTTAAGCCTATCTTTAACTAATAAATTTAAAAAATTAACGCAAGTGTGTAGTGCATGATTCTGGCTACATAATAAGCATTTAGGAAACTTCTTTTTAGTGTTCCATTTAGGTTTGCTATTGCCATTGTTAGTTGAAACGTAACTATGAATATTACCTGATACCGACTCGTTTAGCTTATTATTGTTAGGAAGTGATTTATTTTGCGATTTGTGTGCCTGAACAGTGCTTATCATATCCAACATGTTTGCTTTATTGCGTAGAAATGAAAATAAATCTTCTAAACATATTTTCTCGGAAGAATCACCTTTAAATCGAACACCAATATCAACTCTCCGCGTTTCCCATTCACGTTCCGTGTTAGTATCCAGTTTCGAAATTATTAAATGGATTATCAAAGTATCCCAATACTCGGTGGGCTCGTTAAATGTTTTTAGAGCGCGTAAATTTCTAGAAACTGTGTCTATTAATTTACGAATTTGTGATGGTGATTCCTGTTTAATGCTTGGAATATTAAATAATGATTTGACGTGATTATTAATTAACAATCGAATTTTCAAGTAGCTCCCATGCTTGGATTTAATTAAGCGCTGTAAATTCTAGAGAACTTATCACTTGTAAGGCAGTACCAGTCAGTGATGACTTCAGATAATGAAATTTTTGAATTTCATCCAAGTCAGAACGTTTATGTATCATTGTAATGTATGAGTTTTTAAATTCTAACCAGTTATCGTAAGAGCCGTCGAATATAGGCAGTTTAATTTGAGGTAATTTAACGTTAGATTGCAATGAAGCGCACTATGTCAATTGAGATTCATCATCCATTCCATCACTCAGACAATTAGCAACAGCCATTGTGCTAAAATACAATGATTCTAATGATTCTACATATTCTAAATTGATACAAATTTCACTATCTGGAGAATTAAGTGCTATTTCGCTTTCTATACAATTAAAATTATGAAAAACTTCAATAGCCGATTGCTTCCTTAACTTTAATTCTGCAATTTGAATTTTGTTGAGGCTAGCACCTTCTAAACTTGTAACGTATTTTTTAAAGTGCGTTAGTTTGCCCTTCAAATTACCTCTTTTTCTCTTGAGATCCGAAAGATATTCGTCTACTGATTTCATTTTTCGAAGGCGAAAGAGATGGGACAATCAATTTTACACTAGAACTTTCACTCATTTTGGCGGCCTATGAAGAAATAATGTGGTAAAAGTAGGTACTCACGTGTAAGTATTTACGGCTGTAGCGTTGCAACCAGACTCAAATCTCGAGCACTGTAGATGTGAAAAGAACACGGTTTAGCACAATTTGAAAAGGATTAGGAGTAAAAGGGAATAAAAACCTGACCGTTTTGCTGCTACTACGCTTAGTTGTGCGACGCTGGCTCAGTTCTTGAAATCCGGCGATGATGGTCCAAAATATGGTGCGAGTTTCAGGTTTCCGGTTCAAATGAATCGTTTATTTTGTCTTTAAATAAAAAATATTTATTTAAAATTACAATTTGAAATAATATAATATGTGGTTGACAAAATTTGTGTTGCTTGCTAGACGTTTAGAATATTAATGAACGCTTCTCCTGATGCTTCTTTCAAGAGCTTCCTACTCGCGTTTTATACGATACGACATCAGAGGGCGTTCGTTCTCGTAGGTGGCGATAGTAGTCGTAACATTTAGTATTTATTTTAATTCATATTTGTCTGCCTCGTTGGTCTAGTGGTTGTAGTAGTGCGACTGCTGATCATGAGGTCCTGGGTTCAAATCCCGGGTCGGGTCCAAAAAATAAGTTATTGAGTTTCTCCGTTAAGAAATTCACAGTAGCTGCCCGGAGCCAGGAAGTTGGCGATGTCTCACCCCCGTGCCTCGTAAAGCATGTAAAGCCGTTGGTCCAGCGCCTGATCTCTCTCTAGTTGTGTTATTTTATTTATTACTTTATTTTACTTATTATATTATTTTAGTCTTAAAATAAAGTTCATTTTTCTTTATTTTTATTGAATAACAGAATTAGTATTAATACAAATAAAACTGCACTCTTAAAAGTCTTATTGCCTTAAGTTACGTTCCATTTCAGTTTGTTTTGACTGTACAGATTTAGTGTGACTGTAATTTACGTAGTTTTAATTATTTTTGGGATAAAAAATTACCTATATTAAAAATGATAGGAAACGATACTGAACAAACTACTTTCTCAAAGTGCGTTAATTATGTTACATGTAAATTTATTGTCTTTTCGTTGCTTCATTTCTAATGATTTTATCATTTTAAAACTGTCTTAATATTTCAACACGCCCGTAGTAGTATGATAAAAAAATCCAAAAGACATTATATTCTTCTTTTGTAACGTTAAGGTGATTATAATAAAGCTTTACTAAATTAAATCGTCTACCGTTTCTAAACTATGTTTAACTGGAGAATAAACTTACTACTTACTTAACCCTAGAGTAGGCGCGCTATGAGCATTTTGCCGCACTTTGTAAAAATGTTAGTAATATTTAAACCGTTTGTTATTGAAGGTCAAGCGTCTCATTAGCTGCGTGTACACTCCTCCCGCACCCCCCCCTCTCATAGTTACGAAACAATCAGTGCGCAGCCTACCACAGGAGGACGAAATTGTTGTGCACTGGTCCTGGGACGCGGCAAATTGCTAAGTGCGCGCCCACTGACGTAGTTAAAATTTTACGTTATAACATATTTACTTTTGGCCAAATGACATTTATTTTTTGGTAAGTACTGCATTTTTTTGTTTATTTATGTACCTGTGTAGTATAATTTTATGAAATTAAGAATTATTTTTTATTCTGAGGAATTGTTTTATATATTTTCAGCTTTTCATTTCAGCAAAATGAATAAGCAAGACGAATCAACCGCTGATGATGCGAAGCCCGAAGTAGTCACATTTTATAACGGTACTAAGCGTGGAGTGGATACTGTTGACCAGATGAAAGAAGAATACTCTGTGGGCAGAATGACTCGGAGGTGGCCAATGAGATTATTCTTTTCAATTTTGAATATTGGCGGGATAACTAGTCACATACGCATTGGGGCAGCGCGGCGGACAATTCCATGCCCTAAAACCCTCTCAAAAATAATGGGAGACCTGTGCCCAGCAATGGGACGTATATAGGCTGTAACTTTACTTTACTTTACTTTACATAGTCACATTACTTACACAGCAAACACTACTGTCTTACTGCGTAGAATGTACCTAAAAGAGATATCCCTTGCCGTAGTCACACCACATTTAATGAAAAGATCTAGCATAATGACATTCCCGAGCTCACTAAGAAGACAAATCGCTCACTTTGTACCAATGGTGAGCCAAGAAACCCATGAACAGCGAGAGGGAATATGCTCAATATTTCTTACGAGAAAAAATCGACACACAAATAAAGGGTGCAAAGTATGTGCTAAATTACTGTGCAACGAGCACTGTATTTACCTGTGTAAGGGTTGTTTTGACGGGGCATACGGCCAAGATGTCTAAAGAGTGTTTTTTTCTTCTAATTTCTTACGGTTTTTTTTATTATATAAGAGATTATGTGAAGTCGTTCCATATTTTGTTACATTTTTTTTTGAGAATAATTTGAAGTTGATTTTTTGAGACTGTTTTATGAGACTGAATTAAAAAGTTTGATTTTTCTAAAGGCTTATGTTTTATATAAGGTTAAACTTTTCTCATTTATAGTAAATTTAAACAATTAATATGTAATATTTTAGTTTTTCTAAGAGCGGCAAAATGCTATACACGCGCCCACTTACGTTCCATGAAAAGGCGCGCCCACTGTGGGTTTAAAAAACTTCGACGGTTGTCATTTTTTAAAGATCAATGACAAAATACTCTGAATGAATGTAAATAAAATTGTGTCAGACTCTAATGTTGAAATAACTGGCTGCTATTAAGCTCAGGGCGTTACCTGTATGTTACCAAGACATAAAAATAATTTTTAAAATTTTTCTCTGTCTGTCTGTTTGCCCGCACTAATCTTGGTGATAAGAAAAGATTATAATGAAACTTTACGAACAGTTAGAGAGAAGTACCAGAAGAGATCTAAGCTAAATTCTATCCAAAAAATATGAAAATTAAAAAAAAACGAAAACTATAAAATAAATGGTCTTTGATTAGCTTAAATCAAAATAACCCCAAATTTATTGATTTATCCAGGTGAAACTGGGGCAAGTCGCTAGTAAAAAAAAATGGAAATTATTACAAGAGGCAAAATAACTAATAATAAAATTACACCACAAAAATACAAAAATTAAAGTTAATAAATATGTTGCAGATAAACCGAGTCACACGAGCAGCACGTGTTCACAAGTACAACGCTCGTGGCAGGAACCGCTCTCTGTATTGTCAATATTAAGACATTGTTGTACTATATGATCTATGTATCGTAATCAATGCAAAAGCCTTTGCAGGAGCACCGTATCCACTTCGTAGATGAGCACGCAAAGTCGATGACAGTGTTAGCGGAAGCAGAGTAGATTTGCAATGCGAAATCTCAGTTATTACTTTAAGGTTTGAAGTTAACTAACTCTATGTAAATATCTCTTAACCTCTATTATAAATATTCCTTATTTATTTAATTTTACCAACAATATTCAGTTTAAAGAGAGCTTGTAATATATGCTTACATCCGAAATAATACTATTGATAGGTGAAAAACAAACTGGTGCCTAAATTAGCTGAAACCTGTTTCTTAGGTCACCAGGTCTCCGCCTCTAGATCTCCGTGGAAAAAATTTAATAATAAAAAACCCGTGATTCTTTGTTTTTAATAAAGTTTATGGTTGAATAGTAGTTGAATTCATCTTTTTAAGGAAATTTATTTAAAAAAATCACGTTGAAACGAGAGTCTAACACAGTATTACGATTTGTGGGTCTTATGTGTTATGATACGACATTACTTGGCTGAGAAATCACTACGCTCCCTCAGAATAAATAGCAGCATAATTCTGTTGTTTTGTACGGTGAGTGATGAAAACCGAAAAATCCTTTTACCGGTGTCTATTAGCCACAGCACTAAACAGTAGAGCAGTCCGCGTGTATGCACAAGCACGGATGCACTCTTTTTTCCTTCACTCTCGTAGTTCTACACGACCGGAGAGAGATCAGGCGCAGTATCAACAGTTGAAGTTGCATTCCGAAGCACGGGGGTGAAACATTTTTTCGTGAAAGAAAAACCCTAAACAGATATTAAGGCCCCGCCCGCTACATGAACCCGGAACCTCTTGATCGGCAGTCATGTTTACGACCACTAAGGCAGTAAAGGAAGTCGATAGATATAGATGACTCGAGCTTTGTGAAAGTCTATGGGCGTGGCCTTTTTTATTATGTATAGAATAAAGGTGACAAACGAGCACACAGTCCATTTGGTACACCTGATGGTTAGCGGACAGTGTGGCCCGTTTACATCTTTATCTGTAATCGATTAAGAATCAAAGTGCAGATGCCTTGTCACCCTGAGGACTTAGATAAAATGCCTCGTTTCCAGTAAAAAGGGTAATTAATAAAATCAGGCATTACTTTGCGGAAATCCATTTAAATAAAAAGATGTGTCCTACCCAGTTTGAAGAGCACCTCCCACCCTCCATCATTTGCGTGCACTATCCCCATTACCAACAATCCCGGCGCCACCACTCCTAACACTCCCAACTTCCAAAACCACCATACTAAGAACGAAACACCAACCACGATAATACGACACGTGTTGCGCCTCTTAACGGTCAGCCAACGTAGAGTCGTACTTCACCTGAAGTAAATGGTCTCCGGTTATCTTCACTCACCAAACGAAACACAGCAGCATTGAGCTACTATTTAACAGTTTTAATTGTTAATAATTAGTATTCTATGAGAGCGTGGTCCTTCTCCTATCGAGTTGACCCATTCGAGCTACAAATGTTCAGTAGTGAACTTCGGATGAGCTACAATGAGGATGAACAAACTTAAAAAGTTTATCTTGTGCATCGTTAGTAATAAAAGCGACGATCTATATCCTTGTGGTCGAAATAAACGATTTTCATTTTATTTATTTATATCCCTTCACTACATTAAGCATTTACAGACAACAGTTTCTGAATTTACTCCAGGGATAACACTTATTATATTACGCTTACATTTGATCACAATGTTGATTGACCTACCGACACTGCATTTACCAGATTTAATAAAATCTCGAACAATATGAACGTTTTGTAGCTTTATGAAAATTCATTACTCCAATGTTTTTGTTGCGTAAAAACATGTTATTTTTGGATTTTCTTTATATGAGATTGATATTACAAGTGCACATTCCACCAGCCACCGCCGTCCAGGAACGTATACTACACCAGATAATTGCATATGATTTATGAGCGTTTAAGAAAATAGTAGGATAATTTCTTATAGACACCTTACTCAAATCTATATCCCTTCCAAAAATATAAAATCACATGGAGCTTCTTCAAGAATATTGCCGGACTTAATCTTTCTTTTTTATCACGGGGAAGGTCCGTAAAATTCCAGCAGTAAGTTATCACTGACATCTCCCGTAGTAAAGAGGATTAACCTTAACTTTTACTTTTGGCAACCAAGGCTTGCTGTTCGATACTTGCTGACCGTTGCTATCGAATTTTCTGGAAATTTCTCAGACTCCACTACAATACCTACGGGAAAATAAACCGGAAGGGGATTAAAAGAATTCATTCCTCTTTTTTCTGGTGAGTATAGAAACCTACACTCTACTAATGTCAAAGTCATAATAAGTTTATTCAAAACTAGCCATTACAAAGACTACAGCCATTGCTGCAACAATTCCCTAGTCAGGGAGACCATGTGAAAAGACGCGACAAGAAACTTAAATCGGAATGTGACTAACAGATGTATTGTCACTCCAGAGGCCAGATATGGAATGCCTTGTCACCAGCAAAAAGAGTTTCTGGTTATATCCATTCGTTACAGCCTACAAAAGTCCGCTGTTAAACATGGGCCTTCCCCATAGAAAGTCTCATAGCTATTTTATCTTAATTGCCACGCTTGGCGGGCGGGTTGGTAACTGCATTTTTTATTATTTTGAGCTATTATCACGAAGATGCTGCTGCCCATTTCTTGTTTCAGTTTCCCTCTGTCGCCACTCGCGACTCCCACGGGACTTTATGGGGTAGTGGATATTCTTACACCGCCACTATCTTTATATATATAAATTACGTGTTACGTTGTTTGTCCGCGATGGACTCCCAAACTACTTAACCGATTTTAATCAAATTTGCACACCTTGTGCAGTTTGGTCCAACTTGAGGGATAGGATAGTTTTTTGCCCATGAGTGACCCACAATTTTTTTTTGCGAATTTAAGGATTTTTAATAGGACATGACAACGGGTCATCGAAAAGGGCAGAACAACGTCTGCCTGGCAAGCTAGTATGGTTATATACAATCACCAAAAGAAACACAGCGGCATAATGTTGTTATTATACGCGGGTGTTATTTGAGAGCGTGGTATTTATCATAATGAGCCGACATATTTGTGCTGCATTTAAAATGTAGCTGCATCACGGCTTTTAAACATTAATGCAAACCCAAAAACGGTACCTAAGACATTCTAACCACTATGTCACACTGCGACCGTAAATGAAGTCTTCACTTCATTAAATACGCTACAAAGTGGTTACTCTCCGTCTAAAAGCATTCCTAACAAATTGGAACAGCTAATAAACCGTAAAATGGACCCGTTGGTCGATTACTCAGAGAGATAGCTTAATCTGTTTTTCTGTTACACTTGCGTCGAAAATAATGAAGTTTGTACTTTGTACAAGAGCCATTTTAACAAAAAAAATGAAGGATCAGTAAGGCTTTCCACATAAATGTGTTTGAGAAAGCAGAAATAAAAGATCTGACATAGGGCCTGAACATGCTATATTATTGACCACTAGATAGTAAAAGATCCCGTGTGGAGTTGTCAGTCCTCCCATTGGGCGTTCCCAGGTGGCAGATAGTGGAAAACCGTAATAAAATACATAGTGAATCCACATGAATATATTATATTACGTTAAAATTTATGTATTAATGTAACAACTATTAGGCGTCCGAATTAGCATTGTACTGCGGTGTAATAACTACAGGGCTGATATTCCGCCGTTGCAATTTTCAATTATCATGAGCAGTCGCCAAACATTTTACAACCCAAGGCAGTTTTTACCTGGGCATCTCAGGACAGCTACTCGCAAGTAGGAATTTGAAGCTATCTGAGTGTGGCAAGTACAGCAAGACTGGTAGTAGTAGACAAAAAGTAATGGCCTTTATTCTACCTCTCAGTGCTCGTTAAGGTGGAAAGATCCAGGTTGAATCTATCCACTGTGACGAACACTTAAGATTGTAGTAAGGGATCCCCACTTCTCAGTGCAGTTAAATTTTTTCTTTTTGTTTCGATTCAGCAATATGATGCAAGCTTGGACGAGGGCATATATCTTAATATTTTTTGATTTGCCGCAAATGATCTAATATTGTTTTGACACTTACATCAAAAGCCGACTCTGTTTCAACTGATGAGATGAATCCAGTTTAACGCTTGCCTTCAGTACGTGATCATAAACTTTCTTCTTTATGTGATCACGATGTTTATTTTAGAGGTCGAAATTTCCCAAACGAAATGGATTAAATCAATAACGCGCAGTATGTTCGGTAGTAGTGTAAGTCCTATACGTTATTGATAATGCGTGCTGCTCGAGACGCATTATTTTCACGTTGGAACTCATATTCTAAGACTAATTTTCTTAGAGATGGTCTTTAAGAAAATAAATATATCGAATAACATGCCTTAAATAAATAAAAAATGTCAGCCGTAGGACTGACTGCACGTAAGAAGTGAAAGCTTGAAAAATGTTAACAAGCTTCACAAATTTGTAAACATTATTTTTGGGTTGTTAGAAATACTTTTATTGGAAATTATTTTAGCAACGTAATAAAGTAATAAAATTTTCTTTTATAGCGCTGTTTTACACGATAAAGAATGATTATTACCTATATAATACAAACAAATTTATAAATACATTTTGTATACGTATTTACGCGTGCAGGTCACTCGAGTTTAGTGCTATTTCCCCATTCCAAAAGTGCCCAACGTGCCAAACGAAGTATTCACCTTAATAATATTTTAATTTAGACTTCCAACTCAAACATGAAAATAATTTCATAGGTCTAACAATATTTTACAGTAAATGGTCAAGCTTCTCTTAATACTCAGTGGTTCAATTAATATGAGCTGTCAAAACGAAACTTCTAAATTCTCATTCCCATGACCGACTAGATACTAGCAAAATTTTATCAAGAGAAACCATAATTTAAAAAGAAGAGGAAAAACTTTTCTAACGAAATAGTCTAAGGGACAATTAAAAATTGATAGAAGAAAATGGGGACCGGAGTAACTCAGGCGGCAATGGAAGTATTATGGTATTACAGGTACCAGTATAAACGTACTGTTAATTTCACAGTACGCGAGAAACCCGAGTTTTATTCTCGCTGGCACTAATAAAATTAATATGCTAAATGCTGGCTTACCACGCGCTCGGTGATGAAGAAAAATATCGTAAGGAAACTCGTATTCAGGGAAATTTAAACAATATTTCTAAGACGTGTAAAGTCCGCTGAAACACATTAGGATAACTGTGGATATTTTAGCCTTAAATAAACTCTCTCAGAAATAAAAAGAAGAACCAATAGGAAACTTTACCTTAATTATATTTCTTACGAATTATTTTAAAAGAGATATTTTCTAGAACAGCATATTATAATTCAGATTATTAAGTTTCGTGCTCCGGGACCTTATTATAATACAAAAAAGTTAATATTACGCGAGTATATAAAATCATGTTACTTATGCTCCTTGTTTCCGCACTCCGCTCTGCTAGTTTCGTGAAATGGGTAATATTTTTAAAATTTTATGTTTTGAAACATTTTACCGCGATAAATCCATTTTCCTTTAGAAAGCGTTTTAATATTCTATTTAACTTCTCGAACGATTTCTGAAATAATAAATAGGAACTTGGTTATCTAATATTACAACATTTAAAGTCTCATAAAATTATTTATTTGATCTACGTTACCACTACTAGATGTATATTACGTTTTATATACTCGTATAAGAAAATGATTTAATTTTCTATATATAATATTGTAACTCAGAAATTTTTGGAAAAAAGTGGAAACCAAGATTATCATGTGGTCTTTACCAACTTGCCGCATTGTGTAGGGAAAACTATATTTTATAACAAGAACAAACTTAAAATCAAAACATTTTCCTGAACAATTAACACATTTTTTGCAAATTTATTTGTCGAATCGATGAATCCTTTAAAATCATTCTTAATTGCTTCTTGGGAATAGACATTTTGCCTTTAAAAATTTATCTAACCTCTAATAAAGCAGAAGTCTGTTGGAGCAAGGTATAAAAAATATCGTGGATGAGGAAGGGTCACAATCTAGAAAAGATGTAGTTTTCTATAAGCCACATCATCCACTTACCAGGTCTCCCTTATTCTATAAGAAAAAAATACCTTTCAGACAATGCTTTATCTATATGTATTGTGAATTGTCGTAGTTAAAATATACAATTTATTACATAATATTGAGTTCGGAAATGACTCCGAGTATCTAAAAAACACACAGCTTCTTCGAATCATGATGATCATTGTATCCAATGTAAACTCTCATGCATGTTACCCAGAATGATAGGCAGAGACTACAGTCTTTCACTCACTCTTCCCCTCGGGCTTCAGTGGACATCGAACGTCTTTCGAATAGACCATTTTATTATAATTTAAAAGTAGTATTTTTCAACGTCATATTAGTTATTTTTATAGAAGAGGGGGCAAACGAGCATGCGGCTCATCTGATGTTAAGTGACTACCGCCGCCCATGATCAACCGCAACACCAGGGGAATTGCAAGTGAGTTGCCGGACCTTTAGAAAGTAGTACGCTCTTTTCTTGAAGGTCCCCAGGTCGTATCGGTCTGAAAAATTGCTGGTGGTAAACTATTCCACAGAGAGGTTGTACGCGCAAGAAAACTCCTCTTGAAACGTAGTGGTGGACCGCCAAGCATCCAGATGGTATAGATGGTATCGGGATGTTTGCCGCGTAGTGCGTTCACGAAGTTTGGCGGATAATCCGAACAACTACTCAAAGCACTCTCCATGGTATATTCGAAAGAAAATGCAAAGAGATGCAACATCTCTTCGCAATGCTAGTGAATCGAGCCGATCGTAAAGCACTCGGTCGTCGACGATTTGAGGCGCTCTGCACTGGATGCGGTCAAGTGAAAGGAGATGGTACTGGGGAGCCCCAGCCCAGAGATGGGAACAGTATTCCATGTGCGGCTGAACCTTGTAAAGTTGCAGGCGGTGTCCCGGCATGAAATACTGTCCCGCTCTGCTGAGCACGCCAAGCTCTTTAGAGGCCAATTTGACCTTCTCCTCAAAGTGACCACGAAACTGCACGTCACTCGATATGTCGACGCTGAGGATTCCGCTACTGGCTGCGGCAACAAGGGGAGTGCCTGGAAACTACGACACGACGGAGATACTACGGAGATACGACAAAGGGGTTCTTTTTAGCGGTTAACGCGCAAATTTGTGTCTTCTGGGGGTTAAACTGGACTAGATTTAGTCGCCCCCAATCCGAGACTTTGTTCAGCAAAGACTCGACTTCAGACACAAGTTTGTCCCGGCACTCGGAGACGTTTTCCCGAGAAATATTGGCTCGGCCGGTGTAAAGAGCATCACCAGTGCTGTCATCTGCATAGCAATGAATGTTACGAGTTTGCAACATACCATTGATATGCAGAAGAAACATCTTTGGCGATAGCACGCAGCCTTGTGGAACACCAGCATTAATAGGCTTGCAATCGGAGCTTGCACCGTCTACAACGACCTTGATGCCCCGATCTGCAAGAAAGCTGGTGATCCTATCGCACAATTTCTCGGGAAGCCCATAGGAAGAGAGCTTCGAAAGAAGCGCTTTGTGCCAAACCCGATCGAAGGCCTTCGCAATGTCCAAACTAACGGCCAATGCCTCCGCCTTGGACTCTACTGCCTCCGCCCATCTGTGAGTTAGGTAGACCAGAGGATCACCAGCTGACCAACCACGGCGAATCACTAATCAGATGAAAATCACTTATTAGCTGGTGATCATCAAGGTACCTCATGAGCTGGCAGTTTACAATGGATTCCATTGTTTTGGAGAACAAGAAGGTGATGGCGATAGGCCGGTAGTTGGACGGGTCTTAGCGGTCGCCTTTTTTAGGGATTGGGTGGACGAAAGCCGTCTTCCATGATTTTGGGACTACTCCTATTGAGTAGGAGTACCGGAAAAGACGTGTTAAAACTGGTGCCAACTCTAGAGCACACGTTCTCAGCACAATTGGGGGGATTCCGTCAGGCCCACTCGACTTGTGGATGTCCAGCGAGAGGAGTGCTTTGCGAACCGATCGCTGTGTGAACAGCACTCCCGGAATGGAGCACTCACACCGCGGGATGGTCGGCGGCGTACTCCCTCCTTCATCGAGAGTTGAGTTGGACGCAAAGAAAGAGCCTAGAAGATCGGCTTTCTCCTTTGCGGTATGGGCCAGTGAGTCGTCCTCCCTGTGCAGATATGGAAGAGATGGCTGACAGAAATTCCCCTGGACAGCCTTGGCGAGAGACCACAATGCAAGGGTTCTAGAAGGAAGGCGAACTAGTTTCTTGACAATTCTGCCTATGTGCTCTGCATTGACTTTGCCTTGGCAATGACTCTTTTGAAGGAACTAGAGGCAGAATTATTCTTTTTTAGAGCGCTGGTGTTTACATCCCGGGACGCTGATGCGTCAGCCTAGGCTTGGTGACACTCCTGCTTAAAGCATGATGCTATTTTACAGGAGCGACCAAACCATGGCTGAGATTTGCCTCCAATGGGCACCAAAGAGGAAGGAATAAAAAGTTCTATACCCTGAAGTACCACATCAGCGACAGAATATGCAACAACGTTGGGATCGTTGGGCGAGAAGCAAACGCGCCCCCAAGGGTAGGACGCAAAGAAAGACCGCATCCCATCCCAATCGGCTGACCTATAGTGCCAAACACGGCGGCAGCCTGCGGAATGCAACTGCGATTACAACGTGAGTGGCACCACACTCCGGACAAGACAATGGTCCGAGGAGCCTAAAGGGGCGTCGACGGAAATCTGATATCCGTCCGGGTGAGAAGTTAGTAGAAGTTTCAACAGGGAAGGTACATGATCCTCCACATCTGGAATCCGCCTAGGCGAAGTAACCAGTTGTGTCAGACCATGAACAGATCTCTGAATCATGAACAGATCTCCCCGCATGATCGGTTAAACGTGAACCAAGCCATTGGGCGTGATGGGCATTAAAGTCGCCGAGGATCACGATCTCTGCGGAGAGGATCTGTTGTAGCAACGAATCTGTAGCCATTTGTACGTGGTCGAAGAGCCGGTCTGTTTCGGCATTACCGCTATGGGACCTATAGAGGCACCCGTAGGCGCGCGGATGGTCGTCGCTGTCTACGCGTAGCCAAAGGATGGACAGGTCCGAACCTTCAAGACTGCCGAGGCGTCGAGAACAGATGTGCTCTCCGGCGTAAACGCAAACTCCAGCCCGAGGCACAAAGGAGTGTTCCAGTTTGTACCCCGGGTAGGAGAGATACGAGACATCAGCCGGAGAGGACACCTGCGTCTCGGTCAGAAAGAGCAGAGCCGGCCTCACCGTCTCGAGATGGTAGTGGACGGCGTTTAGGTTAGAGTGAAGTCCCCTGATATTGCAGAAATTCACGGACAGCGTGGTACGGGCAGCGTGGGGTCGCCTTTGTCTTGTTGCTCCGTTTGCCCCGAGTAGTTGTAGTCTTGAGCGGAATTTTGCCCCCCCCCCCCCAGAATATGCATGGCAGCCTGAGTACCTACGCTCAGAAGTGGAGAAACATGGTCTTGGATGCTCAGCGAGGGATTCTCCAGGGTTGCTGGTACCCTCCTGGGGTAGTCCATCATCATTTAATTCCGTTACCATGTTGATTGGGGGAGGGGGGGGATTTGGGCCTCCGGCCACCTGCACTCACCAGACGAAATGCGGAAGCAGAGCTTCTACTTCACGCCGCTATTCTGAGAGGTCGTGCTACCACCCCGGTTTGAGCCGGCCCATACGTGCAACAGCAAAGCTGCCGCTTGGCTCTACCACTGTTAATAGAGATAGACTAGTTGACTGTATTGAGCTACCAGGAGCGTAGTCCATAAAGATAGCGTTGATCGTCAACTGCAGTGACGAGGTGTGAGTAGGACATAACAACTAAACAAGGATATCGCTATAAACTGACGCATCATCGACTTCGCCCTATTTCGGCTTATTTTTATACCCACATAATATAACATCAATACAGCGTACTCCACCAAATACATTAAGCTTATTTGATAATAAAACCCGAACACAGTTACATGGATCGGATCCTATTCTAAGTATTTTTATGGAAAATTATAATGAAAAAAATAGTTTTTGTTTTTAAACTTTTTTTTAAATTTTTTGAATGTATTAAGATTCTAAGAGGCCAGTATACAAATTCTAGGTTTTATTGTAACTCAATCAAAAAAATTCTATTCCCGATTATTTCTGTGGTATGATCTTTTTATTAAGTGGTTCTGGGCTCCTCGGTTTCTTTTCATTATAAAATTTATAACTAAAAAATAAGTGAGAAAACTTAGATATATTTTTTATAGAATAAGAGTGAGAAACGAGCACACAGACTACCTGATGGTAAGTGGATGCTGTGACTCATAGACATCTACATTTATATATGATTAAGAATCAAAAAGCAGATACATTTTCACCCCTAAGGAATATGATTGATTTTTTTTTGTAGAATGAGAAATGATCACAAAGTTTACCTGACGCTAAGTAGACGCTGTGATCTATTGATATCTACTTATTTATTCTCAAAGATTGAATACCTCTTATCCAGTAAAAAGGATCTTCGGTTTTCTATACTCACCATGCGAAACAGCAGAATTAAACTTCTAATTTACGCTGATATTCCGTGAGAGCGTGGTCGTAACTCGATCTATCGAACCTATTACTGCAGCAACCATAATATAGCTCTACCAGAGCTCTACCACGTACAAATAAATGTAAATGTTTTCATGATTCATTTTAAACCAAAACACAACAATAACTTTCTACCACAACTGTTCTCACTTAGATCGTGTTGTAGTACCATATTCAGTTAGTTAATATTTTTCGCGAGTGTATATATCGTGTTATTTATGGTTATACGTTGTTGAGGCATTCTTAAACCACTAGTTTCATGAAATCGCTAATATAAAATAACATAAAAATATTCTGAAAATGAAGGGAAATATTATTTCTTAATAATGTGCTCCTGCTGTTAGTACTAGAAAATTAAATTCTCGTGATAAAAATATAAAATTAAAATTACCACTATTTTACTAAGATTAAATTTATGGGGGAGGCCTATGTTTAAGAGTGGAATTTTATAGGCTGTAACGGATAGATTGATGTAATCATCGCTTCTTGGTCAGTCAGTCCCCACCAGTACCGACTGTGTTACCAAATTCAGAATGTTAAATTATTTTATTATTATTAGTTATTTGAAGTCAGCATTTACTTTTATTAAAAGCTTATTTTACCCTTTTGAATGAACTCAAAAATATCGCAATCTAAATGTCTTTAAAATAGTTGCATTATAAATTTCATACCTTGTATTGACTACGCATTGTAATTAGATACGCTGAGGATCAAAATTTTTCCTTTAAATTAAGTGAATCAACCTCTGAAATATATTCTTTAGTCTATTAAGCCTAGAATCTTATTTAATAAAAGAAATTACAAAATAAAAGAAGATATTGGGTACATACGTACAACAAGGAATATACCTCAATAGAAATCGGACAGTTAACGACGATTTTGTAATTCAAATTTGTATTTGCATTGCCCGCAAACTTCTCTTTTGTCGTTTTCAGTGTCGTACGTAATCAACCGCGGTACAATTATAGAAAAAACTACCTTCTGCCCACAGCTCCACCCATGTAGAAAGAAAAATGCCTTCATGTTCATTTTCCGATAACTTATTATTTCTTGTTAAAATGTATAGTATGTATGTATCGTCTAAATTTCATCCAAATCTGTTTAGATGTTTAAAGGTTCCAGCCGGTCTTCTTGGCACTGTACTGCAGAGAAGAGAACTGTATAATAATTTTAGCTTTCAGTTTGTTTTGAATGTGGTAAATAGGTATTTGTATATTTATTTTAGTATTTATATTACCGTGTAATGGCAGTGTAAAACATTAATGTCATCCCGTGGGTGACGTAAGAAGAGACAGAGGAAACAAAAAAGGAGATGTGCAGCAACGTCTTCCTAATGATTACTAAAATAAAAAAAAACTACAAAAAATTATATCCATTTATTATAACACTAAAAGTACGTGCAGTATATAAAACTTCGAAAAAGAATAGTGTTCGTAGTTGTATGAACATGACATATGTTTAAAGTTTTAGAATAAAGTTGGTGTCTGCAAATAACGCTGTGCTTTAAATTTGACATTCTATTCGAACCTATCCGGTCAAAGTTGATACAACCGAAATTCGCGAGTCTTTCAAATGGTCGTTTTAGAAGTTAACTAGTATAGAGGTAGGATTTCATACATTACTTACTTTCTTAAATTATTTTTCAAGAATTTATTTGTTCAATATTGTTTTACATCCATCTTGAATTATTACCTATTTTATCAGCCCGTAAAAATCCACTAAAGGACATCGAACTCTCCCGTTATAATAAGGCTGTGTTTCTTTAGTAACGCGTGGCTGATGGATTGACGACCGCAGCACCAGATGTGTCGCACATTTGATACGGCTGAACGTCGAGTTTATGAGTATTTTTCACATGACGTAAACGGGTTGTTTATACGGCTGTCTAACAATCTAAAATTTATAATGTTTCTCACAGTCACCTTTTCCCACACCCACGAGATGAAATTAGGCGACGGATTCTGTTACCCGCTTACCATTCGGCTGTCCTTAACCTTTAACCTTGTAATGTAGAGTAGCCCACACGACTTATACAGGGTTATTTTTTGAAAGTAGCTAAATTTTAAAATTAAGTTCAAATATGTAAACAATGATATACCGTTATTGCAGTTTTTGATTAAATAAGTAAGAATAAATAAGTGTAAATAATTATTTAAATTATCCAAAATTAAATGTGATTTATGGGCAACAACGTTTTTGTCTACCGATCGACCCTTACAAATGTGTGCGTCCGCAGTAAATTCAGTTAAATTAATGCACGAATTTGAAGTTAAAAGATTAAAAATACAGAATGTTTGAATGTTCTGAACCTTCTTTGAAAAAGTTGCAAGGGTTAAGAATAAGTAATATAGTCAAGTAATGAAGAAAACTTAATTAAAAAAATCTCAGTACTGTGCCTAGATTACCGACTGGAACCTTTAAACATCTAAACAGATTTTGATTAAAATTTAGAAACACATATAGAAAACTAAGGTATGGGAAAATTAACCGTACCGCAGTTGATGACGTACGACGCTGACAACCACAAAAAGTATGTTCGCGGGCAAAGCAAATACAAATTTGAATAACAAAATCGTCGTTTCATGCCTTAATTTCTGTATTTTAATTTGTGTTATATTATTTTAAAATGAAGATATTCTAATGATCTATATAATATTCCATGTACTGCCTCGTTGTTCCAGCGACTGGTGATTATGAGATCCAGTGTTTGATTCCTGGGTAAAGCCAACTAGAATCAGTAATTGAGTTTATCTGTTAAGAAATTCTTAGTAGCAGCCCGGAGTAAGGAAGATGTCGGTGTTTCACCCCTGTGCCTCAGAAAGCACCTTAATCTCTCTCCGGTTGTGTTGACTTGCCGGACTATGAAAGTGATAGAACAGAGTGTGTGCCTGTGTGCGCATACACTCGGGCACTAAAATCCTACCCTTGCGCAGATTGATAGTTTCCAATGAGACTGTCCGCTGTGACCGAAATTTGATCTAGAGGAGATCACTATTTTTATGTTACGTACATTTCCTTTTAGGTGTTTTTATATTTTTTAGCTGACTTCAAATAAAGGGGTTGGTTTCCAACTCTGCTGCGTGTTCCTTGTTGTATGTTTTACCCGATATCTTCGTTAATTTTGTTAATTTTTTTTATTAAACAGGCTTCTAGGCTTAATAATATAATCTAAAAAAGATAAAATAATAATAATAATAAAAAAGAAGAATAATGATAATCGAAAAAAATATAATCTAGAGGTTGTTTCACTTAATTTGAAGGAAAAATCCAGTCCCTAAGCGTACGCAATTACAATACGTTGGCAACACAGGGTACGAAATTTATAATGTAACTATTTAAAGGACATTTAGTTTTCGATATTCCTGAGTTCATTCAAAAGCGTTAAATAAGCTTCCAATAAAAGTAAAAGCTGACTTCAAAGAACCGAAAATAATAAAATAATTTAAAATTCTGAAGTTGGTTACACAGTCGGTACTGGTAGGGACTGACTGAGCAAGAAGCGTCGAGCCATCAATCCATCATATTCAGTTAGTTAATATTACCACGCGCATTTAATATCCTAGTACTAACAGAAGGAAAACAGTTTTCTGTAAAATAGAAAAAAAATAAGACCTTGTTTAAGTTTCCGAATATTTAATGTTATTTTATAACAGCGATTTCATGAAACTAGTGGTGCAACAACCGCAACAACGTTATAACCATAAATAACACGATATATACACTCGGGAAATATTAAATAACTGAATATGGTCCAACAACACGATAGCCATAGTATTCTTAAGTGAAAACAGTTGTGGCAAAAAATTATGGTTATATTTTAGTTTACAGTGGCTCATTGCAATATACACATTTATTTACGGTTTACACGGTTTTGTCTGAAGTGTCTCAATTCCTTCTTCTCAATTTCCGTCTTCAAATCCAAAATATCTAAAAGAAATATAAATTCCTTTTAAATATTTTTTTAAAACCAAAACAACAAAACCAATTCAAGACACAACACGAATCTGAATACAATAGCCAAAAAATCGAATCAACTTAAACCAAATCACAAAACAAATCGCAGAGAACCGAAACCGAAAGCAGTAGTAATAAATATAAACAACGAAAAAAGAAGTAAGTGTATAGGTACCGTATACACTATCTATACTATTAATATTCCTTTGAAATATTGTTAAACAACCTAAAACAACGAAAACCAATTCACGATCCTTAATAAACAAAATCCAAAATCAAAGCCAGAGTCTAAATATGTATAAAGGAATACCAACCGAATCAACAAAACCGATCCAAGAAAATACACATACCGACGATGAAAGCCAATATAAATCCATTCAACCTTAACTAAATCACAAAGCAAATAACAGACAACCGAAATCGAAAGCAGGTAGTCGAATAAGCTACGAAATAGAAACATTTTAAGCGTATGGGTACCGTATGCACTATAAGTTGACGCGCGGCTCAATGGCGGTTTTTAAGTACATGTCAGGAAACATTTTGTTACCGCGTTTTAAAAACCTTGTAAAGACATCTAGCGGAATCAATTTAAACTATGTATACGTTAGTTAATAACAACTCTCAAAAAATATTTTTTCTTATAATTTTGCACAATTTTTCTTATTGTAATACCGATTCATTCATAACCACATGTAAGAACTGTATTCATTTCCGTTCAATAAATATTACTAAGGCTTATTAATAAGGCTTACTAAGAACTGTTTCTACCACAGTTAAGTAATAGTTAATGGTGAAAGCGTGATAGGTGGTGATAGTATTTCTGATCAATACCTATAATCACGCCTGTAACCCTTGCGGGGTAGGCAGAGCATCAACGCATTACTTAATATCGTCTGCAAGGTTATCGCCGATTCTGTGAATTACAATTCACCAAAATGTTTGAAGAAAATCAGCTGGCGAATTTTATGCTTTTTATCGCTCTCTTCCCGGTCCTGCGTGGAAAAATACAGATTCATACATTTTTTATCTTAATTTTGGTAAAAAGACATAATAATCCAGATATTTTGACCTTCTGTGTTCGTATATTATCCGTAATTTTGCAACATATTCGATTTTACCACGGGAATGGTATGTTTTTCTGCTGAAAAAAGTAACCTATATCACTCCAGAGCCACCGAACTATCCCCATACAAAAAATCAAGCCATACCGACGCTCTGTTGCGACGTGAAAGAAGGACAAACTTGTGCAACATATTCAATTTTCCCACGGGAATGAGATGTTTTTCTGCGAAAAAAGTAACCTATGCCACTCTACAGCCACCGAACTATCCCCATACAAAAAATCAAGCCATGCCGACGCTCTTTTGCGACGTGAAAGAAGGACAAACAAACAAACAAATACACTTTCGCATTTATAATATTAGTATGGATCCTTGAGAAAAGAAATAAATGTGATTTCAAGCCTTCTTTTGAATTAAAACATTTAAAAATGCATTATTCAGGAATATCATATCCGAGTATTATTTTTGAGGCACTTCGTGAGTTTGACTTTAAGAAAGCTGCTAAGACATTTGCAAACACCGATTCAAAATGTACATTTTATCGGAATAGTGATTTATTGAAAGCGCTTTTCTTGATTGATAGGAACTAAAGGATACATAAAGGCTTCAGAGAAGGATTTTGTTCTTAGCAAAATCACCAACGATTAACAATAAAAGCTTTTGTACCACTGCTAAAGATTATTGAGCTAAACCTGTATTACTGTACTGTAGTACTGTCCTCAGACACTTACTATCAAAACCCATCTTTCAATGATTTTTTTGATAACCTTTCCCTACTAGATATTCACGCACGAGCTTTTGTTTTGTTTGTATATCAGCTACAACGCTTGGAAGGCTGATAGCAATTGGCAAGGCGCTGCCGCCCACTTCCTGTTTCAGTTTCACTTTGTCTCCTCTTACGACACCTACGAGACGATATGCGATAGTAGATATTCTTACACTGCCACTATAGGTATTGTATTATATATAAAAGTTAAACATAAATTAGCCTTTATACCTTTATCCCATTGACGGGAGTAGAGATAATTTCTGAGTGAGGCACGCGGTCTGTATGACAAGCATCTATTTTAGTTGGTAGAACTCCTTTACTGCCTAGGAGTTTGACTGGTTTAGTACCATATTTTTAGAAATTTCTGTCGCTTTATAGCAGTGCTTGTAATGACGTGTTCCGTTTTGAAGGTTATCGACAGCCAGTATAATAATAGGCCTTTCCGTGTAAGTCCGTAGATACTTGATTGCAGTTGTCCATAGACTGCAGTGGCTACTCGTTCTTTCGTTTGTCATTTGTTTTATAAAAATTCAATATTTCCTTTATTTTTTAAATCTAATCATTCAGGTTCTTTTACCGTGTAGTGGCGATGAAAGAATACCCACTACCCCGTATCATCCTGTGGGTGTCGTAAGAGGCGACAGAGGGAAACAAATCGGGAGATGGACAGCATTGCCTTCCTAATAAGGATTAAAATAAAAAAACTGCTGTTTTCAACCCGTTTGCCAAGCGTGGCAACTATGGAAAATATCCCCTCTATGAACCAATCTATGAGAAAGGCCTATAGTTCAGCAGTGGACTTTGATAACCTGCAACGGTAACGGAAAGTTTATTATTATTATTATAGTATTTGCCTGAAGTATGTATTACTGTTACTTAGTCTCCTTTGCTTTTATAGAATTACATCGGCCCTTGTCTTATGCGAATGTGGTCAGATAACAACGAGTATTGATTTGAGTTTTAATAAATTTTAACTTTGATTTTCTATTGCTAAAAGAAACCGTTACTATTCCAGAAATACTTGGACTCTACACAATTTTTACAGTATACAACGAAATCTTTTTTTATAGAATAATGGTGACAATGAGCACACAGTCCACTTGATGGTAAGTGGATGCTGTGGTCCATAGACATCTATATTTATCCTTGATTAAGAATCAAAACGCAAATGAGAGAGTGTGTGTCCTGTTTTGTTTTTGTTTCCGTCGGAAGAGTTACAACATTATCTTTGAAAAATTAGTTTCCATTTCATTTTTGGACCAAGTTGTTTATTCTATATAGGTAATAGCCAGAACCTGACATGTAATGAAACACCTGGTTTCAACCTCATTATTTAATAATCTTCTAAAAAAGTGCAACCTGGTGTTGAATCATTACAAATTTAGGTAAAATTATAAATATGAAACATAAAAGGTTATCTCATAAAATTTATTACGAAACTGAAGCATAGTATTGTTCTCAAAAATAAATAAAGCTATCAATCAATGTCACAAATAATATTTTGTCAGAACAACTGCTCGAGGCACTATGGTATCAGATTGTTGTTCGATATTGTTAAGGAACAATTGCTTGTACTTAACTTACGTTTAATTTCTACAGCGATAATACAAAAAGCTACATCATCATCAACATCAGTTCTTAGGACTCTTCCAAGAATCGCCACTTAGCCAGTAGGTATCTGGCTTCTCGTATCCAGCTCCTACCGACTATCTTTGATCGTCACACTACTGGTCAGAGGACTTCCTACACTACGTTTTCCTAGGTGTGTTATTCGCTTCAGCACTATACTTCTTCTTCGAGTTTCGAGTATAACTTCTGCATCAGACACGACCGCCCCATTGTTATTTCAGTTTATAAACACAAAAGGCTATTTAAATAATCTTATTGGTGTAAAGGAAGTAATAATATGAAAGTAGTAGAGGTGTAAAATATAGATTTAATATACATAATTTACTACAGAACTATTATTAACACGCGATGGGAAAACGTTGTACCCCCTGCAGAGGTTTGTGAGATTTGGCATAGTTAAGGTTTATATGGAGAAGGAGTGCAAAGAGATAGAAATACATTAAATACAATAAAATAATAAAACATTCATTGTTTACATTCATACTCCCAATGCCAATTGCCAAATACACAAGTGGTAAAATTAAACATTTTGTACAACCAACATCAATACTACCGAATCAATGAAGTCAATTAAATACGCGTTATTAAAGATAACTCAAAAACTTCTTGTCAGATCTCGGTTAAATTTATATAGAAACATAAAAGAAGCACCAGATTTCAGATATAAAAGAATCATCGAAATCGATTCACCCGGAGAAAATTTAGGAGGTAACATACATAGAAAAGGAAACATACAGTCGAATTGAATACCTCTTCCTTTTTGAAGTTGGTAAAATAGTCCGTGGTCAAACAGTCGCACAGAGAGAGATTGTCAACAAAAAACTTCATAATGTTGTGAAAAAACTAATAACTACTGACTAGACCTTTGAAAAACGAAATTTTAAAATTTAATTTCTTACCTCGAAAAATAAAGAGTTTTTATTTCATTACAGTTTTATTTTTATATAAAAAAACAAACGTCACCTTATATAAAAACCATCACAATCATTACAAAGTGCGATATGAAAGTAAACAAAAGAATTATTTATGAATTACAAAGCATTGATAACGTTATGAAAATAGAATAAATATTGATATTAATTTTGTTTACATGCAGTTAACGCTAATACAATAAAACGTAAGCTTACAGTGATATTTTTGTTTTGTTGCATTAAATGCTATACATAACTGTAAAGGTACAACTTACCAACCATAGCTTTTAACATAAAATAAAATAATATTACAAACCCTTAAGAAAGTCCTCCAGACCGAATATCGGTCACGGAGGCCGGAGTGTATACGTAAGCACAGGTGTACTCATTCTTCCCTTAATCTAGATCCGATGGGACGTTAATTTGACACGATCGACTTGCTTTCTGAGGCACGGGGGTGAAATACCGCCAATTTCCTCCGGGCTGCCACTGAGAATTTCTTGACAGAAAAACTCAATAACTGATTTTAGTTGGCTCAACCTGAGATTAAAACCTGAGACCTCAATAACACCAGTCGCGTTTACGATCAGAGTGAGATTATGAGCAGGAAGTGAAACACCGCCAACATCCTGAATAAAATTTCTTGACAAAAAAAACCGATTACATGATCAGCATGGCATTCAAAACATTATAAAATGTTTGTTTATACATATATCTAAATAAATTGATTTGAGTTAAGGACGGTTTAATCGAGTAAAAAATTGTCTCTGAGAGATGAGTCTTTGTTACATTTGCTACTCGTATATGAGTGTAGGGTCTATGCGCAGCCAAGTTTTTAAAAGAACTGCATCCCAGGCTGGTCGTCGCTGCTGGGTACAACAGTGCTGGTTACTACGTTACTCTTTTCCCAAGGCTTTAAGCGACAGTAGCCTAATGGCAGGGCGCGGACCGCGAACTCAAAAAGGTCGTGGGTCGAATCCGCCATTCGACTACTGGCGTGAACCACTAGTAACACAAGCAATTTTAGCTTACCATGGGAGGTTAAGGGGAATATTAGTAATATTTATAGCATTGTTAATTTTCTTTTTTAAAATAAAAAGGCTAAGTATAGCTCTTCAGCGAGGAAGTTTTGTTAACAATACACTGCGAGGTCAGCTTGAATCTTGAATTGATTGAATCTTGGTTAGCTTACAGCTTAATAATGTTCCTTTTTAGTTACTTTTATTATGATAAATATGGTTGTTTAGTATGTTAAGTAAATAAATACATAATACAAGCCTACAAAAAATTGTGATAATGACTATCATCGAAAGTTTTATTTTGATTGATGTTTAAATTATACATCAATTCAAAATAAAACTTTTTTGGTTTGCAATTATACACAAAAGAGACAAAAATTTTGGTTAAGATTCGGTGTTTAAGGTTTTTTTAATTCAATACGTTTTTAAAATAAATCAATGAGTACAAAATTATCTTAAATTTTTTCTTTTGAGTATTTATTCATTACGCACTTATTCTAGCTACAAAGCTGCAAAATAAAGTGAGTTTCAAGTGTTGACAATAGAACTTGTAGAGTCCCTTGGCAAAAAGTTAAAACTATTAAATTTATAAACTTTTTTAACTATATATTTATGTAAATTTAATGTTTGTACATAAAACTTAAATAACTTTTATAGGAACAAAGATAGTCATAGTTTAAATACTGGGAACGACTACAAGCTTGTAATTCTAGGTATTAAACTCCACAGAAATAGTAATTTATTTATTTTGTGGTGCAATAAATACGCTCAAACTCTATAAAAAGATTATAATATTTTAAATACATGAATGAAAATCCCTGAAAATGAGGTAATTGCTGCCATGCTAGTTCAATTTACATAATTGTATAATAGTAATTATTGTAAAAACCGTGTAGCGGCGGTGTAAGGTTATCAACTTCCTCATATTATCCCGTGGGTGTCGTAAGAGGCAAGAGAGGGTAAAAAATCAGGAGACGGGCAGCAGCATCTCCCTAATAACAACAAAAAAATAAAAACAATTGCGATTGCCAACCCGCTTGGCAAGCGTGGCAACTGTAGCAAATATCCCCCCTATTAAGCAATCTATGAGGGAGGCATATGTTCAGCAGTGCACTTTAATAGGCTGTAACAGTTAATTATTGTTAAAATTTATAGTTAAGAAAATAATCTCGCTGTGTTTACCGAGCCAATCATCATCATCATCATCATCATCACAGCCCTTCACAAGTCCACTGCTGAACATAGGCCTCCCCCAAGTAATGCCACAAAGCACGGTCCTGAGCCACCTGCATCCATCGACTTCCTGCATATCTTACCAGGTCGTCACTCCATCTAGTGGGGGTCGCCCTACACTACGCCTACCGGTACGAGGCTGCCACTCGAGAACCTTTCTTCCCCATCGGTTATCGGTTCTTCGAGCTATATGCCCTGCCTATTGCCACTTCAGCTTACTAATCCGTTGGGCTATGTCGGTCAATCTGCTTTTACTGCGGATATCCTCATTTCTGAGTCTATCACGCAGAGAAACTCCGAGCATAGCCCTCTCCATAGCTCGCTGAGCGACCTTGAGCGTCCTCATACGGCCAGCAGTGAAGGACCACGTCTCTGATCCGTAAGTCATCACTGGCAACACGCACTGGTTGTACACTTTAGTTTTCAGAGATTGAGGTATACCTGACGAGAAGATATGTCGTAATTTCCCGAACGCTGCCCAGCCGAGTTGAATCCGTCGATTGACCTCTCGGTCGAAGTTGGACTTACCTAGTCGGAATATTTGTCCCAGGTAAACGTACTCGTCAACAACTTCGAGCATAGTGCTTCCAACAACTACCGGCATAGGTGTGACATGGACATTAAACATAATCTTTGTTTTGTCCATGTTCATCTTAAGACCTATCCGTTGGGAGGCACTATTGAGGTCATTGAGCATAGTGCTTAAGTCCTCCAGCGATTCTGCCATAAGGACTATATCGTCGGCAAATCGAAGGTGAGTGATGTACTCGCCATTGATGTTAATACCGTATCCTTTCCAGTCCAGTAGCTTGAAAACGTCTTCCAAAGCAGCGGTGAAGAGTTTCGGGGATATAACGTCACCCTGTCTTACACCTCTCTGCAGTTGGATAGGTTTCGAGCTCTGGTTCTGTACTCGGATAGCCATCGTAGCCCTACTGTACAAACACTTCAGCACTTCGATATACCGACAGTCAACTTGGCACCGCTGAAGGGACTGCAACACCGCCCAAATTTCGACGGAATCAAAGGCTTTCTCATAGTCCACATACGCCAGGCAAAGTGGCAAATTGTACTCTTCAGTCTTCTGTACAATCTGCCGCAGGGTATGTATGTGGTCTATGGTACTGAAGCCTTTTCGGAAACCGGCTTGTTCGGGAGGCTGGAAGTCGTCGAGTCTGCGTGCGAGACGATTCGTAATGACTCTCGAAAACAGCACGTAGACGCGGCTCAGAAGGGAAATCTGTCTGTAGTTCTTCAAGAGAGCGTTGTCGCCTTTCTTAAAGAACAAGACCACCGCACTTCTGCTCCACGCCTCCGGAGTAGTGCCATCATGGAGGACGGAATTGAAGAGCTTCTGAAGGACTTCAAGTACCGGTGTTCCACCCGCTTTCAGAAGCTCCGCTGTAATTCCATCCTCGCCTGGGGCCCTGCCGTTTTTAAGGTGCTGGAGAGCCATTCTAATCTCGCTTAGACTGACGTCCGGGATATCATCGGAATAGTGTCGGATAAGACTTGCTCTTGGATCGTTACTCACACTTGCGTGTGGCTCCAACGATGATGTGTACAGCTGCCCATAGAACCTCTCAATCTCACTCAAAATCTCAGGTGTCCCGGAAACGATGCTGCCACACTCAGTCTTCAGCCTTGACAGTTGGCTCTTTCTGGCAGACAGATCTCTGGCAAAGACTTTGGAGCCCTGGTTCCGCTCGATCGCTTCTTTAATACGAGCAGAATTAAAGTTGCGTAAGTCTCGCCGTATGCATTTGGAGATCTGTCTGTTCAGTTGCCTGTATGCTGTCAAATCTGTTGACGATTGCAGCCTCATCTCCCGTCTAACAGCCATGAGATTAAGAGTGTGATCGGAGAGTTTTTGTGTTCTTCTGCGGCGGGTCTTGCAGAACTTAGCTCCGACCGCATGGACAGTTTCCACGAGCTTGTCATTCATATCGTCCACTGCATTGCAATCTTGTAGGCACTGAAAGCGGTTGTGTAACTCGAGCTGAAAGTTTTCGGGATTTTGGATCAGAGCACGAGGGGGACGGAGCGTTGACTTCATTAGACGAGACCTCTCCAACTTAACGTTTAGGTTCAGTGTGCCTCTAACCATTCGGTGATCGCTGCCAGTTTTCACCCTTGCGATCACTGAGACATCACTGAACAGTTGGCGTCTGGTCGTCATAATGAAGTCAATCTCATTTTTGTCGAACCGTCGGGGCTCGACCAGGTCCACTTCCTGTGGGGCCGCTTCTGGAAGAAAGAGTTCATCATAAAGAGTCCCTCTTTCTCCATAAAGTCGGCCAGCTGCTGGCCCCTTCGGTTCCGTTGCCCTACTCCAAATTTCCCTAACTTCAGCTCACCGTTTTCTCTTGTGCCTAGTTTTGCGTTGAAGTCTCCCATCAACACCGTGTAGTGGGTTTTGGAGGAATGTATGGCTTTGGAAATATCCTCATACATTTCCTCCACCTCCTCATCGGAATGTGCCGACGTTGGTGCGTAAACCTGTATGACCTTCAGCGAATACCGTTTGGTGATTCTGAGTATCAGGTACGCGACCCTCGTCGACACACTCTCAATCTGTACAACGTTGTTGACGAGAGACTTGTGGACGATAAATCCGACACCTCCTTGGGACAGATGGTCGCCCTCCCGGTGATAGAACAAGTTGCCGGATTCGAGAATCACCGTGTCCTCCCCCTCTCTTCGGACCTCGGATAATCCTATAATACTCCAGCGCAACTTGTCTATCTCTTCTTCCAGCTCCAGGATCTTCTCGTCAGTCCTCAGTGTGCGTGCGTTAAATGTTGCCAGGTCGAGTCGTCGTAGGTGGCAACCGAACCTCCACCGGAGATTCTTAGCACCCCCCTGCCCCGCCGTTACCATGGTCGCCACCGTAGCCAGGAATAGCGGGGCCGCCGGGGACTGGGGGCCGTCTATTTGTGTAATTGTTCATGGGGGGTATACCGAGCCAATAAATGACTTTAATAAGAAATATGTAACATACGACTTCGATATCTCTGTGTAACTTGTATGGCTTTATATGAACAACAAATAATTGTACATAAATGTATATAAATAGTGTATATAAACAATCTTATACGCGATAGAGCCATACGTGGTAAAGTCATATTACGGTCGGCCTGACCGGGGAAGGCGGCTCAATGCCGCTGTATTTCGTATAGTGAGTGTTGAAAACCGGAGACCCTTTTTAGGCTGACAATGGATCTGTATTTTGCACAGATGTAGAAGTCTAGGGGCCGCAGCAACCACTTATCATCAGGTGGACTGTGTGCTCGCTTGTGACACACTAATCCTATAAAAATATTCCGGGTATGTATGTTCATCCTTGTGAAATATATGTATATTCTGACTGAGACTGCACCAATGATAAAGGAAAAATTCTTAATGTTGCCACAGTCTTACAAAACCCATCCAATTGCATCGTGGAGTGAGACAAGGGGACACAATACCCTTGAAACTGTTCACAAATGCACTGGAAGATGTTTTTAAGTTGCTAAACTGGAATGGATGCAGCATTAATATACATGCCGAACACATCTCACACCTACGATTTGCCGATGATATCGTCCTCATGGCAGAATCGCTGCAGAAACTACAAGACATGCTGAGCAGCCTAAATAAATCCTCCCAACATGTCGGTCTTCGTATGAATTTAAATAAGACGAAAGTCATGTTTAATATTCATGTCATACCAGATCTGATTATCGTTGATAGTGAAATTCTTGAAGTTGTTCAGGAGTATCTCTCTACCTCGGCCACTTCTAAGAGAAACAAGCCGATAGGCGGATTCAGTTAGGCTGGGCAGCGTTCGTGAATCTTCGTCAGGTCTTCTCGTTGCCCATACCACAAAGCTTAAAGACGAAAGTAAAGAAAAAAAGAAAGGACGTGGTAGAACCATAGTACAGCTATATTAGTTGTATAGTTGTAGCAGGAATGGGTCGGCTCGACCGGGGAAGGACCACGCTCTCACAGACTGTTTACCTCCAATAATCATTGTATAAAAATATTTTATTATATTCTTAGTATTCTCAGGCGGTCAGCGATTTCGTCTATAAATTTCTTTTATTTGAACAAATCGTAAAGTGTGAGACGAAAAAGCATCAAAATAATTTACGTAGGAAAGTTGATAGTTTGTAACATTTTTCCCTCGGTTTATCAGCGTAGTAATTTATTGAAAGTAGTTTTCCCAATTGATAGGGAACTAACAGATATCGAATAGCTTCAGATAAGGATTTGGCGCTAACAGAATTGGGGACGATTTTCACTTAAAGTTTTTATACGACAGACAAAAGCACATGCCGTAGAGGTAGACTTTGAGTGTTTGCAAACGTCAAATGTGGATACATTAGGATGAACAAGGGGAATTGGATATAGCAAATAATTTGCGGTCATTTCATTATTTGATTGGTAAAGCGAAATAATAAAAATAATTGATAAAATGATTAATGATGATGATTTCTATTGACTATGCGATTTTTTTTATTTGTAACTGACTTCAAGAAAAAGAGGCGGTTCCCAATCCGTCGGATTTTTTAATGTATGTTTATCTTCCTTAGAAGTCAGTTTTCATTCTTTTTAAAGTTTAATAATATTAAAGTTATAATTTAATAAATAACATTATGTATTCAATTATTATACACTTAACGGGCGGGGGAGAATCCGCGGCGTGGCCATCTCTCTTCAGGACTTGCCTTGCCCTTTTTGAATCCTATTTTTAAACGTTGTGCTTTTACACACCCCGTACCACGAATTCTCCTATATTGTAGTCATTTTATGTACATTAATTGGACATGGTTGAACATTCAATTAACAAATTGCAGGTTATACAATTTTTCCGTTTAGGGTTTGAACCCGCGACGCCATAGCAGCTCAGCTAAACGCAATACGCTTAAATCTGATCGCTGATTTTAATGAAAATATCGAAACCTTTTTTATATATAAGAGCGGCCAAACGACCATGCGACTCACCTGACAGTAAGATCCTACGGTCGCCCATGTGTAACTGCAACACCAGGGGAATTGCAGATGCGTTGCCGGCCTGTTGCAGGTTGGTAACCGCAGTTTACATTTTTAGACATTAGGAAGACGCTGCTACTCATCTGCTGATTTGACGCCGCCACTACAAGGTTATTTGAAGTTAAATTAAAAGCTTATATATCTTATTTCGTAACATTTTATTGAATTCATAAACTAATATAACTGATGACACCATGCAAATTTTTATTTTTATTTTAGTTTCTCTACTTCTTGCTAGTTCAGTTCAGAAGCTTGAAAACGTCTTCCAATGCAGCGGTGAAGAATTTTGGGGATATATCCTCACCTTGTCTCAATTTGCAAATGCATAGATTTCATACTCTGGTTCTGTACTCGGATAGCCATCGCAGCCCTACTGTACAAACACTTCAGTACTTCGATATACTGACAGTCAACTTGGAATCACTGAAGCGACTGTAGCACCACTCAAATTTCGACAGAATGAAAGGCTTTCTCATAGTATAAATACGCAAGGCAAAGCGGCAGATTATACTCTTCGGTCTTTTGTACAGTCTGCTGCTTACATACCCTATGTATGTGGTTTGTGGTACGTCGTGTCGTCGGCTGGTACGGTAAGTCGTTGAGTCTGCGCGTGCGAGACGATTCGAAATGACTTTCGAAAACAGCACGTATACGCGGCTCAGAAGGGAAATTGGTCTGTAGTTCTACAAGAGAGCGTTGTTGCCTTTCTTGAAGAACAAGACCACCGCAATTCTGCTCCACGTTTCCGAAGTAGTTCCATGCACGGAATTAAAGAGATTCTGATCTCAACTGGAAAGGATTCGGTATCAACACCAATGGCGAGTACATCACTGAGTACATAAACGGCTCCGTGACGCAGTAGCTTAGCAATGAGTTATAGCAATGATGGCCGCGGGTTCGAATCCCGCACGGAACAAGTATTTGTATGGCCTACAAGTAATTTTTCCGGGTCTGGATGTTTGTTCTTGTGCAATTTATGTATGTAAACTACCTCCACGATACAAGAGAAAATCCTAATATAGGGGTAACGTTTTCAAAAGACAGAAAAAATATCACTCACCTTCGATTTGCCGATGATACAACAGTCCTAATGGCATAATGGCTGGAGGACCTAATCACAATGCTCAATGACCTCAGTAGTGTCAATGGATAGGTCTTAAGATGAACATGGACAAAACAAAGGTCATGTCTAATTTCCATATCACACCTATGCCGGTAATTCTTGGGAGCACTCAGCTCAAAGTTGTTGACGAGTACCTTTACAAGGGACAAATAGTCCGACTAGGTATGTACAATTACGAGTTGAGCAGCGTTCGGGAAATTACGACACATCATTTCATCAGGTGTATCTCAAAATCTGAAAACGAGATTGTACAACCAGTGCGTGTTGCCAGTGATGATTTACGGATCTGAGACGTGTTCCTTCAATGCTGGCCATATGATGACGCTCAAGGACGCTCAGCGAGCTATGGAGAGGGCTATGCTTGGGGTTTCTCTGCATGATAAACTTAGAAATGAAAATATCCACGGTAGAACCAGAGTGACCGATATAGCCAAACGGATTAGTAAGCCGAGTTGGCAATGCCGGTCGAAAATATGGCCAGCCATATAGCTCGAGGAACCGACAACCGATGGTTAAAAATGGTTTTCAAGTAGAAGCATCGTAAGAGTAGGCGAAGTGTAACGCGACCCCCAAATATATAAAGTGACGACCTAGTAAGACATGCAGGAAATCGATGGATGCAGGTGGCTCAGGACTGTGCTTTGTGGCATTCCTTGGGGGAGGCCTAAGTTTAGCAGTGGACTTGTAAAGGGCTGCATTAATGATGACGATGATGACTTCTTGCCGTTTAAATTATTTCGCTATCCTTGTTTTCCACTGATGTTCTGTTTGTACTGGGGATGGTTGGTTACAGCCGCCTAAGTGTGAGGACAGACATCACGCTTATTAAATATGTGTGGAAAGTATTACGTGCATGGATATATCACCCAGATGTGCTCGCTGCGTTAAAGCTGCGGGTACCTAACAATTACGTGTATTCTCGTCGTCGTCCCCCATTACTCCTCGTGCCCGCTGCTAGGACGAAGTTGCTTCAGAATGCAACATTGTCACGTGTTTTACACTATGTTAATATCATCTCACATATTATTTGCATATAGTGAGATGAAGTTTATAATTGCTACATACAAATGCGTTGAAAATTGTAATGTTTTTAATTAGTATTTTATTTTACCATCAATTTGATAGATTTCATATTCATTATTTACTAGTAAGTAGTTTTCTTATATTTAGGTTAGTTATAGCATCGCATTGGTTTAATAACTGTAATGATGTTATAATTGTGTAATAAATAAATAAAATAAATAATATTTCACTTGGTAATATTTTTCACGATACATATGAATTTTCAGAGAAATGAAAATAAGAGATTTTCAAAAATATCCCAAAGTCGGCGAGAATATGGATTATGGTATGACCACGCCAATTTGTTTTAATATAAAAAGAAAGTTTTTTTCCATCATACTTCACCTAACTTATACTTTAAACCAAAGTTAATAATTTTATGCTTTCAGTGTGAAAATATTTCAGTTAAATTCAATCTATAGAAATTTACATCGTTTGAAACTTATTTTATCGGTTTTTACCTTCAAATTGTTTAAAGCCTAAATACCCAGGAAGATGATTTTCTTCATTAAATGATGAGAAGTTGTCCGGGTTGGGTTAAAATCAGTTACCTATTGGGTTTTTCTGTCAAGAAATTATCAGTAGCAGCCCATAGTGTCAAAGTTGGCGGTGTTGTACCGCCGTGCCCCGCAAAGGACGTAAAGCCGTTGGACCCGCTCCTGATCTCTCTGTTGCTTCAAATTGACGTACCATCCGAGTGAGGCAATAGAGAGTGAACCTGTTCTTACGCATACACTCGAGCACTTTAATCATGTCTAGCTCAAATGGTTCGTCTCATTGTGACTGGCCGTCGTGACCGAAATTCGGTCTGGAGGACATTATTATTTTATATAACTTTAAAATAATTCCCCTAGATGTTCCTGCATGGAATACAATCCCTTTACATGTGGTGTTTTTTATATGAGTTGGTGCAGTTAGCGTAAGAGAATATTTTTTAAAATAATTAGATTAGGAGACACTTTTTAATAAAAACAAGACATACCATCTTAGTCCTCAGGGGCGACAACAGATCTGCTTTTTGAATCTTGATCGAGTACAGATTTAGATTTTTATGAGCCACAGACTAAACTTACCATCAGATGAACTAAGTGCTCCCTTTTACCCTAAACCTATAAAAAGATTATTTTTGTAACTAGCGTTTGTAAATCAAATAAATATATAAATGAACAGAAAAGGCTGCATTTGCTTCGTCACCTACGTGGACTAAGATGAAATTCCTCACGCCCTATACAGGCTGTCTCAAGAAACCTGTACCAGCGAAGTTCTGTATCTGGGGACAACAATACCTATCGTTATTTTGTCAGAACCGCAAAATACCGGTATTATTAAAACCTATTCAATTCCTGCTTTAGGTTTCGAAAGATATTCTTACTAAAAGCATATACACCAATAATATTCATGTTATCTTTATATTTGTCAGCGCGTATTCCAACTGGTCTTGATTAATAGGCGACGGTAATGTCGTATCCTTCTTAGGTCTATTGTGGTTGACCCTTGACATATTTGTCCCTTGATAAATGTATATGTCTTTGTCAGCGATATTACCCGCTTAGAAAACAATGGTTTATAGCGACAAATTGGGCGTAAGCGTGTGTGTGGCTAAATGTTTTATCGATAAATATGAAACAAATGCACTAGTGTAAGGTCACTTTCTGCATGTTAGTTATATACCTAGTTAGGTACACTCTTTTTATGGTCTGTTTGATGTTATTTCTTTTTCTCAAATCATTAAATATATAACAGAAAATAAGCACCTACTCGTTCTTCCCCGTGACACCAATAATATCCAATATCCTTGATTAAGACTCCTATTAATAATCACAATGCAAATGTATTGTTACACTGTAAGGACGTAAATAGAATGCATAATTTAACAATAAAAATTATGGTATTATTCTGCGTGAGAGCCATAATACATTGGAGCATAACGTGTAGTGGCAGTGTAAGAATATCCACTACCCCATAACATCCCGCGGGTATCGTAAGAGGCGACTTAGGGATACAAACCAGGCAGCAGCGTCTTCCTAATAACGACTAAAAGTAAAAAAAACTGCAGTTGGCAACCCGCTTTCCAAGCTCGGGAATTATGGCTATCCCCTTATGAGGCAATCTATGGGGAAGACCTATGTTCAGCAGTGGACTTTAATAGGCTGAGACTTGTTTCTTGTTGTTCTGTTTCGAAATAATATTTTAGCGAGATAATAATTTCAAAATCGGAAACATCTATTACAATTATCTTACAAATTTTTCGTTTTAAAAATTTCAACGTATAGGCAATGTTGGATGTTGTGATCGGAACTCTTAAAATGAAATTTTATATTTTACCGGACGCTAGGTGGTAGACATTTTCTACCTAGGAGTCTATCTAGGTAGGTTACACACTATTACCTACTTTGCCACCAAATACTGCCGTCTATTATTGTACTGCCGTCTTCCTGCCTGCAGGGTATAGAGAGCCAGTATAATTGCAGGCTGTGAGGCATTCCATCTTAGTCACTAGAGGTGACAATACATCTGTAGCCTTTTTGTTCATTATTCCCTCCAGATTAAAAAAAATTGAGTGACAAAAGAGCCGAATATGAAATATCGGGAACATTGTCAGTTGGACGTTCGCTATTACTGAATTCACTCGCCGATTTCATTTCATTTCATTACGTTCTCGATAGTGACTTGAGTTAGGTGAAGCTTAAGATGCCTAATGTCTAACATCGTGAATAGTACTGAAAAAGGACGTTAATAACTAAAGAAGGTCTGTGTACATCAATAGCTAGTGTTTTCATCACCCTCCATCCCACCGTGGTGTATACAACCGCTGCTATCAATTAACATAACACAACTAAACTAGGAAAAACACACCATACACATCATCGGGGCGATTTTTGCCACAGTTGTCGCAATTGACAAGCCAAGTATTTTTTTATTATTTGAGTTTTTATCAGGAAGGTCCTCCTGGCCATCACCTTTTTCATTTCCCTCTGCTGCCTATTACGACACTTACCGGATGTCTCTTAGAGAGGCAACTAGGAGAAAATATCTCTACGAGAAATCACTACGGGTTTGCTAATAAAGTGACCATTTTATTCTTGTATCAATAAACTCCACAAATTAATACTAAATGTTTGTATAATAAATATATTGATCATTAGTTTATTTTATTATAATTGAATTAAATAAACTACCAATTTATTTAAGTAAATTCAAAATACGCGTAATATATTTATTAAAATCATATAAATATATAAAAAAATTAATCTATACTAAATTTTAATGTAAGTTATAATCTAAAACCCATCTTAAACGTTTAACTAAATGGGTGTCGTGGTAGTTATTTTGTATTTCTTACTTGCAGAAATGAAGTAAGCCATAGAGTACTTTTTTAATTAAAGAAAAAGCAAGCTGTCAAACAATCAATACGTGTTTTATAACTGCCGGTCGTTTTTGTTCATAAATTCAAACATTTACAACCTAGTGCTTCTCCAAATCTTCGTAATTTCTGCTCTTTGGGTTTACGTCGAGTGTTTTCATCAACCTAGTGCTTCTCCGTGAATTGGTTGAGTCGAGCCCTGCTCCTCTGATTAACGTTAAAATTGTTTGTAAAATGGTTTGTACCAATATTGGTATTGTTCGAGACAGAGACTCTTAAGACACTAAAGTGCTCCTGAGTGACTTTACCATGTCTAGTAAACGTTGTTGTGTCCTCAGTGTACGGAAATCGAAGGTACGTAACCAGATGGTTATACAGTTGAACCCTGATAACTTAAACCTCGATAAAGTAATAACCTCTATAAATTCATAACATAAAATTTTGTGTTCCCTTCCATTCGGAATACAAAACCTCTTTTACTTAAAAAACAAACCCTCTATAACTTAAACGAATAATTTGGGCATTGCACCTCAGTAACTCAAAGTTGTGAAGAAGAAAACCTTTGCAACTTCAATCATCTATCAATGAGTCGTTTTAAATTAATCTGCAAACAATAAAGGTTCCCTGTAGACCATAGTTATTGCTTACACGTGTTAGGTCTAATTGATCTGGTTGCAATGATGTTAATGCTACTGGCCAATGCGACTCTTACAGTTTCATAGGACTCGTAAGGTCTAAGCGAAGTAACTTATTTGTATCATTAGCTTTTAGCCTTCGTTCGAGGAGCATCTCTTTCAAATTTTAAAATAAAAGTGATATAGAAAATGTGAACAGTTTGAAATAAAAAAAAAATACTGGCTTTTTAATGTAGAATAAATTAAACTTGAATAAATGTATCTTTAATCATAAAATAAAGTAGGTATGTATGTACATATGTATTAACATTTAAAGGTTTCATTTGCATTTAATCTGGCTTGTCTATTTATGTATATAATTCCTAAACAAAGCTCATAAATGAACCTCTGTAAGTAAAAATTTAAACTAATAAAAACTCCTTAACTTAAACCCTTAGTTAGTAAAAACCTCAATAATTTAAATTATAATATTAATATCGGACACCAAATCAGTACCAGTATTAAATTCATAAGACCTGTATAGGTTATGTTTTGGTCTCCTGTTGTAATGAATATTGTCTGTCTATGTAAACTGTCGTACAGAAACATAATAGTATGTTATTAACATTACATTATGTTTATTTAAAAACGATTTTAACAATTTAATTGAGGTGGTTCTATGTCACAGGTTTTTCTTCTGTAAGTATAATGGTATGGTAGGTATAATCTTCATTGGTTTACAAATCCTGAGAAGGACATTGCTCATTTCCGAACATGGGTTCATGCTATTGGTGGAGAGAATTTGAGTCTGAGTAACGAAAATATTTATAAACTTCGTCGAGTATGTCATGCTCATTTTGAAGAGAAATATTGTTGCCGTAACAAGAGAATTTCTAACATATTCATACCAACATTACTTATGCCAGGTAGGTGCACTACGTAGCTATATAGTTAGCTGTACTATGACATTAAACAGCTAATTTAATGTGTACACAAAATTAGTTTTCACTGATGAAGTCAAAACCAATTTCGACAGCAAAAATCAGTCAAAACTATTTTTATCAATAAAAACAGTTTAGAAATATTGTACTTTCATATGCTGACTTTATTAGGTTGGTAGATTTTTATTGTAACCTGTTTAGGAACTTATTTTATACTTACATAGGTATTTTAGATGAAGATAACTCAAATGTTTCAATAGAATAAATGCATTTTAACTTAATTATGGTATTAACTGAAACCAGTCCAAAGTTTTTGTGACCAGAAGAGATTTGCTGTAACATAATTATTACATTTTATAACATTAGTAACAGCTTAACAAGGGTTATGTTATTGTCTTTTCCAAACATAATTAAAATTAAATTAAAAAAGTGTGTTATACATTTATACAACATGCTGTTTCAATTTACTATTATTTGTATATTAAATGTTTCTTTTGTGTTTTTTTTATTTGGCATTTTGATGTGTCGAAAGTTTCATCAGAATTGGCCTGTTCCTTTTCAAGCACTTGGATTTGGAATTTTGGAATGGAAGACTATGTTTGTTATCCTTAAGATTTGGAGATATCAAATATATACATATATAAGTAAATTAGGTATGCAACGATACATAATTGTGCCAATACGTAACCTTTATCGGTGACTGAGTACAAATAGAAAAAAAAAAACAAATAAATAATGAAGAATTTTCTTGATTATGCGTAAAAGTTACCTATATTTGTCAGAAACTGAACCTTGAGAAGTTTGAAAACCAAACATTTTTGTGAAGAAAACAAAGTTTGTTTAAATTATTGGCAGATAACCTTTTACCGATATGTCGCTCCGCCGATTAGATCGGAATCGATATCGGAATCGTTACATCTCTAATATAATAATAAAGATTCATATGTTACTTAGGATTGTGTTTTGATTAATATGTATATTCCAGTATCTACGTTGCACTAGTAGTTTGACAGTTGTGCCACAGAGACTGGAATAATGATCGGCCAAAGCATGTGCTAAGTAATAATTATCTGTATATCTATATATATATATATATATATATATATATAATATCTGTATATATATATATATATATATATATATATATATATATATATATATATATATATATTACGGCATATTATTAGAATACAGTATTATGCACCAGTTACGTTTCTGATTGGGAGGGTTGAAGTGAAGAATACGAAGACTTTTTCCTATATTACTTTATTTTATAACTTGCAAGTTAACTTAACTTAACTACTGTGTGACTGATGTGACGATTTGAGTACACAGAAATACTGGACTAGTTAACTTACAAACTAATTTAATTAATACTGGGCTGTCTTAACAATTAAACCTAGCTTTATATACAATGTTAAAACGTGCTAGGTTTTGCTTAGAAGGCGTTAGGTGACTTCCTGATGGCACTGTGTTGATTATTATTAAGTTACGCGCTGTTATTTGCTTAGCCAGCGATGCTATAGGTGACTTGTAGGTGACTTCCTGATTGAAGGTCTCGGTAGGCATAGGTAACTCACCTTAACCAATATATTTTATTATTATTTACGTCGTCACAAACTCTTTCTATGATTTTCCATTACCATAATAATATGATGTGTATTTACTTTATATAAAACCTCCGTGAAACGAAGCACAAAAGAAAATGTAATATTATATTACAATTTCTTTTTTTTACACACTCGTACATTCGACATACATATTGAAAGTCGAAATTCAAAATAGGTACAGCAAAATACAGTAGCGTTATCTTTGATACTATGATAGTAGGTATTGTTATACGTCACAGTTCCAACGCATTGTGAGGAAGAGAGACTGTTTCCCGCCAACATGTAGGTGGCGCTCACAATAGCTGTCAAACAATATACTAAGTATTCATTGTGTCTCAATAACTGCGGTGTACACGGCGGTGATTCCTACAAGTTCTTGTTATAAATTTTATCTGGGGCACAACTCACAAAGAGCAAGTATTATTACATTATACATTTTATACTGCTTCATAATGTAATTTTAAGCATGGTAGAGCCATCTTGCAGCTATATTCTAAATTAAAAAGCAACGTTACGTTGATTTTAGTACGTATGGGTCGGCTCGATCGAGGTAGGATCACACCCTCACAAAATACCAGCGTAAAATATCCACAGCTTAATCTCCACACTCACCTACTATTTACTAAAAACGAGGCATTCTATCTTAGTCCTCGGAGATGACAACGCCTCTGCATTTTGATTCTCCATCGAGTATAGATGCAGAATGTAGACGTCACCTATGCGCCACAGCATCCACTTCAGGCGGACTGTGTGCTTGTATGTCACCCTAACTCCATAAAAAATACATCTATTAAGCAGTTATTTTATTTTTTATTTTATTTCATTTTCTTCAGGACAACAATCAATTTTGTAATAAAATATAATACAAAATACAGGTCTTATAAAAAGGGAAATACAAATAATTACAAAGCCAGCATCGTTATCCACAAAGTAATATCACAATAAAAGTAATATAATAATGCACAGCAAACATGTTGTATGATACCACAAAGGATGAAATAATTCGAGCGTTCCCTGAGCAAATACCAGCTAACACAACCACTGTAGTGGCTATGCTAGCCGAAACTTGCCTCGAGAAACAACAGTTGAATCATTAATAAACTGTTTAAACCTTAAGGCAATACCTTACTTAGTAGTATTTTTTTTTAAAATACACTTTTTGAACATTACAAATGATAAAGCAAATATGTCAAGATCAGTAAAGTTATCATTATATGATTTCATGATACGCCGTAGTGGAGCTCTCTCTCCCGCATTTGTTCAGCACATCTTAGGAGCAAATAAACGATGATTATACGTATTACTATATACTTAGTATATTGTTTGACAGCTATTGTGAGCGCCACCTACATGTTGGCGGGAAACAGTCGCTCTTCCTCACAATGCGTTGGAACTGTGACGTATAACAATACCTACTATCATAGTATCAAAGATAACGCTACTGTATTTTGCTGTACCTATTTTGAATTTCGACTTTCAATATGTATGTCGAATGTACGAGTGTGTAAAAAAAAGAAATTGTAATATAATATTACATTTTCTTTTGTGCTTCGTTTCACGGAGGTTTTATATAAAGCAAATACACATCATATTATTATGATAATGGAAAATCATAGAAAGAGTTTGTGACAACGTAAATAATAATAAAATATATTGGTTAAGGTGAGTTACCTATGCCTACCGAGACCTTCAATCAGGAAGTCACCTACAAGTCACCTTTAGCATCGCTGGCTAAGCAAATAGCAGCGCGTGACTTAATAATAATCAACACAGTGCCATCAGGAAGTCACCTAAAGCCTTCTAAGCAAAACCTAGCACGTTTTAACATAGTATATAAAGCTAGGTTTAATTGTTAAGACAGCCAAGTATTAATTAAATTAGTTTGTAAATTAACTAGTCTAGTATTTCTGTGTACTCAAATCGTCACATCAGTCACACAGTAGTTAAGTTAACTTGTAAGTTATAAAATAAAGTAATATAGGAAAAAGTCTTCGTCTTCTTCCACTTCAACCCTCCCAAGCTGCAGCAAACGTAACTGGTGCATAATACGTGTATGTATCTAATGATAATTTGATGCCGTTATTATATATATATATATATATATATATATATATATATATATATATATATATATATATAATGTATGGTTATGTCAACTGTGTATAATATATATGTATATCAACCTGCGTTTTCTTTCAACTAGCATTTTCCTTCACTAACCTGACTGAATTACGAGCACTTATTTTTTGGGACAATAGTTTTTCGAGTATATAGAGAGCTGACTGTAAATTTGGACCATTCTTTTTTTTACGATGTTATCAAATGAAATATCTGTTATGTTCCAAGTCCTGTTTAATACTGTATTTTTTTAAAATATGAGCCACACTACATCTCTCACAGCATTTAAAAAATAAAATGGTATAAATTACACTTTTTTTACCAATATCCGTACCACAGAAATACATAGAGTTACTACATATATCAAATGAATATTTTTTGCAAAGGGATTCAATACAGAAGAAACTTAACTTTTCTAATTTAAATTGTATATCCGAAATTCATTAAAATGTGAAGTGATTTACAAATTTTAGAAAGAAAATTGTAAGGATTTTTAAATATACGCAAACAATAGCTATCGCGTTTAATTAACTTATTAACTTATTTACATTTTATTTTTATTTACAGGTTTAATTACCCACGCTTGGATGCTTTGCAGCACCCATGGTCACGGGGAGGGGGGACTGAGATGTTTGACGTCTCAATGTCATAGTTAGCCCGGCTAACTTCAGTTTTTGAATTGAGCTTACAGTATCAGTTTATTTATTTTTTTTAGAAGAGGGGGCAAACAAGCATACGGTTCACCTGATGTTAAGTGACTACCCCCGCCCATGAACAACCGCAATACCAAATGAATTGCAGGTGCGTTTCCGGCTCTTTAGAAAGGAGTAAGCTCTTTTCTTGAAATCGGTCCGGAAAAATCGCCGGAAGTAAACTATTACACAGAGAGGTTGTAAGAGGAAGAAAACTTCTTGTGAAACGTACAGTGGAGGACCGCCAAGCATCCAGATGATGTGGATGATATCAGGATGTTTGCCGCGTAGTGCGTTCACAAAATTTGGCAGCTGGAAATAATCCGAACAATACCTCAGAGCACTCCCCCGTGGTATATGCGAAAGAAAATGCAAAGAGATACAACATATCTTCGCAGTGCCAGTGAATCGAGCCGAGCTGGCCTGGGGAGCCCCAGCCCAGAGATTGAAACAGTATTCCATGTGCGGCCGAACCTGCACCTTGTAAACTTGCAGGCGGTGTGCAGGCATAAAATACTGTCCCGCACACTGTGAGCACGCTTACTTTTTATAGGCCAATGTGGCCTTCTCTTACAAGTGACCACAAAACTGCACGTCACTCGATATGTCGACACCGAGGATTCCGATACTGGCTCAAGCATATAGAGAAGTGCCTTGAAACTGTGGAGATACGATAAAGGGGTTCTTTTTAGTGGTTAAGGCGCAAACTTGTGTCTTCTGAGGGTTAAATTGGACTAGATTTAGTCGCCACCAATCGGAGACTTTGGTCAACAAAGACTCGACTTCAGACACAAGTTTGTCCCGGTACTCGGAGATGTTTTCCGAGAAATATTGGCACGGTCGGTGTACAGAGCATCACCAGTGCTGTCATCTACATAGCAATGAATATTACGGGTTTGAAACATATCATTGTTATGCAGAAGAAACAGCGTTGGTGCTAGCACGCAGCTTTGTGGAAAAACAGCATTAATAGGCTTGTAATCGGAGCTTGCACCGTCTACAACGACCTTCATGCTTCGATCTGCAAGAAGGCTGGTAATCCAATAACAAAATTTCTCGCCAAGCTCATAGGAAGGGAGCTTCGAAAGAAGCACTTTGTGCCGAACCCGATCGAAGGCGTTCGCAAGGTCTGAACTAACATCTAATGCCTCCCCCCTTGGACTCTACTGCCTCCGCCCATCTATCAGTCAGCTAGACCAGAAGATCACCAGCTGATCGACCACGACGAAAACCGTATTGGCGATCACTAATCAGCTGGTGATCTTCAAGGTACCTCATGAGCCTGCAATTTACAATGGACTCCTATGTTTTGGAGAATAAGGAGGTGATGGCGATAGGCCTGTAGTTGGACAGGTCTGAGCGGTCGCCTTTTTTAGGGATCGAGTGGACGAAAGCCGTCTTCCATGATTTTGGGACTACGCCTAGGGAGTAGGAGTACCTGAAAAGACGCGTTAAAACCGGTACCATCTCCGGAGCACATATCTTCAGCATAATTAGGGGATTCCGTTTAATTATATTATCCCAACCATATGGCAGCACCCATCCATCTTCTATATTGAAATAAGGATGTTTTTTAATTTCAAAGGCTTGCGTATCATCCTTGATAGGAATCGGTATTTTTTTGCGAGGATTTATGGCTTATCAAATCTGATGTAAGGGTAGGCACAACCTTGAACATGTTTACAGACTGCAGACTTCTCGGAGCGTAGGTGCTTCACGTCAGCTACGTGTTCTTCCATGCGGGTTGTTATAGATCGTTTTGTATGTCCTATGTAAGAAAGACCACATTCACAATCAAGCTTGTACATTCCTGCATACTACTATATAAGTATATTAGTTATAATGATTTCTTATATTTACGCGAACACTATACATGATTAAAACTACTTTTACGGATTTTATCGCATTTATTTTTACTTTTTATTTACTTTTATTTTTAATTTCCGACGTTTCGGGCGCTTTCCAGCACCCATGGTCACGGGGGACTGAGATGACTGACGTCCCGATGTCATTGTTAAACCCGGAGTACCTTCAGCTTTTTTTAATTATTGTTTATGGTCCGATCTATGCAAAATGAACTGACTATGTTCTGAGGTCTTGCAATGGTATGCTTGGGTTTAGTTTTAATTTTATTGATTATAGGATCCCAAGCAGGTGGTAGTACCCAGCCTCCTTCTCTATTGAAATTAGGTTTTTTTTTATTATTAGGCTATTGAAATTAAAAAACATCCTAATTTCAATAGAGCAGGAGGCTGGGTACTACCACCTGCTTGGGATCATATAATCAATAAAATTAAAACTACGACTTCATCACGATTAGACGGCAACTGTTCATTGATGTCTCAATAATCGCGAGGGTGAAAACTGTCAGCGATTACCGAAAGTGTAGAGATACACTGAACCTAAACGTTAAACTGTAGAAGTCAGGTTTTTTTTTAAAGTAAACAATGCTTCTGATTGCCAAAGTCTGCAAAGGGACATTGACAGATTGGCATAGTGGGGAATGGAAAACAAATTGGATTTCAATGTTAATTAATATTGTATCATGAGTTATGGTCATGCAAAAGACCCTCGGAAGTATGCTTATGAAATGAACGGCCTCGTAATCCCGCGCGTTACATATATTAGAAACTTAGGCGTTGAAATGGTCCCGGAACTTAATTTTCGTAAGCACATTTTAAATATTTGAAAAAAAGCTTTCAGGAGTCTCGTCTTTATATTAAGACAGTGAAGGGGTTTTCAGAATTTATTAACTATTAGAATTTTATATAATGCTCTCGTAAGAAGTCAACTTGAAACGCACGCAAGTATTTGGAATCCACATGAAAGCAAGTATAGTGTCATGGTCGAAAAAATTCAAAATAAATTCACGCGATTTTTATACTTTAAGCAGTACGGAATCTATCCTTGTTTTCCACTGATATATCCGAGTCTATTTGTACTGGGGATGGTTGGTTACAGCCGCTTAAGTGTGAGAATAGACATCACGATTATTAAATATGTGTGGAAAGTATTACGTGGATGGATATATCACCCAGATATGCTCGCTGCGTAAAGGCTGGAGAGGGAGTGGTGGCAGGCCTGCTGTACACTTTGTTTAATTTATGTTGGGAATTAAAGCGGGTACCGGATGACTGGTGTAAAGCAGTTATAGTACCAATATATAAAGGTAAAGGGTCACAGCAGGACTGCAAAAACTACCGTGGTATCAGCTTGCTTAGTATTGTGGGTAAACTGTATGCTAAGGTGTTAATTGAAAGAGTTATGAAAGAAACTGATGGAAAAATTTGTGAAGTGCAAGCGGGTTTTAGAAAGGAAATGGGGTGTACAGATCAAGTCTTTTCCATGCGCATGATTGAGGAGAAGTTTTTGCCAAAAACCAAAAAGTTTTTTGTGCGTTCGTGGACTTGGAAAAGGTTTATGACAGAGTGGACAGGAATGTGTTATGGCAAACACTGAACTGGGTTGAAAATGGGTTGAGCGCTGGTTTGATACAGGCATTAAGGTCTCCTTATAGGGACTCTAGTGCTTGTGTTAGGATCAACGGGGTCTACTCGGACTGGTTTGGCATCCAAAAAGGTGTCAGACAGGGCTGTGTAGCTTCCCCTTGGCTGTGCAACCTATTTATGGACAGGTGTTTGCAAACTTTGAAAGATGAAGAATGTGGGTTAAGAATGGGCGAGTTAACCGTCAATCAAATCATCAAGTCAATCAAATCAATGCCTTTTGTATGCCGATGATCAAATCATATTTGCGTCATCGGCGGCTGAGTTGCAAATGATGGTTACATTAATGAACTGGGAATTAAAAGAAAGGGGGAATGAAAGTGACGCAAGTAAGACGAAAGTGATGGTTTTTGAAAGAGAAGAAAGCAAAACGGTATGTGAAATAAGAATAGAAGGAGAGTTAATTGAGCAAGTGGATGAGTTTGTGTATTTGGGATGTGTATTTAGCAGGGATGATAGATATGATAGGGATATAGAACGACGAGTAAATGCAGGAAATAGAGTTAATGGGGCACTACACTCTATTATGAAGAACCAGAATGTGTCAAAAAAGGCACGTATGGTAATTCATAATGCTGTGTTAGTCCCTACTTTAATGTATGGTAGTGAAAGCTGGGTGTGGCAGAAGAAACACGATGCATACCATATGCAAGATGATGTTGTGACCAGGATTAAGAAAGGAATGCTTCGGTGGTTTGATCATGTATAAAGAATGAATGAGGAAAGAGTGACAAAGCAAATTTATATGGCAGATGTGAACGGCCGAGTCGGGAAGGAACGCCCTAGAAAAAAGTTTATCGACTAAATTGGCGATATTTTGAAAAGGGGCCACGTTAGAAATACCCTTAACCGACGAGCATGTATGCGTAGATATATGGATGTAAAGGAGGCGAAAGAGGTATGTCAGGATCGTGCCAAATGGAAGTCCATAGTCTCTGCCTACCCCTCTGGGTGACAGGCGTGAGTTTTTATGTATATGTATGCTACATGTTTATTTTCTCACAGGTAACTTACATTGGACTACATACAACTACATACGTTAACTTACATAGATAGGAAAGTTAATTTAAAAAAAGAAAACAGAAAATAACATGCTAATAAATATACAATTACATGAAAACCTGATTCGCTACAGCTACAGTTTAAAAAAATGAAAAATATTTCATTTGCAATAAACATGGTAACAGAAGATGGCAAGTAAGTACAACACATTTCACCATGTTGTAGCCGAACACATTTCACCGTTAGTGGTATGCTTATTAAAGAATAATAAGATACACAGAGTCTAAGAAATAATAAATTTTCATGTGTCTAGTAAACAATAAAAAAATAATAATTATTATTGAGACATCATGTCAAAATTAAATTAAATAGAAAACAACAATTTATAAAAATACTATAAATGTGTAGTCTCAGAATGAGTTCTTATATTTACGCGAACACTACACATTGATTAAAATTACTTTTACCTTTACACGATAAAATCCGTAAAAGATTAAATTACATAAATTTACTAATTTTATGACGTATTTGTAAAATTCTTACGAATTAAATTCTTAAAACTAGACAACGGAGTATGCATTATGTCGATTTCTATGGATTACAATGTATTTTCATTTAAATGTAGGTGTGTCTATAGGCAATAATTCAGGCGGATTGATTGTGTTCGTTTTTTTTCTATAAAAAATAAGTAACAAGGTGGTGCCTACTAAGACAGACTGCTAGGTAATAAAGAAGTCTTACACCTAGAAAGTGTGTTTAATTCAGCAAGCTTCAAGTTAAATAGAAAATGTAGAAGAATTAATATTCCATAATGCAATTGTTGGTATTTGTGTAATGATTTCTGATCTAAAGCTACATCAAAGCTAAGGCAATCAATTTATTTGACGCTGAATGTGAAAACGCAGACTGAATTATAGTCGTGTTGGCACAACAAATCACATTTCACAGCTGAAGTTAGTGTTGCCCGTTGCGCGTTCATGACACAGTTTAATCAATTACGGATTAGTTTAGCTTTGCTTGACATCAGAGCTCAGCCTGGGTGTAAAAGCCCAAAGCAATGCTCAAATTGAAATTTCATGACGTTTACTTACCAATTGAAATAAGTTGATTTATGAAATTACCTCTAAAGAATAAAATATTTGAGAAGAAAAACATCAACCAGTACAACTATTAAAGCTCGAGATATCATCCATTCTATTTGGTTGATTAGCGGTCTACCACTGCACAATTTACCAGAAATTTTTTCCTCGCACAACTTCCTTGTGGAATCGACTACCACTAGCGATTTTTCAGGACTGATATGATTTAGGGACCTTTGAGAAAAGAGCCTATGCTGTTTTAAAATGCAGGCCACACATCCGCAATTCCCACGGATGACTAATTATGCTTGAGAAGAAGTATGAGAAAAATTATCACCTGTCTTTAATTGATATGAGTACGTTATATAATATTCAGGTAAAAATGCAATAACAGAAGCCCTCTTCTTTTATAGTAATTTTTAATCTTCTTCCATAAGAGCACTCTATGATTTAAAACCTAAATAGTTGCACAGACAAAAAATTTATGAAATTAACAAAATAAATTTTTTCTCTCAATACATTTATGAAAATGTAATGTAGGTACACAAAAATAAAAGTAGTTGTACAAAATAAGTGGTAAATACTAGGAACAGACATAAGCTATTAATACCAGTTACTCCACTCTATCGAGTCAGTAGTTTTTTTTTAAAACGTTACCCCTACACCTATGATTTTCTCCTGTATCGTGGGGGCAGTTTACAAACATAAATTGCACAAGGACAAACATCGAGCAATTATTTATAGGCCATACAAATACTTGTTCCGTGCGGGATTAGAACCCGCGACCCCCTCTTTAGCAACGCGCTCTAGGAACTTGTACACGCAAGTTCCTATTTCTGTAGAACCTTTAGAAGCCAAGCCCTCGTGCCAAAAGTAACAAGTAGTTGAATCGTTCTTAACATTTGTTATTTGAAATAAAATGCATAAATTAGTACCTACATTAAAGAGTTACATACTCACTTATTATTTAGTAGGGTTACCGTGAAGTTGTAGCAGTTCAAATTGGACGTATAATAAAACGCTGACGAGTTGCCGATGGGCACAGTCAACTGTGCTTGTAAGTAATATATCGCTACTATAACTTTGCTCTCTTGTTCACGGGAAAGTGCAATGTCTGCCGCTTTTTCTGTACGACTTAACATTTTCTCTCTTTGGTGTCTTATATACTGTTGTTCCATTTCCGTTTTTTTAACACCTTCTGCATTTTTATATGATTCGCAAAAATTACATTGATCCTTTTTGGGTATGAAGAATGAAATATTAAATTGAGTGTTAAAAATCTGGCTGTACATGTACAATGTAGCTTCTTTACCAGCATTTCTGCGCTGGCATTCATAGTCGCGATATAAGGCTGCCAAGGTTAGACCACCATCAATAAACTCGCGGCTGGTACTAGCACGTAAATAATGGCTTTCAATTCTCGGAACTGTATTTATATGCTGGTGAACTGATTCTAGCACTTCTGGATCTGATTTCGGTTGATTACCATGTCTACCTCTTTGGTCAGTCGGCGCAATTCCAGACTCAGAGGTTTTTGCTTCAATTACTGCACGTAATGTCCGTTGTGCTATTCCAAGGGTATTTAACAAAAACGTCTTGCATATTCTTCGGGTCTGGCCATTTTTCATAAAATAAAACAAAAAATTACGTGTTATTGGTTTTGCTGCATTTTTTACACGACAACATACTATGTTTGGTATGTTAATGCAAGTACTGAGAAAATCTCTTTGACGTAGCAAAGATCCTAAAGCCCAATAACAATCAAATATTTGTTGACGTTCATCTGTTGTAAAGTTATCGCAGCAAGAAAACTTGCAGTTACGGCACGAGGGTCTCATTTTTTTGCTTCTATTTGATTGCCTATTTTGATTAATTATATATATATATATATATATATATATATATATATATATATATATATATATATATATATATATATAATTATAGATAAACTCCTTTCCTAAATTTTTCAAGGTTTTTCTGATATTTTGTTTCAACTTATTTGGGTATCTGACTCTTTTCTTTCCTCTTTTAATATCAGAAGAAACCATAGACGAACTCGTAGATGACGATCTGTCACGCCTTGGTGGTTGATATTCGTCACCACTACTTGCAGAAAAGTCTGAGCCTTCCTTCAAGCAGATAGAATGAGAACTTGGCTCTTGATTTTCTTTACCTAGAATTAAGATTAAATAAAATCGAAAGTTCGAAAAAAAAGAAAGTTGGGTAGTGAACAATAATGAAAATTATGCGTACCAAGCTCAGCAGAATCATGGTCTTCAATATTGCTAGCTGTCGCATCGAAATGTGACGCGATTTGTATATCCATTTGTTGGTTCAGTGTATTTTCAGTGTTATTTGTTTGAAGTATCGTAGGTGACGATAATCTACTTCCAGCAATACCTATTCAACAATAAAAAATAATCAAGGAGAAGAACAAGAAATAATTTTAATATGCAAATTAAATCCAGCAGTTAAATATTAATAATAATAAACATTATTATTGATTTGTTAGTAAAAATATTTAAAAATGTAATCTATGTGTACACAAAAGAAATAAAGGAAAAAATAACCATAATACCTTCATGAATTATTTCTTCTAATTGTACAATATTTTCACTGATAGTATGTACCCCAGCGTTAACAGTATCAGGAATAGGAATCAAGTTTTCGTGCATACCAAGTATTTTACAATCGAAACGATTTGCGTGTCTTAACGGTTCTACATAGGTATTATCCAGCAAAGAATCTGCAAAGTAACATTATTATTACATACTGTTACGACTTGAAATACAGCTAGACTAGAAAGATCTAGAACTGAAAGACTTGCACGACTTTCGATTTAGTCTCAAGTAATTTTAAGAAATTGTATAAACAAAAGTATGAATAATATGAATGAAAAATGATTTAGACCGTTTGCGCTTTTTTGGCACCACTGATTGATCTTCTTCTTTAGCATTACCTAAATATAAAAAAAATCATCTTTATCAAATGATTTGATTTTACATAGATTTTAATAATAATAATAATAATAATACAATTACCTACCGTCGTCGCAAATAGTATTAATTTCTTGAATATTTATTTTATCTTAAGGATTGTGATTTAAAAGAGGTAATGTTAAAACTGTTTCGGAATCGTTAATGGTCGATGCTATAGGTTCAGTTATAATATTATTGTCAGCCTTCTTCAACGATGACGTTTCCGCTACAAAATACAAAAAATGCTTTATGATAATGAAGGTGATTCGTATTTTTTGTTTTATATAAAAATCATCGTAAATCAAAACAAGATAATGTAGTCATCATTATTTGTTTAATTATTTTGTCCAACAATCGAGAAAGGATACGTACCGCTTATATTTAAATTAGGATTGGGTATAGAAAAAGGTGGTGGAACTAAACCCTCTTTTCCTAGTTGTACCAATCGCTGCATTTGATTCGCCATTATTTCAATATTATCGTTTTTTCTAAAATAGCAAATTTTAACTTATTATTTTAACAAACACAGTAGTTAGAAGGTAGGTCGGACCACCCTAAACAAGTTACGCTCTCATACACATTTTGAACATTTATAATAATTAGTTAGTTGAATCTAGTTTTAGAGTTGCCCGACCTTCCTTTTAACCCAAATATGGATAATCCATCCACCGTTGAACTTATGACATAAGTACCATTACGCTTGATTTAATGTAAATAAATGGGCACATCTGTCAAATATGTCCTTTTTTTTACTACCATTAAAGCATTAAGTATAAAAGCGATGTCACATTTGTCAAATGTGCCATTTTTTTACTTATTAACTTAATTTATGAAATGTCACAATTGTTACTTACATCAACGCAGTTCTGGAAGCGGCTGCACCTAGCGGAGAGACCCGCACAACTGACCAATGAGCCGTTGTTTTACGTGGATGCGGGGGGGAAACAGCAATAATGGTATAATGACACTAACGACATCTCTCGATGAATACGGAAAATAGCGTTGTGCCGTTTTACCATTATGTAGATTATGCACTTTTAAACATGTATGCCGCATAAACTCAATTTCACATTTTTTGCAGATGTGCCATTATATTTATATTACTAGGTGAGCGATATACACTTTTACAATAAAATCCTAGAAAATTTTCAAAATTTGACCTGCTCAAGGTTCCTCGAAAATTTTATTAAACCTAGTTTATATAAAAACGGGTTTTTAATATTAAGGGATTTATGGACGATAAGAACCTTTTTTATAGAATCTATAAAAACATGGGAATGATGTGATCGCTACGAAAAGTAAAGTGCTAGGGTGATAAAATAGCACACAGTCCACCTGTTAGTAAGTGGTTGCTGCTTCCCATACACATCTTCATCTATCCTCGATTTACAAATCAAAATGCAGATGCGTTGTCACCCCTGAGGTCTAAGATGGAATGCCTCGTTTCCACTTAAAAGGCTCTCCGGTTCCTACACTCACCATACGAAACACAGCATCAAGCTACTATTTTACGAGATCGTGGAGATTAGAGCGTAAGATTTTATGAGAGCGTGGTCCTTACCGGGTCGAACCGACCTATTCGTGCTACAACTATACTACTAATATAACTGCAGCATAACTCTACCACGTATAATATTGTAATATACATGATTGTAAGCTGTTATTTTTTACAAAAAAGTCCCACTGTGTTTCTTGCTAGATTTTCCCAGCATAGAAGTTTTTTTCCGAACCAGTGGTAATTAAACAAAAGAGTTCAGTAAGTACTATTTACAATCTATATTGAATAAAAAAGTTTTTGTATCTGTTCCTGTAATCGAGATTTCGTAAGTAGGGAGAATTTGCCATATACGCTTGCCAGGGGGACGACAATCGCTGTGCTGGACGTTTTGTTTTAAACTTACTATAAGCCAGTGCTTGACCACAATCCCACCTGGTCGGATTGAACTTAAGTGTTGATGCCTATTGCCAGTCGCCGGTCTGGGGATGTTTTATGTCTGATGTGTAACGAGATGGTTACACAGCCTATCAGCTGTCAGATTTTCCACAGTGGCCTCTTAAGGCCACGGACGAAATCGGGTGATGGATTTTATTACGCCGGCTTGGCCAGCACTCCATTATTATGATGAACTATTTACTATAAAATCTTTCTCAGAAATGTGACCTGTATCCAGCGTTAGAACGCGCCTAACTTCACGTCACGTTTACCTGTAAATTATAAAATAGATTAAGAGTAAAGAATATGTATATCCTATAGATTCTCTGCTTATCTTACAGTTTCTGTCTACCCCATAATGTCAAACATTTCTCAATTTTTGTTATCTATCCGTACCTACATAAAATCTCCATGTGTTTTTTTTTTCTTTAAAACGTTATCTTTACACTAGCTATAGTTTAAGTACATAAATTGTACAAGAACAAATATCCAAACCCGGCGCAATTATTTGTAGGCCATATAAATACTTATTCCGTGCGGCATTCAAACAACAAATAAAAATAAAATGTAAGTAAATTGTTACAGAAACCCTGCCCTAGGTTGCCACTATCATTATAAATGTGCAATATTTTTAATAGCTTTTAACATATTGACTTGAAGAGGAACACGCGACCCAAACTAGGCAAGGGTAGGGTAGTGTTGCCAGCATTAGTAGGGATACCATACAAAAAATACTTTTAAAATCCATGCAAGCCTAGTACATGAAGGTGCTACTAAAATACGTTAAAAAGTAAATCGCTACAAATGAAGCCGTTCGTATAATTGTCATCGAACGTCACTTGGTAAGTTCGTTTGATATTCTAATTTTTTTTTGATACGACATTGCCGGTATTTATTTAAATTTTGTGGGTAGTTAAAGAAAATAAAACTATATCGAACAATCAAATTATTTATTTTATTAAACCCAAAAATAGAATAAACTGATTAGGTAAAATACACTGATGCTTAAATAGATACACATACATACGTAAGTAATGTTAGTTACATAATTTTTTTTAGTTTTGACTAAGAACATTGGTCAGATCAACTTTTAAATGCACGAAATTCGGGTAATAGTGATTTTGAAAAAATATATAAGTTAAAAGTGGTTTTGACCAAGAATGACAAAACTACTTTTGAACAATACTTTTTGAATTTAAAATTTTAATTCCTTCAATATTATATTTTATATCACTATATTGTACGCAGTTTTGAGGTAGCCCAAGGACAAGGACCACCGTAGACGCAACTTAATCTACTGTGAAACTACTGTGTACACGAACGCTTTGTCGTTATTTCGCGGATTACCTAAGAAATCTGCAGATTAACTACTTAAAGTAAGAACTGATACATTTTTTGCTTTTTAACGGATTCAGCCAGGTAATCTGCAGATTAACTAGTTAATCTAGCAGTTGATTTGCACTGATTTAGGCACTTTAGCTTTAACAGCTATACAACTAAAATAGGAAAGATATACAATAAAAACAATGATATATTTGTGACACCATGATGGAAACTGGAAAGCGCATCACAATTCAATATGTAGTTTAAAAGTTAAGGTGAATACGCTAACAGATGTAAACAACCCTGTTTTATACTGTTTAGTAATATCACATAATATGACTACGGTAACACGAATCTAAAGTAAGAGAAGTAAGAAGAAATTCTACTCCTACGCTTTGACTTCTCCAGTTAAAGGAAGAACTGCCTTCAATATTATTAAAACTTGATCTAATTTAACAGGGGGATACTAAAGTGGTACCCTCGCACCGGTAAGCGAAGTGTAGGGGACCCCACTACATGGAGACATGCAGAAAGTCATTGGATGCTGAAATTTGGATTGCAGCAAAAAAAAGTATTCTACAATTAAACAGTTAAAATAAGAGCAAAATTAAATAAATAAGATACGTAGAAAATTATAATCCAAAACTTACACACGAAAGAGTTAAAAAATAAAGATGATCCTAAAGCTGGCATCACATATTCAATATTTTTAGACAAAACGAGAAAAATCTCCCGAGGGCCGTATATGAACTATGCCTGTTGAATTATTAAAATGAATTCCGCCTTCAAAATCGGCTGGCTGTCGACATTATCTCTCACTCTATTCAATGAGTTAAAGAAGATTAATTATATGAAGAACATTAACAAAGTAAATAATAAATATTTTCTTATATTTACCTACTACAGGAGCCGTGACAATCTAGGAGCTAAGCGCTCGCTGTAAATTTCACCGAGAAACCCCGGTCGATACCTAACGGTACCGAGAAAATTGTTTATTGAAATTTTAAGTGCTGATGTACCACGTGCTTGACGGTGAAAAAGACATTGTGAGGAAACCAGCAAGTCTGGGAAATTAAAAAATATTTTACAAAGACGTGTGAAGGACTCGCGCCCTGAGGGTTTCATGTAAACTTGATAATGTATGTAGAATGGTCATACATCCCGGGAATTATAGGTATATAGGTAGGAATTATATTTAAAGTTAGCACCGGATATTGCCGCAACGGATCGGATAGAAGGACAAAGTTAATTTTGCAGTAGAAAAATATGTTCTTCCCATAGAATACTATAATACAATAGTTCTCCCATACGGTCCCATCGGCAGAAGCTACAATTTTGATAGTAAGTTTATAATGGCAAAAAATAGGTTTGTTTTAATGAGATTTGACTGTTTTCGGATTTCCCTTATACTGTACCGCTAGGCTTTAATTATTCTTTAATTTAATGAATAGTATAAAATATTTCTTTTTCGGTATAGACTACAAGGAATTTTCACAGAAAGTATTTTTTTTACTTTCACCATTGGTTTTCTTGTGTGGTGGAAAGAAACCTCTGCCTTAGGGAGAATCGGCAAGAAACCCAGCGGGACTTAATTTTTTGAAAGTAAAATTATACAATTAAACACTGGTAGTACAAACTACTTGCAAAACGTATTAAAAAAAACAGCTTGGTAGTAACCACCTTATTCAAATGAATGATTCTGTGATATGTACAAGTGTTAAAACTGTAAAAAAAAAGAACTTCTTACGAAATTAATATGTTTGTTATTGATGAGATAATAATAATTTGTATTATTATGTTAATTTTATGAAACAAATATTTTAACAAAGAAAAAAAATTAAAACTTTGCATGTCTTTTCTAAAGACTTACCTAGTACGTGATATTAAAAAACAAATATGTAAATGAATATCCGCATTTGATGAGTGACCTAGCCAGTACCATAATATGTGACATAAATGATCGTTAAAACACGAATCGTTTGATTGTGAAGAATGAATTTTTTACTTGTCTAAAGGACTTTAGTATTTCATATTAATTTCAACATGACACCTCTACCTATTTCTAAGAAATATGGTCTAGAGTCTAGACAAACAGACAGGACAGACGTACAACAAAGTAACTTTATCATTTTTTACACACACTAAGAAATAAGGTCACATATTAAAGATGTTTAAAATTATTTAGTAAAGATCCACGTAATAAAATAAAATTATGTGTCTTACCTAGTTCGAAGAGCACCTTCACCTTTACTCAATTATGTGGTCACCACTTTTCCCAACACCATTACTTCTAGGTAGTTTAGTGTAGTGGTACCTTATGTAGGAAACACTACAATTGAGGGAAAGTGGGAGTACTCTTCAAACTAGGTAAGACATATTACTTTATTTTATTACACGAATCTTGTCAATAAATTTTTAACATCCTTAGTATAATGGATTTCTGCAAAGTAACGTCCAATTATGTTTAAAGTCTTGTGTGACTACATAAATTAAGCGTTAGTATAATGAACCAATACATTTCAGATTAATTTAGAATATCAGAAGCCTCAAAGTCTGTTTCTATGTCAGAATATTAAATCAAGGATGCCGATATCATTATCGAACTAAATCTATTTGCACTGCAGTCTGTGCCGTCTGTAACTTACTCCTAGCATCCTTAAATGATTTAGGGTTATTTCCGCTAGTTTCGCTTCACATGACACATTTGATGCAAACTGAACGAGTAGCGAAGCGGGATTTTCATTGATATTTGGCAATTCACTTCTCTGAAAATGGCTCTAAATTCCATTTCTACGTGTTTGCGTAATACAAACGAATGGGTCGGCTCGACCGGGTTAGGACCACGCTCTCATAGAATAACAACATGAAATAGTAGCTCACTACGTTATGTGCTGTGTTTCGTAAATACTAATAAACTTAATAAAAATAAAAATAACTGTGGTTAATCTACGGGGCAATCTATGAGGAAAGCCTGTAATGATTGTTATTATGACTATGAAATCATCGTAAAGTAGCAGATTATGGTTGCTGTATTTTAAAAATTAAGGATAGGTAATGTTTTGACGTGACAACGTCTAATAAATCGATAAACGCCGGCTACACGCACGAAAAAGGATGACTCATTGTAACTTTACGTTCATTGTAACGTTACGATCGGAGCGAGAGCGCTGCACTAGCGAGCAAAAGACAAGATCGGCTTGAGAGTTCGACTTATGCCGCATCTATCTCTCTTCAACAAAACATGCAATCATTTCATCTACGTTTGGTTACGACGTTAAACTATCGTCCGTAAACCGACTTTACGGACAACCAATATAGTATTTTTCGCTCATAAAATTAACTTCAATGTCAATTTTAATCGATTATAAATTTAACTATTTAAACAATGTATTTAACTATTTAAAAATGTAAGCTATTTATATTATTTAATTTTTTAGTAATTGGAGGCAAAATGTTACTACTTTTTATATTTTACGTTAGATGGCACTCTTTTAAAAATGTTAAACATCGACATAGTTAAAATTTTTACACAACAGTTAAAAGTAATTTTGGGCTTTATTAAAAAGTACATAAATTGTTTAAAAAATCACATCAATCATATAAAATAGAATTTAATGTCTAAAGGAAGGAAAATAATTAACCCTCCTTTTTTGAAGTTTTGTAAACAGATAAAAGTAGCCTACAGATTTCCCCGGGTCCTAATACAAAATTTCATGGAAAGCTTTCTAGGAACTTTTGCGCGAATCGTGAATACAGAGACAGACTGTAGGGAAAATATTAGAATTACAGCCACGACTTTTCTACAGATTTATTGTATTATGTATAGATGCTCTATAGACCAATACCAAGTAAGGTACTTGGGTGATTTCCAGTGGCGAAGCTAGGGCTCCAAACTAGGGCAAGCCCAAAATATGGTTTTGTTGTTTTTAGCAGTTTAATAAAAATACACCAATCTTGAGCAGTCTCCTTTCTTTAGTTTCATATTCAGGGCTGTCAAGGACGTGTTTAACAAAGCACACAGAAAGCATACTACCGCTAGATAGATTGTATGACACAATATGCAATTGCACAACTTCGGTGGTTTTGAAAAGAGCCGTTTGGGTTTGCTTGAGATATTTACAAACAATACAAAACATGAACAAAAGAAAAGCATGAACAAAGTACAAACAAACTATGTACAAAGTTAAAAAAGGGACGCCTGGCAGATGTGAAACCTCGAAATTATTTTGTTTAAGTTATATGCATATAAGAACAGATTACGACAGGAATTAGATAGTTTTAATAAGAAGATAAAGCTTTGCTAATTTTTTAACATAAAATAATGACTATTTATTATATAATTATTCATTTTCAATTCATAATAAATAGTACAAAATGGTATTTTTAAACTCATATTATGGTATTATAAATTAGCTGATAGCGTGTTTGTGCCATCTAGCGTAATATTTAGGTACCATCGTGAGAATCAATGAATTTTCGTTCGATAAAATGACTTTACCTATAGAATTAAGTAGATGGCGCTATTAAAATTTTATATACTGGAAATAACTAAAAGGAGTATTCTTTAAAAATCTCAATACATCCTTCTGTATTATTTTGATTTATTTCATTAAAATTTGGGCTTCACGTTAAAAAAAGATTGTAACACTTATTTCCTATAAAATTAAACCTAGGTGTCTCATATTTTATGCTGGTGTTCAAATTGATATTTTAATTCGTATGGTAATATAAATATTGAGTTATTTAAACCTTTAAATACGCCTAACTTAATTAAACTTTAATACTAAAGAGTCCTGTACCTATATTTAAAGTATGAAGAAATGTTTATTGAATATTAAATTTCATTTTTAAACATCTTACACTTTCGTCGCCGATTAGCACTTCAACACACTTATATTCATCACAATGAACACTATTGTCCTCCCATTTTCACTGAAAATCTTTAAAAAAGCATACATTTTAAACTCGCAATACATTCGCTCAAGCTCAACACACAACGCACAAAGTAGAAGTACTTTTTGACGCAATGTAAACACTAAACCGACCTATACGTAGAACAAAGTTACATGTGAATATGGAACTAAATCGTTATTATTGTATTTTTGAGTCTAAATAAACTTATTTATTTAACTAGTGAAATAATTTTTTTCTTAAATTAGTATGTCCGAAGATTACAGTCGAATAATGGCACATATGGTTTTTCCCTCCAAAGAACAACGTTACGACATCACATGTGTCACTAACCTCTGTCGGCATTGGCTCAAAGGAGCCGCGCGCGCCGAGTCATATATTCAATCGCGCCTATATTCTGGGGAAAGACGGTTGTGCGCATGTCTGTTCTGTACACAGTTTTTTTAATACGTACGTATTGTAGAATTATAATAATAATAAAGTTTATGTACTTAAAATGAAAAGTACACGTTCTAAACATATGTTAAGTCTACTATTAAGACCGTTGGATAAAATGAAAACTGCATCTGATCCTGCGGAAAAAAGTTTTGAACAATTGGAATTCTCAGGTAAGTTAATCTAATTATTTTATGTTAACTGTTGTATGTTGAGTATAAAGATTACTTTACCATAACAATTTTTTTTATATTTCTTATTAACAAAAGTTTTACTCACAACAATAAAGTTAAATGATCCCATAAGCACATAGGACTTTATTCCACATAGAATTTACCTTTTCTTTAAAAACAAAAAACAAATAAAAATTAGGATGAAATTATGTCTATTAAATGTTTATTAAAATGTTTTGGTAACCTTTTAGTATTCACAAATGTGGTTATATATTCGAACATATTATGTTATACCTCAAAAAATTACGTGAACGATACTGGTCTATGCACACATGTCACTTTGTTCGGGGGACATTATTTTGAAACTATATGGTCTATATGTAAATGTAACTTTATTCTTAGTGAGAAATTGAGATATACCTTTTTTCCAACTCAGAATTACCATGAAAGCATGAAAAAAATAATCTTATTTTTAGATTAATTATTTATTTAGAACTACTTATGATTAATATTAGTTATTTATTTGGTTTGAGTGAGGCAATCTTTGAAATATATTTTTTTTTTTTTAGAACATAACATGGACAATCGCGCAGTTATTACCCAATCGCCACTGCCGCAAGAAGCTGAGAACATCCATCCAGGCTGAGATATGGGAGGACGTGTTCGGTCCACCACATATTCCGCCCGACGTTACCTCTGACAAAACTAGCCTAAAGTCACTGCGTGTAGTTGAAAATTCTACGACATCAAATCAATTCCATTAAAGTCTGCAGATAGCGAAGAACTAACACCTTTGGCAATTGAAGTACCTTCCAGTTTTGAAAATTCACCCGAAATCGGCTTAGGAGACTTGCCTTCGGTTTCAGCACCTAATGTCCCGACTCCTATCCCTTCGCCATTGAACTCACATGCAGATTGCCATGATTCCTTTTGTTTTATCCATGAGCATTGGACTCAGTCGCCTTCAGATACTAACACATCTAGTGCACCTAACAATTCTGGTGATGATGAATGCTCTGCATCAACCAAGAAAAGAGCAAAGAAACGAGTACGCCTTACATCTGAATGGTCGGACGTCAAAAGAAAGTGCCTTAAGAATATAGGTAAAAAATACGTAACCAAAAAGGGAAAAATAGTCGATGACAAAACTTTAGGCGTACCGTGTAAATGCCGGTATCAGTGCTTTAAAAAGATATCTCATGACCAAAGATACGATTGTTTTCAGAAGTTTTGGAGTTTGGGAAGCCGGGAAAAACAATGGTCTTTTGTAGTTAGGTACTCAAAAAAGGAGCAAAAGAATAGATGTTTAAATCGAGAGGTACCCAACAATCGGAAATATACATTTAAATACTTTCTGCCAGTATCAATACCCAAATCAAACCAGAGCCAGAATGAAATGGTTAACGTTTGTAAGACTATGTTTTTGAACACGCTGTCCGTTAGTGGTAAAATTATTAAAACAGCTTGGGATAAATATGATGGCAGTACTATTATGGAAGAAGATAAGAGAGGACGCCATGCAAACCACTATCAAGTAATAAAGCCTGACACGGTCAAAAGTGTATGTGACCACGTTAGATCCTTTGCTCCTATTGAATCACATTATATACGCAAAACTTCGACAAAACTTTACCTGGATGGCAGTCTCAGTATCTCAAAAATGTTTCAGCTATATAAAGAATGGTTTGATGCTTCGATTTATTCGAGTATGGCTGCTACTGAGCGACAATATCGAGACATTGTCAATAAGCATTTTAATTTGGGATTCTTCATTCCCAAAAAAAGATCAGTGTGATACTTGTCATGTTTTTGGAAACAAGACTGATCACACTAACGAAGAAAGACTGGATTATGAAAAACATTTATCCCATAAAAATTCAGCTCGTAAGTTAAAGGATCTCTACAAACGTGCTGCCATTGAATCAAATGGTACGATACAGGCAGCAGTTTTCGATTTTCAAAAAGTTTTATCGTGTCCTCATGGTCAGGTTAGTGTGTTTTATTATAAGCGAAAACTGTCTTGCTTAGACTTTACCATTTTTGATATGGGTAGAAAGAGGGCAGTTTGCTATATGTGGGATGAGACAGTGGCAAAAAAGAGGGGCAAATGAAGTAAGCAGTTGTTTGCTTGACTATATTGAGCAGAATGTAAGAAAGGAAGTTACAGAGTTCAGGTTTTGGTCGGACAATTGCGCCGGGCAAAACAGAAATCGTTATGTGTTCTTTCTCTATGTTTATTCGGCTTCAAAGTTTAACGTGACTATAAGACACCGGTTTCTCGAGAAAGGTCACACTCAGAATGAAGGAGACAGTGTGCACGCTCTTATTGAACGAGCAGCCGAGAATAAAACCATTTACACTCCGGACGAATGGCGTTTGCTTGTTCGTTGGGCCAAATGCACAGGAGAACCCTATGAAGTCCGTAACATGACACAATATAATTTTCTTGAGCTAAAAGGTCACGTAAACAACAAAGTCTGGTGCAAAAATACAGAAGGCGTAAAGGTTTCATGGAGCCGTGTCAAAGAGGTATTTGTAGATAAATCAGAGCCTAATAAGCTACTATATAAATATGATCTCAGCGAAAATCGTTATTTTACCGTTTTAATACGCTCAAATACACGCAATGCTTCTGCTTTTTTCCCTACTCTAGAACTGGCTTACAAAACACCTATCAATTTACCCAAAGATAAATATAAGGATCTCATTAGTTTAGTCGATTCTGGAATAATACCTTCCCAATACGCAGATTCTTTTACATCTCTGCCAGTGAGCACAAATAATGTTAGCATTGTCAATAGCGATAGTGAAGATTACTGATTTAATATTTTTAATGCTCAATGTTTATTTTTATTTTTTTAAATTAATGGTTTTTTATTCAATAATGAACCCTAATGCTGCGGTTAGAATTTAATTATAAAAAAAGAATGCGCTTATTGTTTTTATTTTCATTAATTAATTAGTATTTACACTATTTAATCTTTGAATATAATTTAATTTTATATGTTTGTGCATTGTGTAACTCACGTCTAAGTTTTACGTTCTAATATAAATAAAAAACTTTAAACTCTAGTTAAAAGTTATACGTCATACTCTCGTATTAGTTACTGATATTATTATTACCGATTTTTTTTTATTTTTGTTACTATTTCTTATAGTTACTTTAAAATAGGTTAGACGCCCAGTACTTAGTTTGTTGATTTTATAATTTTTGATTATTTTGTTCCTATTTGTTGATATTAAAGTTTATAAGTCTAATACACAGTAAACATTATAGAAATAAGTTACATTTAGTTACACACTGTGAACTATTGATTAATAAAACCCTAACGACAAAAAAAACCTTTGTAATTTACTTAATTCGCATATACCTTTTTATCATGAAGACCTTATGGTTGTGTTTTTACTTATAATAAAGACATATGTGCGCATTTAACCAATAATTTTCAAAAGAATAAGGTTATATATCTATAAGGAACCTACAGACATCCAAAATAAAACGTCACATATGCATATAGGACAGGCTAGATTTTAAAATACAGTTCTTTAATTAACGATTTTAATGAATATCCACGCCTTATCATAGTCTATAGTACATACCAAAAAAACTAATTGTCTAGTTTAAATAACAAAAAAGTTAGAGTGAAAATTGTGCAAGACTGTCTTCAAATCGCTCTCCTGTAAAGTAAAGGTTTTGCAAATGTTACTTTATTCTACGGATAGGTCGAAACATTGAAATGTGACACGAACTTGCTAAAATATCGTCGGCTCGTCGGCGTCGGCCGCGCGCCTCCTTTCTCGACTAACTTCATACCTAACGTGACCATACGTCTCACTTTAGGCGGGACGTTCCCGATTTAAATGCTTGTGTCGCACTATCCCCAAAATACGTAAAAATGTCCCGCTTTGACAAACAAAAGCGTGACAATCACGCAAACCCTGTCACCCGTGCAATCATTATGACACCGCGCGTACCAGGTTTGCATAGCTTGTCTAGTCACGTGATTATTCTGAAAAGTTACACATTTGAATTTAAAGTTACGAAGTGACAATTTTTAATTAATCTACAATAAATTATCAAATAACATAAGATATTTCCAATTAGTATTTATTTTATGTTTAGAATTCACTTTTGATCATTAAAAGAAAATATAGTTATATAAACAATATAGTTTTATAAGTAAAACTCAAACAACTATGTGTTTTATTTATAAAACTATATAAAAGGGTTCCATATTGATTTTTAATAATGGCGTAAGTATAATACTAACATATACAATAAGTGTAATACTACTGCTACTGAGAATTTTGTGACGGAAAAACCCAATAAATGATCTTGACCCGACTCGGGTTCGAACTTGGGACTACATGATCAGCAATTGCGTTTACTGCCATTAGACCAAGAAGGCAGTCAAAAGTGTTAGAACTATAATAATTTTAAAGGCATCCCGCTCTGAGGAAAAAATTAATGGTCACTAAAAAGCCGGGCCTTTTAGCTCCATACTAATTGCTATTTATACAATCGTAGTTATATTTCATTATAGAACATTTTGCCACTAGTTAGAAAGGGAGCGATCGCCTTCTCGAAAGCCCGGTAAAAAGCCCACGCATGCGAGGGAGAACCAATCGCTCAATTCAACTCTCCTTATATGTATAACAGCAGTATTCGTAAGGCTACGAGGTCTCACAGAGTGCGCGGGAAATTTGAAATAGTTTGAAACAGTTTACGAGTTATTTTATTACTTAATATAATTGATTGATTCATCTTAATGAGGCAAACCGGCTTTTGGGCTTGTATAGAAGCTTCGTCACTGGTGATTTCCAACGTATTGCCATTAGAGACGGTGTACTTTCTGGTGCAAATCAATAAATATATAGCTCGCCTATACATGCTTAAAGGAAGTTTAACTACGTCTTCGAGAAACACCAACATTTGTATCAGAAACCTTTTATGCTATATATATATCTCTGATCATGAAAGTAATTAATTTATTTTACTTTTAGAAGTATTTTTTCTATACATTATAGATTACATAATATAAATAAAATTGAAGTGTTTGTAATATCAATATAACTGAGTTGTGTTATTTTAAATCATAAACCACAATTTTTAAAGTTATATTTACCTGCCTGTCTGTCCGGGCTAATCAGAACGGCTGAGCGATTGTGATCAAACTTCACGAACGGATAAAGAAAATTTTTGTTGAGTTATCTAGGCTATATTTTATCCGAAAACATGCAGATTTTTTGAAAATTAAAATAGTAATTTAAAAGAAATGGTTTTGATTATTACCTCATAAACTTTAAGAAATGTATTTAAAAAAAATTAAATTAAAGTACTTTTTTTAGCAATTTTACACAAAAAATGTCATCTTCTATATCATGCGAGTGCAGTTTTAAGGCAAAAAAGGTTAAACGTAGTGATTTATTTTTTCTGAATTCTACGAGGACATAGTCGTGGGTAAAAGCTAGTGTATAATAAGGGTGACAAACGAGTACACAGCCCACATCTATTCTAGATTAAGAATTAAAATGCAGGTCCATTGTCACTGCTGAGAAGTTCTCCAGATTCAGTATAAGAATTTTTATCTGTGAGAGCGAAGTCTTTCCCTGGTCGAGCCAACCAGTGGTCGAGACAACAAATTAGTGCTGCAACCATAAAGTAATTGCAGCACGGATATACTACGTTTATTTTCAAAAACCTTTATGTGAATTTACATATTATATGATATGTCATTTCAAATTAATATCAGTTTATTACGCATCTTGATAATACGATAAAAATGCTATAAACACTCGCCCGTTTAAGCCTTAATCAACATATTTTACCACGTTTTACTAATAGTGTTGGCAGAGCGAGTATGTTGGACTTAAAGCTCTTTTTTTAATATACATTTTATGTTATTATAGTGGGAGCGAGGACTAAACAATTAAGTAGAAGAGGTTTTATTTATGTTGTGTAAATCATACCGTAAAAATTTGAATGATATACTCTAGAAGTACTCCAGTTTTATATATATCATCATCATCATTACAGCCCTTCACAAGTCCACTGCTGAACATAGGCCTCCCCCAAGTAACGCCACAAAGCACGGTCCTGAGCCACCTGCATCCATCGACTTCCTGCATGTCTTACCTGGTCGTCACTACATCTAGTGGGGGGTCACCCAACACTACGCCTACCGGTACGAGGCTGCCACTCAAGAACCTTTCTTCCCCATCGGTTATCGGTTCTTCGAGCTATATGGCCGGCCCATTGCCACTTCAGCTTACTAATCCGTTCGGCTATGTCGGTCACTCTGGTTCTACTGCAGATATCCTCATTTCTGAGTCTATCACGCAGAGAAACTCCGAGCATATATATATATATATATATATATATATATATATATATATATATATATATATATATATATATATATATATATATATATATATATATTTTTTTCACAATTTGAATCACGTCCTTTCATTTCGCATTATTGTGGCTTCCACCACTTGTAGGCAATTTTTATACATTATGACAGCGAATATTGGTCCATTTAACAATTTCAAAGATAGTTTTTAACTCATTTCTTTGAAAATTTACCATATGTCGATATACAAATATTCGTATATTGCCAGACGGAGGGAAACCAATCAGGACTCCCTTCCGTATTACAAATTATCCATTTTACAAATTATCCAGAATCCCCGTAATATACATAGTTTTTAATTAATTCTCCTGTTTAACGCAATTCCTTTGTATGGTGTGACGTTGCCACTCTTATTAGTTATTCCGCTTTGTAATATTATGATTTTATCTGTAGGTGATATTTTGTTTATGTAGGTATTCGATAGATTCCTATAGTCTGTTTCTTTCGCAGGAGACAAAAATAACAGATCTTTATTAGATTCGTTTAGCACGAATAATACAGTTTTTATGATTCTGGTTCAGATTTGATTTAATTTTATTCAGTTTCATATATTGTTCAAAATAATGAAATAAATCCACAGAATGTGTAGTTACGAAAAATACGCAATATCATTTTTGTCTCCGGCGAAAAAAAACAAATAGATATCATGATTAATTTACCAACTAGTTATTCGTTTACTAAATACGTAAAAATATCTAGGATTGCCCAGCCGTGATACATTATAGATTGACTATATTATTATTTATTTTACTATTGTAAATAAGTAGGTACCAATTGTAGATATTGACAAGTTTAATAGAAGTTCATTTTCTTATATTGTGACTAATAACTTAATATGACCTTGGAAAGAAACTCATTTTAATATAAGGTTTTACTGCATTAGCTGCCAATGGGTTGTTAATTTCTACAATAGACCGTGGCGTAGTTGTTGCTGACATGAATAACTCCGAAAATATAAGTTATTTACTTGATCGTATTGAGTGTTGGTGCTCTCACTGCCAGTTAACTTTTTATGATCACTATTTTGAGGATGAATGCGAACTATTTACCTAATCTGTACAAAATTACCCTCTACTTAACTAGATAAATTTTTGTGAAAGGCTATTTTTGTTAAATTATGATGTTAGTTTGGTTTTGCAGTTAGTTGAAATACATTTACGTGCTTTCCGAGGCACGGGGGTGATACACCGTCAACTTCCTGACTCCGGGCAGCTATTGAGAATTTCTTGACAGAAAAACTCAATAATTGATTTTTGGCCCGACCCGGGATTTAAACCCAGGACCTCACAATCAGCGGTCGCACTATTACAACCACTAGACCAACGAGGCAGTCATAACCATATATCACCAAATACAAGTAACACGTTGGCAACGGTGATGGAACGGTAACGTCGCATCTCCTAATTTTGTGCGGAAATCAAATACGGCCATAAATGAAAGTATTCACAAATCGACAGCAACGCTATTATTTTTGCAACGAAAATTAGCGGAACCACGTAAATATTCAGTACAGCAAGATTGGAAGAAAAATGACGTCCAATTTTTTTTAGATTTTGACATTTCTCTGATGAGCATGACAATTTGCGAACATTGCGCTAAGTCTCCTATTTGACGTCCGTACATTGGACGTCGTAAGCAGGTTGACGCCACATAATATGCAAAATTGGCCATAGTGGACGTACAAGTAGTTACGGAATGTATATATATATATATATATATATATATATATATATATATACTTATACACGTGTATATATATAATCATAGGTATATACGGAACAAGTGTTTGTGTATAGCCTATAGGTAATTGCTCCCTGCTGCTTAAAGAAGATACTTAATGCATATAACGAATATTTCCAGCATGGATTTTAGAGTCTGATTATATACAAACAGTATAGAATAATTGTGAATAAGTGGAGTGGAGAGCTCTAAACAGAAAAGCAGGACAGAAAGCAGCAAAGAAAATTTTGACTGCGCGGTAAAGCTATTGCATAGAATTTTTTATCAACTTATGCAATTATAATTATTTTTTTATTTTATTTATGCGGTTAAGTCTTTGATATTAAATCAAGTTACACTTTTTGGGCGTGGTGACCGATAAGAAATCAATTTTTTTCTCTTATTGAATAAATGAGAAGTTAATATTGTTTAAAATATTTTTAATATCTTACAATACATGTAGGTTATTCAGGAATTTTTATCATTGAGTTAGCAGCTAGTGTACACGCATACGTCTAGTCGCACACACACAAACACCGTGCCGAAGTCTGCCGAGTGCCGAAGTCTGCCGAACTGAAACGACGTTAGACGATGCACGGCCTTCAAGCCACACCTCCGTGCCCGTCGGAGTGGGGAGCGTGAGGTTTTTTCGTTACGGAACGAATTTCTGGATTCGGTCCCCGCGCTCAAGGCCCGCGATAGAAGCTATGCAATAGCTTAAAAGACAAACCTATGATAATCGCTATAGCATTAAATATAAAGTCAGTTCTAGTTTTTATAGGAAGTACCGAAATTTCACTTACTCGCTTCACATGAGGTGTTGCTGACTATGAAACAAAAACTACCGTATTTCGATCAAACTTCGGTATCTTGAACTATTTAAAAGTAGTTCTACTTGTTTGATTGTTGTTTTATTACCGCCATCTTTAGTCAAAATAATAAAAACAATTTTTTACGAGTAGGTAGTACCTTTTACCTGGCAAAGCTACATGAATAAAGTAAGCATTGTAAAAATAATCAGTCACATATTCAGGTAAGTTGTTAACTAAAATAATGAAAAATGCAGGCGGAAAAACGGATAAAGACACTATATCTTTAAACAGTATTAATTTAACGTCAACGGAAAACGAAACATATCGCTTTCCATTTCTTTTATTATCGCTTACGTTTCTCGCCATAGTGAGAGACGCAGTCATTCAGAGATAACAAACCTGTTTTGACATCGCCACACATCAATGATCAAAGTTCAAAAGGATAATCGATTATATTTATTGAGAAATGTAAACGTAAATGTGACGGCTTATACTATGTACACTATTACATACTTTACAACGATATTCGTTAAGAATATATGGGCGTATATAAGATTTTGGTGTTTCGCAGTACTGTGGAGATCCGTTTAAGGTATATTTATTTCCTTGAGAGTTATATAATTATTTTGTAGGAAGTTTTGAATGTTGCTATCGTTTTCTTGCGCGTGTGCTATGTCCTTGTAGTCGATAGTAGAAGGGCAAGCTATTTTTATATGCGGCTTTATGCGGCGTTGGCAACGATGTTGTTTTTCCCGCTCACGTGCCGTATGTCTATAGTGAATTCGCTTATGAATAGGAGTTAGCCGGCGCGTCCCGGCATCTGCACTTTGTTCATTGCGAATGTAAGTGGTTTATGATCGGTGAATATAATTAATTCGCGTCCTTCGAATACTTTTCTAAAATGTTTTATAGCCATGTATATAGCTAGTAGCATATGTAGAATACTTACTCGGTCGTATGTAGAATACATCGTTTGAGTGTCGGTGATTTTTTTGAGAAATGAGTAGCTGGCATATTTCTTCTGAGCACTTGCGTCGGACGGATCTGCATTCCTGCTGCGCTTGTTAAGTTTCGAAAAAATAGCTACTTAAAGAAAAATATCATGCTCTATGCTGATAATATAATAGCTCCTTTCAGAGCTAACTTTTCAATGTTTCACGAGACGTCTAATGTAGCTACTGGTTCGTCTTTTGTAATGCAAAAAGCAAGGCGGTGTAGTAATTTGCCGACGTCTGTCTCATTCCGTTCGAATGCAATCTGGGCGTCTTCAAGGCAAGCGTGAATAGGTTTTTGTTACGCTAAAGTAGCACGATTTACCATCTTGGGCCAGTAGTCTAAGTAAAAAGAAAAATAAGTAGCGTTGTGGTCAAGTTAATAATAAACTCATCTCATAATGGTGCTAATGTCTTCACCTACCGGAAAAGGCAAAACAAATTGTGCCGGGCCAGTTAATGCTCGTAAAATTTTAAAAATCCGTCCATTGTACGCTTTGATGACATTTGTTCAATTTCATAATTTAAATTTGCCTTGCTTTTCATTATAACTATGTTAAAGTAGCCGCGACATTAAAAGCACTAGTTCGTGTTACGACAACGCGAACTTTTTAATTATTTTCACCTTTCCGCTTTCTAAATACAATAATTACACAAAATACTCAATAAACCGCTTAAATTTTTAATTTAACTTCCTAATTAAACTTTATAAAATTATATTTGCATATTTGGCCATTATCGACATGCTTGGCGAATTTATCATGCACTTCGCACCTTTGACGCTACTATAAATCGCCGAGAAATAGTATCCTCCGTAGAAACAATAGTGGTATTCGTTATATGTTAGAAGTCAAAAGTTTTTTTCTGAATTTACCCTTATCAACGAGAAGATAAGAGAAATTAAAAAGGCGAAATTTATAATCATAAATTTCTTATGAATATAATTTACCCCGTACAATTCGTACAATTTCAGATTCGCATCTACATCTACGGTGATTATACTCACCTAATTAAAGAGCCTAAAGTAAAAAATTTATATGCATAAATTTCCCTTGTAAAATATTCAGACCTGGAATTTTGAACAGCGGTTCCTCAAAGCCGCACCCAAGTACATTGCTACTGCGTTATCGAGGCTCACTCACAGAATAAATAATATTTTGAAGTAGCTTTTACCGTCTCTTGCAATTCGCCTATTCATTTTGTAGCAACTGTAAATTGACAGAATGCGGCTGTTATCCACGTCTTCGGTGTTCGTTCAATTTAAAATTGGTAACTAATTACAACATAAAGGCTGTAGTTTCAACAGGCATATAAAAGTTAACCACAAAATAAATTATAGCCTTTCTGAATAAATACATTAAAAATTTTGTCCAGGAAGAGCCATGGTGCAGCTATTTATGTTTATAGAGTGAAATTAAAAAAAATATATAAAATTGTCACGAGCAAGGACCATGGTCTCGCAGAATACCAGCCTAGAATAGCAGTTTAATGATGTTGTGTTTCGTTTGGTGAGTGAGGAGAACCGGAGACCTTTCTAACTGGAAATAAGGAATTTCATTTTAGTCCTCAGGAGTGACAACTCTTCCGCATTTTGATTCTCAATCAAGGATAGATGTAGATGTCTATGGGTCACAGAATCCACTTATAGGTGGACTGCATGCTCGTTTGTCCCCCTTTTTAAAAATTTACTTGGAATTGGTCCATATTAAGATAATTCTATTATAAATATCACTCATATTTTTCTTTAAAACGTATAAATGTTATTACCTACCGTTTATCAAAAAGTCGAGTACATTTCGCATTGAGTTATACAAATAAATCAATGACATTTCGTTTTAAAAGAAATATTTGTAGCTAATTGGCATTTCGGTGTGTATTTAATTCTTATTAGACGAATTTGATTAAAGTGACAGATCTCCAAGAGCTTTTAACTGCGTACAATTTGGTCTTTGAGTCAATGGCACTTAGTTTGGAAAGACAAGGGCAGTCTGTAAAAATTTTTAGTAATTCAAATATGTCTCGGAGTGAGAGTCTCTGAGTTAAGTGTATCTCGTTTTCACAGTGTAATCATATTTTAATTATATAATATGATGTTTATGAATGAAAAATTAAAGTCTACTATTTATTTGTTGCTTGTTTTATAAGCCAATAAGGACTTCATCGTCATAATAACCATCATCACAGGCTTTCCTCATAGATTGCCCCGTAGATTTGCAACAGTTGCTACGCGGGAAACAGGTTGGAAACCACAGTGTTTTGTATTTTTATTAAGTTTATTTATATTTACGGAACACAGCAGTATTAAGCTGCTATTTTGCTTTAATTTGGTGACATTTATTTTGAGCTGTTATTCTGTGAGAGCGTGGTGCTTCCCCGGTCGAGCCGACCCATTCGTGCTAAAAGCATAATGTAGCTTTAGGGTGCCTCTACTACGAACAACGTTTCATATAAAGAAAAAAAACGTAACGCTATATTCCTAAACGATTTACGAAATATCTGCCACATGGCTGCGAGCGACGCCTGTTGAATTATTAAAATAAAAGCCTGTCCTTCATAGTCTGCTTCCTGTCGAGGTTATTGCTTACAATGTAACAATTTGGTCTTTATTTCTATATTTTTTTCTTATCGTCAAAATATTATGTCCAAAAAGTGTTTATTTAAACATATCTTATATAGTTGAACACATCTTCTAAGAACGTTTATAAATTCCCCTTTATTTTTAGACTATAGGGTGGTGCCTCGAATTTGCCTGGTAAGAATCTAATAATCTGGCGTTATTTAGATCTAAGTTAATCGAATATCATTTATTTTATCAATGTTTTGTTATTTCTTAAGTTTTTTGGATAAAATATACCCTAGATCACTCCTGGCTCTCTGTTCATAAAATTTCATTACAATCGGGTCAGCCATTCCGAATATTATTCCGTCCAGATAGACAGACAGACAAGAATTTTAAAAATGGTTATTCATATCTTATTAGGTTGTATAAGTTTTTTTTTTATAGAAGAGGGGACAAACGAGCATGCGGCTCACCTGATGTTAAGTGACTACCGCCGCCCATGATCAACCGCAACACCAGGGGAATTGCAGGTGCGTTGCCGGCCCTTTAGAAAGGAGTAAGCTCTTTTCTTGAAGGTCCCCAGGTCGTATCGGTCCGAAAAAAATCGCCGGTGGTAAAATATTCCACAGAGAGATCGTACGCGAAAGAAAATCCTAGTAAAACGTACAGTGGTGGACCGCCACACATCCAGATAGTGCGGGTGGTATTGGGAGTTTTGCCACGATGTGCGTTCATGAAGTTTGGCGGCTGGCATTAATCCGAAAATTCCTTAAAGTACTCCTCGTGGTACATGCTGTAACGGTCTCCCCCCCTCTATATAAGAATTTTATAATATTAAATATAATCCCCTTTTCAATAACATTATATATATGTGACCAGGATTAATAAATTATGTTTAGATCTTTCTAAATGATCTTTATAAAGTTTAATAATAGGCCGTTTTTTTTTTTGGCGTGATCGTCTTAGTTAGGACCCTTATTTACGTTGTGTTTGTTTAGTAACTTAGTTCTTTTAGGTGTCCTTTGGAAGAATGAATATTCACTAGAGCAATTGAAAGCTGTTGGTAGTGCCTTATAAGCTAAGTGAACCCCGTTCACGAAGACAGGGCTCGAGAAAGGTTAAGAACGTAAAACGTCTTTATTCCACTTGTATGAGGTTGACATTATTAATTTATTATTATTTATCCCTTCCCGCTTGGAAAATGCTCACAATATATTTATTATACAAAAATATCCGATACAAGGGCTTCGCTCTCCTACATTTATTAAAAAAAATGTAGGGGGAGGTACACGGCCCCACACACGCCGTGCACGGTGAGTGCCAACCATTTTGATGCACTCCCCCCGAAGGGAACGCTAATTCGGGAACTGGACCGTAGTCCACAGCAAAATAACTGGCGAACCAGTAAAAGAGGCTTGGCCCCTTGTTAGTGCGTAAGCACAAACATCGACCGAAGTCGCTCATGTCAATGCGTGTAAACGCCATACAGAATACGAACGAATCCAGCCACAGTGAATGTACGTCACACGGTTTAGGCAAATAGGCACACTGGCCGTAAACCCTCCGTGGCGCCCCCCAGACGTGATGTAAGTGTATAGAATCACCACCAATTGCATGATCAGCACGGCTACTAGCCGCAGAGCGTGTCATGAGTCTACTGCTCACCTCAAGGGAATGGGGTCCCACGTTGTGCGGCTTTCGGCCGCAGCCTTGAGAGTCTCCTCAGATCCTCCCGCCAGCTACCACCCGCATGAGGTCGACACATATGCTCCACCAACAAATACATCGGCAGATATAGCCAAAAGGCAGTTATAAGATAAGAGTAATAATTCGCCATCAGAAAACGTTTGTGTCACTGACGTTGAGTAAATGCATTTTCGATCATGTTTGTCTCACCCACCGACAAGTTGCCTTCAATCATTCAAAGGTGGGAAAGTTACAGAGATATAATATTATGTTGTTATATAAAACATCGTGGAGGGCACAGTCTGCAGCCCCGCAATGAAGGGACCCGACTTGGGCAAAGCTACTTAGGTGTGAGTCAAACCAAGATGCAGAGAGCTCCATTGAGAAGAGCGTCCCACCAAACAACCATCGCAGAGACGCAATGCTGCAAAACGCAACAAGCATCAATACGACTATCGTCGGGCTTACACCATCCCAAGGTCCCCCATACATCCCAGCAGACATCACCACCCGTATACCTCCATCGACCAGAACCACAAGAGAGCGTCGAATCAGGCGCAGCACAACCGCAGATCCATCACAAGACGCAATACCGCAAGTAGCAGTAAGCATCAATGCAACTATCATACGGGTGGCGCCCCCTCACAACACACCCAACATGACCCCTATCGACTTTGGCAACAAAGTTTTTATTGTTGTTATATAAAAAAATATCACCAACGTATCATAGTAGCACGCTACTAAGACGCCAATGAACAAAACTCCACGTATCATAGCGCTAATGCACTAAGACATGAAGTTGAGTATGCCTGTTACACTTAAAAGTGCTACCAAACACACTCATCATCCCAATCCGAAAGACAGACGACGCATCGCTATGCGCTACGACGTCGCCCACAAACGGTATGGGTGTGCGATGTCCACGGGAAAGCCGTATTGCTACAACAAACCCGCTTACCATCGGCACTTAGATGTTAATTGTATACCTCCATCGACCAGAACCACAGGAATGCGTCGAATCAGGCGCAGCACACCTGCAGATCCATCACAAGACGCAATACCGCAAATAGCAGTAAGCATCAATGCAACTATCATACGGGTGGCGCCCCCTCACAACACACCCAACATGATCCCTATCGACTTTGGTAACAAAGTTTGTATTGTTGTTATATAAAAAATATCACCAACGTATCATAGTAGCACGCTACTAAGACGCCAATGAACAAAACTCCAAGTATCATAGCACTAATGCACTAAGACATGAAGTTGAGTATGCCTGTTACACTTAAAAGTGCTACCAAACACACTCATCATCCCAATCCGAAAGATAGACGACACATCGCTATGCGCAACGACATCGCCCACAAACTGTATGGATGTGCGATGTCCACGGGAAAGCCGTATTGCTACAACAAACCCGCTTACCACCGGCACTAAGATGATATGTCTAGGACACATCGGTTAGCGAGTCCAAGTTTACCTCGGACCAATTGCTCGTGAAGCAGCACACACGCCACCATAATATTCCTTTTCAAGTCCCTAATAAGGACTAGTCATTTTGCTACAGTACTAGGAGCAGTCAGTCACCCGACCACCCCATACAATGCTTATGCATCAAGGAGACCTCCTATATTATATTGCTTTTGTATCATAGACCTTACTTTCATAAGTCATGTATATATAGGATTCGAACCCACGACCCTACTATTGTAATGCATATTAATCATAGAGACCTTCTATAGTATTGCTTTTGAATCATAGACCTTACTTTCATAAGTCATTCATATATAGGATTCGAACCCACGACCCTACTATTGTAATGCATATTAATCATAGAGACCTTCTATAGTATTGCTTTTGGATCATAGACCTTACTTTCATAAGTCATTAATATATAGGGTTCGAACCCACGACCCTACTATTGTAATGCAAATTCATCATGGAGACCTTCTTTAGTATTGCTTTTGTATCATTGAGTTTAATATCATAAGTCCCTAATATAGGACTAGTCATTGTGCTACAGTACTTCAGGCAGTCGGGCTCCCGACCACCCCATATATATGTACAACTGCAGGTATGTACCTCCGGCAGCTTCCTCCATACAAGACGTCTATACGTGAACACCTTCCATAACTTAGGAAAATTTTCTGCTGATCTATACGTGAACTCCTTCCACAACTTTTAGAAATTCCGTTTTTCTAATTATCTTATAAACGTTATTTAACTTAATTTTATAATATTTTTTGACTTGTATTTCTATTATTTATCTTATTTTAAATATTTTTTCAAGTTTTTAAATAAATGTATTTATTACGAAAAACAATAATTTTGACTTTAATTTACTATGTTATTGTGATAATTTCTGAAATATATTAACTTTATGTTTATTAATTTAACTTAATTGCTTAATATATATCTTTTAAGAATATTTTTGACGCCCCTTTATATTGAATTTAATTATTAATAATAATATTGGGCCGTCACAATGCGAAAGAAAATTTAAAGAGATGCAACATCTCGGAAAGCATTCGGTCGTCGACAATTCGAGCCGCTCTGCGCTGGATGCAGTGAAGTGGAAGAAACTGGCACCGGAGAGTCTCAGCCCAGAGATGGGAACAGTATTTCATGTGAGACCGAACCCGCACTTTGTAAAGTTGCAAGCGTTGTGCCGGTATGAAATACTTTCCCGCTCCCGCGGAGGCCAATTTGGTCTCCTCCTCCAAGTGACCATGAAGCTGCACGTCACTCGATATGTCGACGCCGAGTATTCTGATACTGGCTGAGGCAACAAGGGGAGCACCTTGAAACTAAGAAAATACGACAAAGGGATTCTTTTTAGCGGTAAACGCGCAAACTTGTGTCTCTTGAGGATTAAAATGGACTAGATTTAGTCACCCCCAATCCGAGACTTTGTTTAGCGAAGACTTGACTTCAGACAAAAGCTTGTTCTGGAACTCGGCGAAGTTTTCTCGAGAAATATTAGCGCGCCCGGTGTACAGAGCATAACCAGTGCTGCCATCCGCATAGCAATGAATGTTACCGGTTTGCAACATTTCATTGATATGCCGAAGAAACAGCGTTATAAGGCAGTTATTGATATAAAAACAAACACTTCAATTTTATTTGTGTAACAAAGTATACGAGTGCCGTATGGTGGCGGTCCACTACTTCGTATTAGTCGTAGGTGTCGTAAGAGGTGATAGATAGAAATGAAACAGAAGTTGGGCAGCAGTATATTTCCGAAAAAAATTCAAATAATTAAAAATACTGCGATTGCCAACCCGCCTGCCAAGCTTGGCAAATAAGTAAGCAATGAGTTAAATAAACAACAGCTACCGTGTATTGGCGGCGCAAGAGAATTCATCGGCCTACTTCATCCCATGGGTGTCGTAAGATACGACTATGAAAAATGCCTGAAAAATCCAATGTTTAACAATAGATGGCGGTATAACCGTCTGGTTATCAATTATCAAATGACATACTGAATAATATGTGATCACTGAATAATTGTCTGAATCACTTCTATATAAAACTATTGCACTCGAATATCTTTATGTTTATTTCAAGTATAGTCTCAAAATTTTATCATAAAAACCTGAAAAAGTACTAAAGCTAAAACAATACACAGGTAAACAATTGTCAATGACTGGTTCCAGATTGAAATTGTATTCCATTCGCAATTTCATATCGGTTTATGAAATACAAAAAAAAAACAACTTGTTAACGCCAGTCGTATTATATTAATACCCAGACCAACGACGGGAGCTGCGTCAAAACGCCTGTACTGCGATCGCCAATCCGCTTGTCAAGTGTAATCCAAATCTAGAGACGCCCATCTCCAGCAGTGGACTATTTGCACCTTACAATCCCATGTTCAAGAAGGTATAATATATTTAATAGTTTGCCCGCGCTTAAGTTATGCAAATGTACAAGTGTTGCAAATTAACGCTCTTGTTTACTTACAGCGTGTATTTTTTATATAAAATTGATTGTTATGGAAAACAAATTCATCAGTGAATTTTATTTTCAAATTTTCTAACGCAATATTTTTCGGAACAACTATTATTATAAATGATAAAATTTTGTTATTTTCTATAAATTGAATAGGCACTTGTAATTATGTTGTGTACGTATTTGTAGTTCGTTATACTTAACGGAATTCATAATTTCCCACTTTATTGCACACAAAGTGTGTTTTAGGGTTACAGTTTATATTAATAGGACGCCGTATGGTTAAAGAAAAATGAGTACTATGAACAATTACTTTATTTTGCTTCTTAAAGATAAAAAAATACGTTAACCCTGCAGGCCATGCCTAGAACATCCCGCTCAGCTCATGTTAGATCTCAAAACGCTCGGCAAATATTTTTACGAACTAATAAATAACACACTACATCAAAAACGATTAGAGAAAAATTTGAAACATATTAAAAAAACAAACGTGAATTTTTTTGACAACGATAACTTTCGAACGGATCAACCAATTTTGATGTCATTGGTAGTAATCGACGAGGTATTTTAAGAACAATAATAAAATTTATTATTAAAAAAATTATGAGAAAAAAGCACTTTTTTCAAAAATTTTCGTCCTCGATTTCTCTTCAACGCATTAACCGATTTTGAAGCCGTTCGCAGCAATCGACGTTGCTTTTAATGTTTTAAAAGCTGAGATTTGAGCTTCTAAAACTTTGAGCATGGGATTCCCTCAAAATCAATTGATCACAATCTGTTGCACTAATATTGATCTAGTAAATCTAAGAATTGCTGTAATCCTTTCGTACACCACCAAATTTGTTCAAATCGGACAAGTTGTTCAAAAGTTATGAGAGGTTTTACACACATCACATTCACATCACACATTACAATAACATACACGTGGAAATAGTAAGAACGCCTTCCTAGGATCTCGAAAAGTCGAAATGAGATGAAAATTCGATTTTCGAAAATTGGTGTGAAACCATTAACTTCCCGATTTTTTGAAAATCATTTATTTTCATAGCGGAGTCGAAAAAACATGAAAAAATTAAAGGGTGATTTAGTTTATTTTTTTTTTAAGTAAGAACTTCAGTAAAAGCTCCAGTAGCCTAATAGTGTAGACTGTGGACCGCGAATATAAAAAGTCGTGGATCGAATCCGCCATTCTACTAACTGTTGTTACCTACTCTAAACACAAGCATGTTAAGCTTATCTGCAGTAGGTAACGGGAAAATAATATTAATATTTAATTAAAAATTTAGTATTTAATAAATCTTCCATTTTAATGTCCGTAAAATATACTTTTTATTTCGTTAAGAAGTGGTGTCGTTTTGATTAAAAATTTAAACTTTTTGTAATTTAACTTCGAAAAGTGTGAAGTTAAAATAAACTTATTTTGTACCTTGCTTTTTCGTTATTCCCAAGATTAGCATTTAAATTATATTTTGCAATGACTTTTTCTTTGTAAAAACGACAGTAAAATTATTTAGATAAAGATATTATTACTTTTTAAACGAGTTCGAAAAAACGAGGAGGTTCTACATTCAACGAACGGCTGAACCAATTTAAATTATTCCTTTTTACCTTTACCACGTTCTTATTAAGTCACTTTCTTGTTTGTCTGTCTGGTTGAATGGCGTTTCGGGTGGAATCTTGCAACTCAAATTTCGAGCACTTCCCGGTGTGCTAGCGGCTTGAAAATTTGAAAGTAGCTTAAAATCGGATGACAATGTTAGAATATTATTGATGAAAAACGTGGTCTTTTACCCTTTTTAGTACAAAAGTAAAAAAAAATCACTTGGTATTCGGATTTTTAGAGGTGGTCCCATATGAATTTAAATAAAATATTCCACCTCCGAATGTTGCAAAATAGGGGATAAAGAATTTAATGTAACATCTACTTTTACGATAACGATACGATACCTTTTTAATGTACTATTTTGTCACAGTTGTCAATTTGTAGGTTAACTTTCTGTAATAAAAAAAAGTTAGTTTGTTATAAAACGTTAAGTAGCGTTGTAAGAACTACTTTACATCGATCCGTGGGTGTCGTAAGAGGCGACAAAATGAAACAAATCGGGAGATGGGCACCAGCGTCTTATTAATAACGACTTAAATAAAAAACTACGGTTGCTAACCCCGCTTGCCAAGCGTGGAAACCATGGCAAATATCCACCTTATGACATAATATATGAGGGAGGCGTATGTTCAGAGGTGGACTTTAATAGGCTGTAACGGTAACGGTAACGGAACGCAAATTATTAGTTTTTAGGTGTGGTTGTGCTGAGGTGCACGCGTAGATTTGAATGAGTGCTTTTATGTTTACTGATGTAGATATGACGCTATAACATTTCCTGCGTAGTTGACACTCTCTACTACCTCTAAAAGGAGTTTCGTCGTCTGGAAAGAGCTATTTCGTAGACGAAGTCAAGTTGAATTACTATTTATCAGAGCGTCATTGACGCCTATTCCATAGAGCTTAGAGCTAGAGCTCTAACGTAAGCTAAACTAATCTAATTGATTTAAATGTATCGTGACGTGCTACAACTCTTACAGCAGCTGTGAAATGTGATATGTTGCGCTGCTGACTTTCCTGCTTATGATTTCTGATTAGTAAATACATTGCCTTAAACTAAATATATAAATTCCTAAACTTGAGGTACGGGAGATACTTGGAATTACAAAATAAATTAAAATAAACGTAATAATTCCTGTAAATGTAAAAATCTAAATATTTACTGTAACTTAAGTAATATTTACGAGTAATCTGATGTTTATTTATTGTACAGTTGTTTCTCACAACTTAACTTGCTTTTTGGGTATTACAATACTTATTACAAGTACATTACATTTGACGACTCCGTGGCGCAGTGGCTTAGCAATGAGTGGCTGCGCTTGGGGGTCCCGGGTTCGAATCCCACACAAAACAAGCATTTGTATGGCCTACAAATAGTTGTTCCGGGTATGAATGTTTGTCCTTGTGCAATTTATGTTTGTAAACTGCCCCCACGATACAGGAGAGAACCCTAGTGTAGGGGTAACGTTTTAAAAACAATTATACGTGATAGAATCCTGGTGCAGCTATATTAATAGTATAGTTGTGGCATGAGTGGGTCGGATCGACCTGGGAAGGACCACGACATACCAGCGTAAAATAGCAGCATGACGCGTATGTATTGGTGAGTGTAGAGAACCGGAGACCCCTTTTACTGGAAACAATGCATTCTATCTTAGTCCTCTCGGGTGACAATGCATCTAAATTTTGATACCTGGTCAAGGATAGATGTAGATGCCTATAGGCCACAGCAACTACTGTTCATTAGGTGGACCGTGTGCTCGTTTATCACGCTCATCCTTTAAAAAATGTTACATATTAGTATGCTAGGTAGTGATAGATAATTAATTAAATATTTTAAAGAAAGATACATCAGGTAATTTATATTGGGCAACAAAATTAGTTTCCTTTCTTGTGTAATATTCGCGTTAATATAAGAATATGAAAAAAAAATTCCTTATATTTACGCGAACACTATACATTGATTAAAACTACTTTTACGGATTTTATCGCGTTTTATTCATATTAATTTTAATACCCGATGTTTCGGGTGCTTTCCAGCACCCATGGTCACGGGGGACTGATGTGACTGACGTCCCGATGTCAAAGTTAAACCGGAGTACCTTCAGCTTTTTAATTATTGTCTTTGGACCGATCTACGCAGAATGAACTAACTGTATTTTGAAATCTTGCAGTGGTATGCTTGGGTTTAGTTTTAATTTTATTAATTATAGGATCCCAAGCAGGTGGTAGTACCCAGCCTCCTTCGATAATGAAATTAGGATGTTTTTTAATTTCAATAGCCTCACGTATCATCCTTGGTAGGAATCGATGTTCTTTCGAGAGGATTTGTGGTCTATCAAATCTGATGTAATGGTTGGGGCCATCTAGAATATGATCGCAAACTGCAGACTTCCCGGAACGTTGATGCTTCACGTCAGCTATGTGTTCTTTTACGCGGGTTCTAATTGATCTCTTTGTTTGCCCTATATATGAGAGACCACAATCAAAATCAAGCTTGTACACTCCTGCATCTTCTAGAGGAATATGACACTTGACGGATGGTAAGAATTGACTAATCTTCTTTGGCGGCTTGTAGAATGTTCTAATAGCAGCTCGCTTCAAGATGTAGCCAATCTTGTCTGTGACACCTCTGACATATGGTAGTATAGCAGGCACACGCTCGACTGTGGCCGGCTTCACTCGGTCACTGTGACGGAGGCGCGGGACCCGAAGATTGTTGTCGTGCAGAACCTGTTTGACGTGCTGAAGCTCGGCGTCCAGGTGTTTGCTGTTATAGATCCCTCTTGCTCTCTGAAACAAAGATTTGCCCACGGTAGCTAACTGTGAAGGATGATGGTGAGATTCACCATTTAAGTATCGGTTTGTATGGGTCTTTTTTCTATACACAGTATGACCTATGGTGTTGTTAGGATTTCGGATGACTAACACATCTAGGAAAGCTAAGGAATTATTTGCCTCTAACTCCATAGTAAATTGAATTTTAGGGTTTATGGAATTAAGATTTTAGGGTTTATCGATTCGCCAACATACAGATTGGCTCATCACTTAGCCAAAATATTATCACCACTCAGAGGACACACAAGAGCACATACTAAGGATTCATACCATTTTGTCAGTGAGATAAAAGACCTACGTCTTGCTGACAATGAAACCATGGTCAATTTTGATGTTCAGTCTCTATTTACATGCCTACCTGTTGAAGAATGCATCTCAATTATAACTAGGAAACTAGATGAAAATAACATGCCACCAGAATATGCCGTACTACTAAGACATTGTCTTACATTTGGCTATCCATTGTGGAAGGAAGAGTTTTACAAGCAAGTAGATGGTGTTGCGATGGGCTCACCTGTATCTCCCACTGTCGCCGATATATTCATGGAAGACTTTGAGGAGAAAGCTCTCCTTATTGCACCTGTTACCCCAAGGTTCTACAAGCGGTACGTAGACGATACTTTCACAATTTTACCATCAGACAAAGTAACTGCATTTTTAGAAAATCTTAATTCCATAAACCCTAAAATTCAATTTACTATGGAGTTAGAGGCAAATAATTCCTTAGCTTTCCTAGATGTGTTAGTCATCCGAAATCCTAACAACACCATAGGTCATACTGTGTAAAGAAAAAAGACCTATACAAACCGATACTTAAATGGTGAATCTCACCATCATCCTTCACAGTTACCTACCGTGGGCAAATCTTTGTTTCAGAGAGCACGAGGGATCTGTGACAGCAAACACCTGGCCGCCGAGCTTTAGCACGTCAAGCAGGTTCTGCACGACAACAAGCTTCGGATCCCGCGCCTCCGTCACAGTGAGCGAGTGAAGCCGGCCACAGTCGAGCGTGTGCCTGCTATACTACCATATGTCAGAGGTGTCACAGACAAGATTGGCTACATCTTGAAGCGAGCTGCTATTAGAACATTCTACAAGCCGCCGAAGAAGATTTGTCAGTTCTTACCATCCGTCAAGTGTCATATTCCTCTACAAGATGCAGGAGTGTACAAGCTTGATTGTGATTGTGGTCTCTCATATTTAGGGCAAACAAAGAGATCAATTAGAACCTGCGTAAAAGAACACATAGCTGACGTGAAGCATCAACGTTCCGGGAAGTCTGCAGTTTGCGATCATATTCTAGATGGCCCCAACCATTACATCAGATTTGATATACCACAAATCCTCGCGAAAGAACATCGATTCCTACCAAGGATGATACGTGAGGCTACTGAAATTAAAAAAACATCCTAATTTCAATAGAGAAGGAGGCTGGGTACTACCACCTGCTTGGGATCCTATAATTAACAAAATTAAAACTAAACCCAAGCATACCACTGCAAGACTTCAAAATACAGTTAGTTCATTCTGCGTAGATCGGACCAAAGACAATAATTAAAAAGCTGAAGGTACTCCGGGTTAACTTTGACATCGGGACGTCAGTCACCTCAGTCCCCCGTGACCATGGGTGCTGGAAAGCATCCGAAACGTCGGGTATTAAAATTAATATAAATAAAACGCGATAAAATCCGTAAAAGTAGTTTTAATCAATTTATTGACTACATTTCAAAAATAATAAGGATAAGTTAGGTATTTATTTGTTTGAATCCTTAATGTCACACTTCAAAGCTCAAACAACATAGTGCGAAATTAGTGCCATGTACAGAAGATAAGAAGCAGCATCAAAGTGATAACAACTCAAGATACTTGAATATTGTAGCTGCCGACTCTGTTACTGTGATGAGGTGATCTGTGCGGTAGATCTATGTACAACATTGAAAATTTTTATTGTGCTTAAAAATGAATCGCGTTGTTTACGAGTCAATGTAATCTAAAAAAATCTTGCATTGTTGAACATAGGCCTCTCCCATAGATTGCTTCACAGGGGGCATATCACCCAAAGTTGCTGCGCTATGAAAACGAGTTTACAACCTCTGTTTTTATTTTTATTCTGCTGTTATCAGGAAGATGTTGCCGACCATCTCCTGATTGAGTTTCCCTATGTCGCCTCTTACGCAATGCACAGAATGATATGGGGTAGCAGATATTCTTACACCGCCACTAGACCGTTAAAAAGTTTGAAAAAACTATTTTAATATTACATCAATGAATAGAAAATAATCAATAAGTTTTCCTTGGTTGCTATTTTGTTAGTCTCCAGGCGAGGATGGAATTACCACGGAGCTTCTGAAAGCGGGTGGAACACCGGTACTTGAAATCCTTCAGAAGCTCTTCAATTCCGTCCTCCATGGTGGCAGTACTCCGGAGACGTGGAGCAGAAGTGCGGTGGTCTTGTTCTTTAAGAAAGGCGACAACGCTCTCTTGAAGAACTACAGACCGATTTCCCTTCTGAGCCGCGTCTACGTGTTGTTTTCGAGAGTCATTAGGAATCGTCTCGCACGCAGACTCGATGACTTCCAGCCTCCCGAACAAGCCGGTTTCCGAAAAGTCTTCAGTACCATAGACCGCATACATACCCTGCGGCAGATTGTACAGAAGACCGAAGAGTATAATCTGCTACTTTTCCTGGCATATGTGGACTATGAGAAAGCCTTTGATTCCGTCGAAATTTGGGCGGTGCTACAGTCCCTTCAGCGGTGCCAAGTCGACTATCGGTATATCGAAGTGCTGAAGTATTTATACATTAGGGGTACCAAGTACAGAACCAGAGTTCGAAACCTGTCGAACTGCAGAGAGGTGTAAGACAGGGTGACGTTATATCCCCGAAACTCTTCATCGCTACGTTGGAAGACGTTTTCAAGCTACTGGACTGGAAAGGATACGGTATTAACATCAATGGCGAGTACATCACTCACCTTCGATTTGCCGACGATATAGTCCTCATGGCAGAATCGCTGGAAGATCTAAGCACTATGCTCAATGAACTCAATAGTGTCTCCCAACGGATAGATATTAAGATGAAAATGGACAAAACAAAGATCATGTTTAATGTTCTTGTCACACCTATGCCGGTAGTTGTTGGGAGGACTATGCTCGAAGTTGTTGACGAGTACGTTTACCTGGGATAAATAGTCCGACTAGGTAAGTCCAACTTCGACCGAGAGGTCAATCGACGGATTCAACTCGACTGGGAAGCGTTCGGGAAATTACGACACATCTTCTCGTCGGGTATACCTCAATCTCTGAAAACTAAACTATACAACCAGTGCGTCTTGCCAGTGATGACTTACGGATCTGAGACGTGGTCCTTCACTGCTGGCCGTATAAGGACACTCAAGGTCGCTCAGCGAGATATGAAGAGTGCTATGATCGGAGTTTCTCTGCGTGATAGACACAGAAATGAGGATATTTGCATTGAAATCAGAGTGACCGACATAGCCCAACGGATTGGTAAGCTGAAGTGGCAATGGGCCGGCCATATAGCTCGAAGAATCGATAACAGATCGGAAAGAAAGGTTCTCGAGTGGCAGCTTCGTGTCGGTAGGCATAGTGATGGGCGACCCCCAAGGAGTTGGGGTGACGACCTGGTAAGACATGAAGGAAGTCGATGGATACAGGTGGCTCAGGACCGTGCTTTGTGGCGTTACTTGGGGGAGGCCTATGTTCAGCAGTGGACTTGTGAAGGGCTGTAATGATGATGATGATGATGATTTTGTTAGTATTTCGCTTAAAACGTTACCTACCTTGCTGCTATTTAGATGTAGATAAGACACGGCCGGTGATTTAACGCGACAGTAAAACATGAACGAAGTACTTTCGGAAGTATTTAAGTGTCGTCCAAATTTATGCCTCATGTACAGACATAAAATGATAGTTGTATAAAGATTTCTGTTTTTCTATGTAAAAGTATGGCGTGTACTTTTTAAATTAATATAAATTCTGCAATGCAGACTTTGTAATCAAGGAATTTACGTGAGCATGAATTGCTAGACTTACAAATACAGTTATTATGAATAACTGTATTTCTAAGTCTAGTATCAGCAACAAGGCACAGACACCAAATTTGAAAATATTACTACGTGCTAATTTACCGTGTAGTGGTAGTAAAATAATATCCACTACCCAATATTATAGGTGAACAAACCAGGAGATAGGCAGCAGCATCCAACTGAAAACAAGTTAAAAATAAAAAAGTTGCCAACCGCACGGCAAAATATCTAATATGAGACAATCTATGGGGAAGAAAAGTTCTGGAATGAACCAGAAAGTTTTTTTTTATAGAAATTTTTACAATTTTATTAGTATTACTAGCTGACGTTGATCTGCCCTTTCTGGTTGGTTACGCGATGAGTTCCATTTTTACATACACACTTTTCTACAGACTTATTATAGGTATAGCTACATCCTCTTTATGACTGATAGAATCACGAGAACCATTATAATAATTAAAAGAAAACATAGCCCTACTTCTTTTACTCTTCCATAAGCGGAATGCTTTCATATTAAACTTTAGTAATTATATAAGTGCTACTTTGTAAACGTTGGCAAATGTTGGTGAATTAAAAAGTTTTGCAATGTTTTAATTATGATAATAATTATATCACAGACGAAGTAAAGTCCAGCGGGGCTATTAGTTACTTGAAATGTAACTTAACGAAGACTAACTTCATACTCTCCTTCCATTTTAGCGCGCAATAAGTTTATACTAGTATCCAAGGAATATTCTGCTCTCTGACCAGTATAGTTTGTGGTTTAAATTGGACAAATCACACAGCATACAGCATATAGCAGGAACGTGAATAAAAATGGTTTCATTAAATTGGTTAGAGTGTTTTGTAGAACAAACTATTGATGTGTGATGAACAGTCTTATTGCAAACACTTGGCTGTTACTGCCGACACATACCGACGGAATAAAAAATAAACTACGTATAATAAGTTAAGTATATTTAAAAAAGGTGTGTGGCTGTAAATTTACATTCAATGCAGAATAAATTAAAAAGGATTTTTTAAAAATTAAATATAATATGGGAATTACAACAGGATGTTCTGTTGTCGTTAATACACCTCTCGCTCACTCTAGATCTCTCCGGTATTTTATAGAAAAAAATATTAATTTGACACAACAAGAAATAAATGACTGTTACAAACTTTTATTTTACTTATATTGTTACACGTAAAGAAAACGTTATATTTGGTATTAAGAAGTTGGCAACCAAACTTACTGTACTTACTTCTGTTTAATTGTAAAGGAACAAAACCAAAATAATGTATTACAACCGCGCTCGTATTATTAAACGTTTATGTCGGTATTCAGAGACGTATTAATAATATACTAAGGTCTCACCGAAGTTATTCGATTTGATAGCATGTGTGATTTGATCGTCTAAAGCTCTGAACGATTTGGTTCGAATTACCTCTAGTACAAAATTACAAAATATTAAAATTGTATGGAGCTATACAAGTTATTTTTTAATATATATATATATATATATTAATTTAATTGTCTGTCTGTAACATTAAAATAACTGGTTTCTATTAAGCTCAGAAGATTATCTGCATGCTGTTAAGATACAAATAACCATTTTGAAACTTCAACTATCAAATTGAATAACTTTTTTCATGCATGCTGTTAAGACACAAATAACCATTTTGAAACTTCAACTATCAAATCGAATAACTTTTTTCAGTCTTCTCGAGCTGAAATAATTTTGAAAAAACTGTACAGTAGATAGAGAGCAATGCCAGGAGGAAGTTCTAGGCTATATTTTATCCGAAAATATTGAAGATGTTTGTTGAAAAAACTAAAAATGAGTGTTCTTTGATTATATCAAACGTAAATAATACCTCAATAATAGAACCTGTTATGGGCGAAGTCCAGGCAAGGCTGGCGGAAGATCTCCTTTACAAAAAGAAAAACAAACAAAAATGGTGATCAACCCATATGATGTGAACAATGAACACGCAACTTGCAACCTTCTGAAACCTCAAATTTCATGCTTTTGTCATCGTTCTGAAAAATCCCATCCATTCGCTCCCAAGCGCGTATCTTTTTCTAGTCTTCAGATCGTGCAAGCTATCTAGTTTTACAAGTTTCATCGCATTATTAAAATAAAAGCGCTTACTTCCTAATTGTGAAATTATTTTATTCTCTTTGGTCCCTCGAAAAAGTGTTTTACTTTTTCATCATCATCGTCATCATTAAAGGCCAAGGAATATTTAAAAAAAATATTAAAAGTTAATTTTATCACCCTTTTGAATGGACTTAGGTATCACAATCTCAATCTCTACATAATACGAGTATACAACAAAGTCGCTTCCAGCCGTCTGTAAGCTTAGATATTTTTAACAACGCAATGAATTTTGATGCGGTTTTCATCAATAGACAGAATGAATCAAGATAAAGGTTTATATGTATAATATATGCATATGTTGTCGAGATACGATAATTACCCGTGCAAAGCTTGGGTGGATCGCTAGTATAATCTAAATAGTTACAACAAAAACTTCATTCCTTATTATGCCACCCAAAGGGGTGCAATTTTTTCTTTAAATAAAAATAATCATCAAAATCGATTCACATAGACGAAGGTATCGCGTAACATACAAAACCAGAGAGAGTTAACAATTCGATTTTATAATGATTTCTTATATTTACGCGAACACTACACATGATTAAAACTACTTTTACGGATTTTATCGCGTTTATTTTTACTTTTAATTACTTTTATTAAAAGAACATATAGCTGATGTGAAGCATCAACGTTCTGGGAAGTCTGCAGTTTGTGATCATATCCTGGACGGCCCCAACCATTACATCAGATTTGATAGACCACAAATCCTCGCGAAAGAACACCGATTCCTACCAAGGATGATACGTGAGGCTATTGAAATTAAAAAACATCCTAATTTCAATAGAGAAGGAGGCTGGGTACTACCACCTGCTTGGGATCATGTAATCAATAAAATTAAAACTAAACCCAAGCATACCACTGCAAGACCTCAAGACATAGTCAGTTCATTTTTCATAGATCGGACCATAAACAATAATTAGAAAAGCTGAAGGTACTCCGGGTTTAACAATGACATCGGGACGGCAGTCATCTCAGTCCCCCGTGACCATGGGTGCTGGAAAGCGCCCGAAACGTCGGGAATTAAAAATAAAATTAATTAAAAGCAAAAATAAACGCGATAAAATCCGTAAAAGTAGTTTTAATCAAATTCGATTTTATTTAAGTTGGGTAAAAATTCTTTGAAAATAATTTATCATTTTCATCGGCACGCAAAAGTAGGCCGCTGTTGTTAATGGAGAATCTGCCTTCATTTAGCAAGTTAGGAAAGTGGATTGTCGTTCTGAGTTCCAGACATCTCCCACCTTTGATGCTTCCCATCGATTATGGCAAAAATTTCTAGAACAAAAAAGAACATAAAAATCAGTATAGTGACAGCATGGAATACCTCAATGTCCAACACTAAACTATTTGATGGAGGAAAGGTATTTTTAAGAAATGATAAATATTTCATAAATCTTGACTAATTCGTTTAATTTTTTATTTAGATTAAAACAACAAATCGTAAACTCTAAGCGTTTAAATATAACATCATGAACAATCGTCGACCACGAGAAGCAAATAACGTGGGACAGGCTTTCCTTTTAATAATTCAACAGAGGTCGCTCGTAGTCTGTTTTAAAGCCCGTTATAAAACCATTTAGAGTCTTTTGTTTTCTTTTCTTTTTTACAGGAGATATACAAGATACAAGTCACCACTGCCGCCAAAATTATATATTACAATGAAGTATTATGTATGACTGCTTAGTTTTATTTTGGACTTGCTACATATACAGGGGAACATTGCATGCTACTATGCTTACTGTATTCATTGTGTCTTACAGTCGAAACTCTGTAGTATATTTAACTAAAGAATTTGGTCTATGACACTTTTGGTCAAGACTGGTGGTTAAAATCACTTTTGACCAGGAGTAGTTACATAGTAAAAAAAGTGTTTCAAACGTTTATCTATACATATAATAAATATGTAAAAAAATGATTGTTCACAATCCACGCAAAAACTACTGGGCGGATTTCCATGAAAATTGGTGTGTAGGCAGTAAATGATGGCGTATAACATATGGCTACTTTTTATCAGCTTACGTAAGAGTAAAAAAGAAGGGTTATATTTTTTTAAGTTTATTGTCATAATGATTGTGGTGGTCATAAAGAGGATTTAGCTATACGTATTACGTTAAATAAGTCTGTAGAAAAGTGTGACGTCTGCCGGGACAGCTAGTAACTAATAAATTTTAGGACAAACCCGTGTACACCTGCAACCAAATTCAAACAAAGAAGGCTACAGATGTGATGAAATATTTGAGAACTAAGATGCAATGTTCAATAACCTGTAATTATAATGGCTCTCTTTTTTATAGAATAATCCACATAATGGTAAGTGGGTGCTATGCCTCATAGGCATCTACATATATTCTCGTTTAAGAATCAAAATGCAGATATGTTGTCACCTTTAAGGACTGATGGAATGCCTCGTATACAGTAAAACTACATTACTCAGGTCTCATGTTATGCACTCATTCCTGCTACAACCATAATATAGCGGCAACGTGGCTCTACTTAGCTCTTGGCTCTTTTATTTCAAATTAACCTAACTCTATCTAAAACTTCTCTAAAGTATTACTTGATTTTTCTTTTTTATACTAATTGTATTTAAAAAGCGAAAAGTTGAAAATAATTGAAAAAGTTTGGGTTGTACCAACACGAACGAGAGCTTTAAATGTCGCCGTTCTAAAACTTTGCTGTAAGAATTTATATTGCTTTAAAGAATGGGAAATAGTTATTAAGGTATAAACTGATTTCGGTCTCCGTTTTACTAAGTTGTCAATAAATATTCCAAATAGGACACATCAATTAGTTATAGAAATTCGTTATATTTTTTCGAATCTTAAATTTGTTAGTAGTCAGAGCCAGAAAAAATAAATTACCAACTAAATCCAATATTTCTTTTTAAAACTTCATGTTGGTGGGAATTTGATTCTATGCAAAATGGAGAAAGGAACAAAATGTAAAGCAAACAACTTATTAAATATTTTTGCCTGAAATGTTTTTCAATAAAAAGTATTTTTGGAGAACTGCAGTCTACTTTGACAGACAATGCTCTATTTTATTCCACAGTGGCATACTGGTGCGCTGATTTAAAGGCAGCAGAACCACATGCAATGATAACTCTCACTACGAATCGCCAACAACGGCCGCTACGCTAAAAATTGATGAAATTTTTAAAGTACGATAAAATACGACAAGTGATTATTTGTTATTTAGCTGATATTCTTAAGCTTTAGTTTGGTACGATTCAATTTATTTTAACTCATACCTCAAAGTTCTAAATATTGGTCGCGCGCTGGGTTTTTATATGCATATATATGCACCCGCTAGATATTTCTAGGCCTCTTTCTTCTGGGGTGCAGAAGGTATAATAATGTTCGACTATTAAAGTAAAGGAGGTTTCGATTTTACTACAGGTCAGTGCAGTCGTTTATAACGATGTGGCGCCTGTAATACCGAACCTACAATATTTTCGTAGCGTAAGCATATATATACCTACTGCACGAAAATAACTTGAAATATCGCGTTAAATCAAACGCTCCGACACTGTCGAAGTCAACTAGTTCCTGGCCTTTGTTCAACAAAAACTTGAATCATCGACCAGTTTTCTCTGGAGCAGATACTGATGACTAGCTTCACCGAGGACGAGATCATCAAAGCGAAACAAGTGTTAGTGGATTCAGCCTGACGCAAATCTGTCTTATCACACTTTACTAGGATGAACGCCGTAAGAAAAACCTGCAACACATCTTCAGGCTGTTTAATGACACCGACCCTGACGATATCATAATTTTAGTCGCACGTGATCTGAACAAGCTGCCTCCCGTGACGTTCGAATAACTAGAGGTGACAAAGACATCGACATCCGTTTAAAATTTGAAGAATCGGAACGAGCTGAAACAGATTTGAGGAATGATGTTATTATGTTGCGCAACATAATTGCAACATCTGCGAATTCACCGCCGTCACAGAATGTAAATATGACATGTGATAACCGTAATAGTGGTCATATTTCACCGATGATAGCGACTCCGTCAAGCGATACCGTCTGTCCTCGGGTTGATAACTGTGAAACAAGGTTGACCTCAGTTTTCGTTTCATCTCCACCTCAGCCCTTGAACTGAAATCACTGAAACCATTAGTACTCCTCAGCCGACATCAACCTCACAATCGATGCCGCATAGAGGATCCGATCTCTTTACATTTGTAGCATCTGTCTAATAGGACAAAAACTTCAAATTCTACGTACTCCAGGTTCCTGCAGAATATAAAGAGACATTCATCGCTCCTGATTTCTGGCACTCCGGGATAAAATTTCGCTGATATAGGGACGCGCCAAAGAAGAAAGTTACCTAAATGGTATCAAGTTATGTTTACTTTTTGTATATACTTTAGGTTAAGTTATTTCTACGGGCAAATGTTCGTAATTTTTAAGTTATATGTATAGACGCACATAGTCGCAATAACTGGAGATTATAACGCATCATCAATCAAAAAACTGCACAGTAAATTAATCTTATAAAATAATCCAAGTTAAATACTTATAGAAAAAAATAATAATCGAAGAACTAAGGAATAAACGTCGTGGAAAATTGTTTGTGGAAGTGCTTTTTTACCATGATAATACCCCTACCCATCGATCTGATGTTGCAGGCGTTTCCATAAAGACTGCTGGGTAAACTTCCCCAGGAAGGTACTACCACCCCTGTTGACAAAGAATCACTCGTTGGGCATCTACGCACAAGCTACCCTACTCTTTATCAGTGTGGGTACTCTAATTGCAGCGCGTATTCTTGGGGGCGAAATTTCACTCAAGACTAAACCTGCTTGGGGCAAAGGGAGCAATAAAACAAAAGCCACTGTGTGATTTAAAAGAAGTTTTCTTCTTAGTGGATTTGACTACCACCAGAATTTTTTCCGGACCGATACGACTTAGAAACCTTCAAGAAAAGAGCCTACTCCTTTATAAAAGGCCGGAAACGCATCTGCTATTCCCTTGGTGTTACGGTTGTTCGTGAATGACCGTAATCATTTACCATCAGGTGAGCTGTATGCTCGTTTGCCCCTTCTTCTATGAAAAAACGTATAGGTGATTTGTTTTTCGCGCCGCTCCAATCCTTAATAGTAGACTTCACAAGTAATCACAATATTTTTGTTTCTCAGACATCGCAGACACATAATGTATTCCTTCACCCCCGAGCGTGAGATAAATCAAGACCTAATTTACAATAAACTATAAGGGTTAAATATATGTACTGTGAAATTTACAGCAAACACTTAGCTATATACATTGCCACTACAAGGTTTCGTAAGAGCTGACAGGGAGAAGCAAATTAGAAGAATAACTGCGGTTGCCAATCCGCCTGCCAAACGTGGCAACTATAGCAAATATTTTCTCTAAAGGCATTACTTTATCGGCGAGTCTTATGTGCAGCAGAGGGCTTTCGAAAAGCTTTAACGGTAACGGTAACTTAGTTCCTAAGTTACTAAGGCTTATATTTTTGTTGGTTAGGAATTTTATATTTTTAAATGCCGACTACCGGCAAAATCCTCACGGAGATCACTATCAGCGTATATGAGAGGTTCTGGAATCGAGCACAACCGAGGGCCTCTCTCTCACTTTGCTTTATTAAAGCACGTCTCGGTGGCAGTTCTTCTGCCCCCAGCTCCTTCGCAGTGCTATCATGATGTCTCGGGACCACTTTTGAATCATCGTCCTCCTCAGGGCCTTCATTTCTAGGCGCCTGTATCCCTGGAAGCCCGGTTTCTGGAATTCCCCTACCGTTATTAAGGGGAGGGGCCATGACTACTGCCTTGGCAACGTCGTCTCCGAGCGGGATCCGCCTTCTCCAGATCCTTCTCAGCAGCTTCCTTCTGAATCATAATGGACTTTCATAAGTTGGCTACGACTTTCAAGTTGAATCACCGCTCAGCATTGCCTACACGACTACTGGATAGGAATTTAATACTAACCGATCAGTTTCTCATGGGTTAATGCATACGCACGCTCACCTCATGGGTCAAGGACGTGTTATTCTGGACTTACACCGACTAAAACCCTGTGGTGTTCAACTTTAGGTCACTCAGTGGTCTATGGCTCCGTCGCCGAACCAGGCCGCGGGGGGCAGAGCGGCGCAATTTAATACCGACAATCATCTTTCTCCTACAAAACCAATCAAGTAAAGTAGACTCCTGTTATACTAAAATGAAATCAAATATTATGACAGAGGAAATGCGCAGGATATAATAATAATAATAATAATAATACATACCTACCATATACAAGATACTAACATCCATTTTGAGCGCGAGAATCACTCGTCACCTGGACTCAAATCAGGTGATGTCCAGCGCTCAAAATGGATGTCGGGGCGGCGGTCGTGGAACCAAGAAACCACTCCTCATTGACGCGGTCATGGGCAAAGTGGTGAAACGCAACCGTCGGAACTTCTCCGCCGCCTGGATAGACTACAGAAAGGCATTCGATTCGGTGCCCCATACATGACTAAAGAGAGTCCTCGAACTGTACAAGATAGACTGTACAGTTAGAGACTTCCTCGAGCAGTGTATGGGGCAGTGGAATACGATCCTCTGTCATCTGAGCGAGCGGATGACGGCTGCGGAGAACCACATAAGGATAAGAAGGGGTATCTTCCAGGGCGATTGTCTGAGTGCAATATGGTTCTGCCTCTCTCTGAACCCTCTCAGTACCTTACTGGAGGGCTCCGGGAGGAGGATTTCAGCTACGGAATGGAGGGACAAAAGTGACCCACCTTTTTAATTGGATGACCTCAAGTTATTCGCCTCCAGTCGCTCCCATCTTATGGAATTGCTAAACATCACTTGTGAATTTAGCAATTCCATTAGAATGGAGCTGGGGACGGATAAGTGTGCGGTACTCCATGTTGAGAGGGGAAGGGTTGCTAACTCAGAGGGCATAGACTTATCTATGCCCGTCAACTTAAGGACCCTTTCCGAGGCTGAAACATACCGATACCTGGGTATGTCACAGAACATCGGCATCGATGAGGCTGGTAAGAAACAGTCAGTTTGCGACGTGTTTTATGCACGCTTGACCAAAGTGCTTAACAGCCTTTTGTCCGGTGTGAATAAGACACAAGCATATAACGGCTGGATCATGCCTGTCCTCATGTATACCTTTGGCATACTCAGGTGGACTCAGACTGAACTTAACGCCCTGGATAGAAAAGTCCGCACTACCATGACGTCCCATAGGATGCATCATCCGAGATCGTCGGTAATGAGGCTGTACTTGCAGCGAAAGCATGGTGGGCGTGGCTTCCTGAGGGCGCTCACCAGGCATAATCGCGAAGTGTGCAGCCTCCGTAATTACTTCCTGGCGAGATCGGATGATCCATTCTATAAGGACGTCATTTCTTGTGATAAAGGACTTATCCCTATTTCCTTAGCCAACGAGCAATGGCAAGACCCGGCAGTGCAGACAATTTCCGACCGGGAGACCGTATGGAAGGAGAAGGAGCTCCACGGGAGGTTCTACAAGTCTCTACATGGGCCTTTCGTAGACACAGTAACCTCCCTCCACTGGCTACGCTTTGGTGACCTCTTCGGGGAAACCGAGGGTTTTGTCTGTGCAATACAGGATCAGATTATTAAGACTAACAACTATCGGAGATACATCCTAAAGGATGGCACCATCGACATCTGTCGAGCTTGTCGCCATCCCGGTGAGTCACTTAGGCATGTCATCTCCGGTTGTTCGGCGCTTTCTAACTCTGAGTACTTGCACAGGCACAACCTAGTAGCCAGAATTATACACCAGGAGCTTGCTCTGAAATACGGTTTCGTGGATCGGAAGTTGCCGTATTACAAGTACTTGCCGGAAGCCGTGCTCGAAAATGATCGCGCCAGGCTCTATTGGGACCGGGCCATCATCACAGACAGGACTATTCTTGCGAATAAGCCTGATATTGTGCTGATGGACCGGGCACAGTCAAGGATATTTTTGGTCGACATTACCATTCCGTGTGACGAGAACCTCGTGAAAGCCGAAACAGATAAGCAAACAAAATATCTGGACCTGGCTCACGAGGTGACCGACATGTGGGGTGGTCTGCCGACCGAAATTATTCCTGTAGTCGTCTCTGCGAACGGGCTAATCCCAGTCAGCCTCTCGGGTCATCTGAGGCGGCTGGGACTACGTGGCGGACCGCTCCAGGCTCAAATGCAGAAGGCGGTGCTCCCCGATACCGCCCGCTTCGTCCGCCGGTTTCTTTCCCTTTCCCCCTAACCCTCGGCCGTTTGGTCTCCCCTGCCGAGGGCTTCCATCTGGTTGGGCTTTTATTTATTTATGTATTTTTTTATTTATTTTATTTTATTGATATTTATGTATATTTATCTTTTCATTTTCGTTTATAATTATATATTTATACATCCCAACCAGATGAGAAAACTATATAGATACCCCATATAATAATAATAACAACTATCGGAGATACATCCTAAAGGCCAACAACTATCGGAGATACATCACAAAGGATGGCACTGTCGACGTCTGTCGAGCTTGTCGCCATCCCGAGGAGTCACTTAGGCATGTAATCTCCGGTTGTTTGGCGCTTTCTAACTCTGAGTACTTGCACAGGCACAACCTAGTAGCCAGAATTCTACACCAGGAGCTCGCTCTGAAATACGGTCTCGTGGACCGGAAATTGCCGTATAACAAGTACTTGCCGGATGCCGTGCTCGAAAATGACCGCGCCAAGCTCTACTGGGACCGGGCCATCATCACAGACAGGACTATTCTTGCGAATAAGCCTGATATTGTGCTGATGGACCGGGCACAGTCAAGAGTATTTTTGATCGACATTACCATTCCGTATGACGAGAACCTCATGAAAGCCGAAACAGATAAACAAACAAAATATCTGGACCTGGCTCACGAGGTGACCGACATGTGGGGTGGTGTGTCGACCGAAACTATTTCTGTAGTCGTCTCTGCGAATGGGCTAATCCCAGTCAGCCTCTCCGGGTCATCTGAGGCGACTGGGGCTCCGTGACGGACCACTCCGGGCTCACATGCAGAAGGCGGTGCTCCTCGATACCACCCGCATCGTCCGCCGGTTTCTTTCCCTTTCCCCCTAACCCTCGGCCGTCTGGTCTTCCTTGCCGAGGGCTCCCATCTGGTTGGATCTTATTTATTTATGTAGGTTTTTTTTATTTATTTTATTTTATTGATATTTATGTACATTTATCTTTTCATTTTAATTTATAATTATATATTTATAGAACCCAACCAGGTGAGAAAATTATATAGATACCCCAACCATAATAATAATAATAATAATCCCATCTTGTGGAACTGCTAAACATCACTTGTGAATTTAGCAATTATAACAGAATGTAGCTGGGGATGGATATGTGTGCGCTCCTCTATGTCGAAAGGGGAAGGGTTGCTAACTCTGAGGGCATAGACTTATCTATGCCCGTCAACTTAAGGGCCCTTTCAGAGGCTGAAACATACCGATACCTGGGTATGTCACAGAACATCGGTATCGATGATGCTGGTATGAAACAGTCAGTTTGCGACGTGTTTTATGCACGCTTGACCAAAGTGCTTAACAGCCTTTGGTCCGGTGTGAATAAGACACATGCATATAATGGTTGGGTTATGCCTGTCCTCATGTATACTTTTGGCATACTCAGGTGGACTCAGACTGCACTTAACGCCCTGGATAGAAAATTCCGCACTACAATGACGTCCCATAGGATGCATCATCCGAGATCGTCGGTAATGAGGCTGTACTTGCCGCAAAAGCATGGTGGGCGCAGCTTCCTGAGCACGCTCACCATGCATAATCGCGAAGTATGCAGCCTCCGTCACTACTTCCTGGCGAGATCGGATGATCCATTCTATAATGACGTCATTTCTAGTGATAAAGGACTTACCCCTCTATCCTTAGCCAACGAGCAATGGCAAGACCCGGCTGTACAGAGCATTTCCGACCGGGAGACCGTATGGAAGGAGAAGGAGCTTCACGGGAGGTACTACAGGGCTCTACATTAGCCTCACGTAGTTACAGCCGCCTCCCTCATCTGGCTACGTTTCTGTTACCCCTTCGGTGAAACCGAGGGTTTTGTCTGTGCAATACAGGATCAGGTTATTAAGACCAACAACTATAGGAGATACATCCTAAAGGATGGCACTGTCGACGTCTGTCGAGCTTGTCGCCATCCCGGGGAGTCACTTAGGCATGTCATCTCCGGTTGGTCGGCGCTTTCTAACTCTGAGTACTTGCACAGACACAACCTAGTAGCCAGAATTCTACACTAGGAGCTCGCTGTAAAATTCGATCTCGTAGACCGAAAATTGCCGTATTACAAGTACTTGCCGGAAGCCGTGCTCGAAAATGACCGCGCCAAGCTCTACTGGGACCGGGCCATCATCACAGACAGGACTATTCTTGCGAATAAGCCTGATATTGTGCTGATGGACAGGGCACAGTCAAGGATATTTTTGATCGACATTACCATTCCGTATGACGAGAACCTCATGAAAACCGAAACAGATAAACGAACAAAATATCTGGACCTGGCTCACGAGGTGACCGACATTTGGGGTGGTATGCCGACCGAAATTATTCCTGTAGTCGTCTCTGCGAATGGGCTAATCCCAGTCAGCCTCTCGGGTCATCTGAGGCGACTGGGACTCCGTGACGGATCGCTCCGGGCTCAAATGCAGAAGGCGGTGCTCCTCGATACCGCCCGCATCGTCCGCCGGTTTCTTTCCCTTTCCACCTAACCCTCGGCCGTTTGGTCTCCCCTGCCGAGGGCTCCCATCTGGTTGGATCTTATTTATTTATGTAGTTTTTGTATTTATTTTATTTTATTGATATTCATGTATTTTTATCTTTTCATTTTAATTTATAATTATATATTTATAGAACCCAACCAGGTGAGAAAATTATATAGATACCCCAATTATAATAATAATAATATCCTCTAGACTGAAAATTCGGTCACAGCGGCCTGTCGCAACGCAGACTAGTGATCTGTGTAGGACAGAATTATAGTGTCCGAAAATATGCGCGAGCACAATACGGTATTATACCCATTTTCGAAAAGTGTTTTAAATAAATCCTAAGGTCATAATGAACCGCTATAATTTTTATATAAATTTAAAAAAAAATAGTGCCATAAAATTACTTTTAAGCTATAATTTTAAATTTTCGCGTGAAAACGCTATCTGCCATGCTGCTTAACTCGTGACGTCACTGTCTTCGAATTTTGTCGATTTTGCAAAGAAATAAGATACTTTTTAATATTTAATAATGAGTTATCATCTATATCATTGTTGTGTTGTGCTTGAATGCAAAAATACGAGCATAAGAACGCCGGCAAAGTTATGGATTCAAGTGCCAATGATTTAAATATAAGAAATACTTAGTTAAAACTGGCAAGAAGATACCCAAATACATTGTCTACAAAAACTTGACCATTATTCTGTGAAAATCATTTTCATGTAAGTATCACTTATAATACACTATCGTTTACACAAAGCAAAACATCATGATAAATTCAGTTAACTTAGATATTATAACTAATGATTGCTAATGATTGTAATTATAGATAAACTAAACTATGATAGCTACTTAACCTGATCTGACATTGTGTTTTTATATAAACAAAACAGTAACGGTAGTTGGTAACAGGTTCTTACATTGATGTTTTAACATTCCTCAACTCAGCTGAACAAAAATTGGGATTTCATGCAAAAAAAATTTGCCACCACCAATTTTTTTATCCTTGGTAGATTAGTACTTTCTGCTTGAAATAATACTAGTTTTTACGGAATTTATCCCGTATATTTAACTTTTTAAATACCCGACGTTTCCAGAGCTTTACAGCACCCATGGTCACGGGAAGGACTGAGATGTTCAACGTCCAGATGTCATAGTTAGCCGCGGTTACCATAGATTAAAATTTAACTTTTGTTCCGATCTACACAGTATGATTTTATGGTATCATGAAGTCTTGCAGTTGTATGCTTGGGTTGGGATTTAATTTTATTTATTATAAGATCCCAAGCAGATGGTAGCACCCAGCCATTTTCTCTATTGAAATTAGGATGTTTTTTGATTTCAATAGCCTCGCAAATCATCCATGGAAGGAATCGGTGTTCTTTAGCGAGGATTTGTGGTCTGTCAAATCCGATGTAGTGACGGGGGCGATCGTATACGTGTTCACAGACTGCAGACTTCCCGGAGCGTCGATTCTTCACATCAGCTATATGTTCTTTAATGCGGGTTTCAATTGATCTTTTAGTTTGTCCTATGTAGGAGAGACCACATGACTGATGGTAAAAACAGACCAATCTTCTTCGGCGGCTTGAAGTATGTTTTGATGGAAGCGCGCTTTTAGATGTAGCCAATCTTGTCAGTGACTCCTCTAACGGCGCCTTTACACGTTGGCCAACATAGTGGCGAATGTAGTGGCCAATAGCATTGGGCAACGTGTAGACGGGGTGTTTGGGCTTCATTCGTATGTATTGGAACGATGGCCGCAAGTTGGCGCGAGATCCGTGTGGTGTCGGTTTTTTACAAAAGATCAAAGGATTGTTGGCAGAGTTTGGTCGCCATGTCCACACGTTGGCCGCGAGTTTAATTTGCTACAAGCTCCCAGAGTGATTACACGCATCTGATTAAAATTTTATATTCACGCTTTGTAGGGTGTATGACACAATTAACAGACTTTTAGTGACAATTTCAACTTTAAACATTCCTACTACTTTAATTAGCGAGATTTAATTATTTTTAAAATTTGTTTTAATCGATAAGCTATTTATAAAAAAAAATAATGAACATTTATTTACAATCAGATTATTACGAGAACAATTTTAAAATGAAAAAAAAATGAAGTACGTCGTTTATACGTGGTAGAACCATGCAGTTATATTAGAAGTATAGTTGTAGCACGAATGGGTCGGTTCGACCGGGGAAAGACCACGCTCTCACAGAATATCAATGTAAAATAGTAGCTTAATGATGCTGTGTTTCGTATAGAGAGTGTAGAGAACCTGAGACACTTTTTAAAGGAAACGAGGCATTTCATCTTAGTCCTCACGGGTGACAACGCATTTGCATTTTGATTCGTAATCGAGGATAGATGTAGATGTCTGTGGGCCACAGTAACCACTTACCATCAGGTGAACTGTGTGCTCGTTTGTCATCTTATCCTATATAAAAAATCGTCGATTTCTTATAATTTAATCGTGCAAGTTTTCGAATCATCATCATCATTACAGCTCTTCACAAGTCCACTACTGAACATCCTCCTCCAAAGAATGCCGCAAAGCATGGTCCTGAGCCACTTTCCTTGTCATGAGTTTTTCATTTATGTTCTAAGTTATAATTAGTACCTATTATTAAGTCAGTGTTAATTATATTTATTGCTATTGTTTTTGTCTTTCTCAAAAAATAATTAAATTACCAAATAAATTATAAGGTGTTTTTTATATACATCAAATGTCTGATAGAAAAGCAAGTACATGTTTTGCTAAAAACAAAACCCAATTTTAAAATATAGAATAATCGATTATAACTCCTTTAACTTTAAAATAAGTTAAGTTCTAATTAATGGTATTTATTCCAGTTTCTGATGCATGTAAAGAGTAAATAAAGCTAATCGTATATCGTATTTATCTATTTGCAGCCGCATTAATATTCACTATTCTTTATAATTATTTATAAAAACGTTACCCCCCACACTTGGATTTTCTCCTGTGTCTACTTACAAACATAAATTGCACAAGGATACACATCCAGACACGAAACAATTATTTGTAGGATATACATAACATAACTTGTTCCGTGCGGGATTCAAACCCGCGACCCCTGGCAAAGCCACTCATTGCCAAGCCACTGCGCCACGAAGCCGTCGTCTAAAATAAAATAAATTCGTCAACACATTGGCCCGAACCGAAGTAAACTGAACGACCTTCCAACGTGTGGACGCCTTCACCAACTCTCGGCCAATATATTCGCCACTATATTCGCAACTGTCTTGGCCAACGTGTAGAGGCGACATAACATATGGCATTACAGCAGGTACACACTCGACTGTGGCCGGCTTCACTCGTTCTCTGTGACGTAGGCACGGGACCCGAAGCTTGTTATCATGCAAAACTTGTTTGACGTATTGGAGCTCGGCAGCCAGGTGTTTACTGTCACAAATCCCTCGTGCTCTCTGAAACAAAGACTTACCCACAGTAGCTAACTGTGAAGGATGGGGGTGAGAATCACCGTTTAAATATCTATCTGTATGGGTCTTTTTTCTATACACAGTATGGCTCAAGGTGTTATCAGGATTCCGAATTACTAACACATCTAGGAAAGCTAAGGAATTGTTTGCCTCTAACTCCATTGTGAACTGAATTTTAGAATTTATAGAGTTAAGATGGTCTAAAAATGCAGTTACTTTATCTAATAGTAGAATTGTGAAAGTGTCGTTATTATTAATATTGGTGGAACGTCGAGCCTACGGTTGCCGAAGTCTAATTCCCCGGTCGAACCTTAAGACCTATTACGCGAGCTATTAATCTAAGTGGACTGTATCTACTAAATGTTTCTACACTTATATAAACGGCAACTATAGCATGCGGTACAATGCACTGGCTCTTCCCTAAAAACGAACTATTATTTGCCAAATCGATGAAAGGAATCCTGCTTGATTAGGAAAACACAAAATTGGAGCGGGTTAAAACAATTATATCAAGCAGGCAGTATTATTAGGAAGGAATATTGACTCACCGGGGTTTCTTCTATTCGGTCGAGCACTATAGCTGCGACTTCTGGAACTTCTTTTGGAACACTCCGGAGAGAGGTGGTGCGCGACTATATCACACGAGGTGAGACGGGTTTCCTGGAGCTCGACTGCTTCCAGGCTAAACCACCCCGATGTGTCGATAGGAGGATATGAATGATATCGTTTTGGAAAGGGATAACCGATTTGGCAGCCCACCGTCAAATTAAATAAATACGAATGGTTTTCCGCGCAACCATCTCCCCCCGCCCTTGAAAGATTTCCTTCAAAAAATAACTAAAACAACTAGAGCTAAGATCAAACTAACAAAATAACTAACTAACGCTAAGATTACCTAAATTCAACTACAATTTCTAATCTAGAAAGCTAATTTAAATTATGGAAGAAGCAAGGGGCACAAACGGACAACAGGACGCAGGTAATACCCAACCGTGGTCTTAACGCGAGCTACCCTAATTACTCCGTCGGAACCGTGAAGACCTCTTCGACAATTCCTAATGGCCAGTGGAGAGGCGGCGTATTCTCTTTGCTGAGCACAACTACAGTTCCTACAGCTAAAGGCTCAGTTGCTGTGTTCCATTTTGCCGAGACTGCAAAGTATGCAAGTATTCCATCCTCCATCGTTTCGAAAACGATTGCACTAACCGGTCTAATAATTTGTGGTGTGCGGAAATGCTAAGTCTGTTCTAATCAATATCTACGTCGGGCAAATACTTTAAAGGCGTTAAATTTAAAAAAATGTGCTGGAGTTAGAGCCAGCGGTTCCGAGGGGTCACTAGACAATGTACGACAAAGTGGGCGGCTATTCATTACGCATTCAATTTGAGCGAGCACCGTACTTAGCTCTTCGAAGGACAAAATTTGATCTTCTATTACTCGGTATAAGTGACTCTTTAGACTCTTAATGTTAGTCTCCCAATTGCCCCCAAAATGCTTCGCGGCTGCGACGTTCAGAGACCACTCAATGCGGTTCTCGGCTAGAATGTGAGCGAACTCCGAATTATAATACTTGCTAGTTAAGAGCTCATGTAGTTCTGATAAAATACGTTTTGCACCGACGTAGTTCGTACCGTTATCCGAATATAATTTACTTACATGGCCACGGCGGGATAGAAATCTTTTAAATGCACCCATAAAGCCTGCTGTGCTTAGATCACCAACGAGTTCTATATGCACTGCTCGAGTAGTTAGACATACGAAAATGCAGACGTAAGCCTTTGTGGATCTTATACCACGCCCGCGAGTGAGCGTGACCTTAAACGGATCAGCGAAATCAGACCCGGTGTGCGTAAAGGGCTTTACTGATTGTATTACTCTACAAGATCTAAGTTCCGCCATTTCCGGAAATGACGGCTTGGGGCGTGCCCGAAAGCAAGCTATACATCTGTGCACCCGATTGCGTATTAAACTACGTGCAGAAAGAATCCAATAATTCTAAAGCAAGATCGACATCAGCAAGTCGGGGCCAGCTTGCGAATTCAATTTATGATGGTAATCGACTAATAAATTCATGATATGGTCTTTACGCGGTAAAACTATAGGGTGCCGTTGGTCGAAACTCAACTGCGAGTTGGACAAGCGTCCACCTACTCTTACAATCCCATCCTGTAGAAATGGCTTAAGGCGTTGAAAGGCGCGACTACAAGTTCTATTCGATTGTAATCTTGTAATTTCTTCAGAGAAGTGTGCACGTTGAAGTTCACGTAATACTAGCGACTCGGCATAGTTGTAATCGGACGCTAAGACATACGAACGTCGCGGTAAAAGCCCCGCGAGTCGAAATTATTGCGTAGCGTAAATTACGCTACGCAATAATTTCGACCAAAAGGACAAGCGGTTCGCCAAAGCAATGATTGGAGAAACCTCGCTCGAAACGTTCGCCACTAGAGCGTGTCTCTTCTCTTCCGGCGGTTGTGACACTGACGAAGGTTCGAAATCGGTTATTGGCCATTGCGAGGGATCCAAGTGAACCCAAGAAGGTCCGTGAAACCAAAGCGGGTGGTCCATTATTTGCATCGGGGTGAGTCCACGGGATAGACAATCGGCAGGGTTTTCCGTACCGGACACGTGATAAAAGTTCCGCGTTTCTAACTCGTCTTGGATCTTGGCCACTCTGTTCGCGACAAACGTATCCCAACGGTGGGGTGAAGAATGAACCCAGCATAAGGCGACGGTGGAGTCGGAAAAGGCAAATATCCTTTCTATGTGAACTCTATCCCTACATGCGCTGATAACTGCGGTAATAAGCTTGGTGAGTACTAATATTGCGCAAAGCTCTAAGCGCGCCAGAGAGACAACCTTACGGGGGGAGACTCTCGACTTAGAACTAACGAGGCTAATCGAATTTCTACCATTATTCTGAACGTGGAAATATACAACGCCCCCGTAAGCCTTCTCGCTGGCGTCTGCAAACCCAACGACCGTTATGACGCTATTACTATCGACGTTTATATGACGCGGTATTTTAATTTCTCTTAGTAAAGGAAGTTCCTCTCTAAAATGCTGCCACAACCGAACAATGCTGTCAGGCGGCGAATCATCCCAATCGAATTCAAATAACCAAAGTTGTTTAATCAAAAAGCTTAGCGTATAATACCACCGGAGCTACGAAACCCATGACATCCCATAATCTAGCAACGCATGACAGTATTGTGCGCTTTGTGCATTTCTCTACGGGCGGATTTACCTTAAGGCTAAACACGTCGGACTATGGTGACCAACACAGACCGAGCACCTTGTGTGCATCAGAATCGTCGAATTCCTTTATCGCCGTAAGACGGTGTGATAGTGGGATTGTATCTAAAACCGGACGAGAATTACTAGTCCACTTCACAAGATCGAATTGACCTGATTTCATGAGCTTTATAACCTCGGCGGTGGTTAGGGTGGCCTCCTCCACGCTATCGACCGAGTATACAAAATCATCCATATATAAACCGCTCTCAATTGCCCTCTTAGCTTTAGGGTAAGAGGGACCTTCATCGTGGGCGAGCTGTTTCACCGTGCGTAACGCATGAAATGGGCTCGACTTTAAACCAAAACAAACGTCGTTAAATTCAAACACCATTGGAGGTTCCTTTGGGTTGAAACGATATAAAATGCGTTGGAATCTACGGTCGCATTCACGGACCCCTATGCAAAGAAACATTTGGAGAATATCGGCGGATAGTGCTATACTAAACAAACGAAAATTGGCTATTATATTAAAAAAACTGCCCTGTAAATTTTGTCCACTATAGAAGATATCGTTAAGCGACAGGTGAGTGCTAGTTTTAGCACTAGCGTCGAGCACTACACGTAACTTAGATGTAAGTTTGTCCTCCCTAATGACCCCGTGGTGTGGTATGAAATACGACGGTGTGTCTTCGTAGTTATCTAATTTCGAAGCCACAAGTGATATGTAACCTTCTCTTATATATTCGTTAATGACGCCGTCATAAGCTTCCTTTAACTGGGGTGAAGCGAGCATCCTACGCTCCAAGCTGTAGAAACGTTTTTCCGCCATTTGACGCGAATCGCCGAGAGATAAAACATCTCCTTTAAAGGGTAGCGCTACACTATATCTACCGTCGCGATCACGAACGGTCGTGCGGACGTAAATTTCCTCGCATAATCTGTCATCTGAGCTAGCTATGGGTGGGACGTTCACCTCCTCCATCTCCCAAAATTTGCGGACTAACAACTCGAGCGGTTCGACAGCCATACCACAATAAGAGGTTGCCGAAATACTATCTATGATGGGGGCGGAGCCAACGATAACAAAGCCCAATACGGTTTCCAGTGCGTAAGGCGCGGTATGCGAGGAGTTGCCCCTGACCTTATTATTTAACAAAAGATGAGGGAAAAGCGATGCTCCAATGAGCATGTCTATGTTTCCAGGAACGGCGTAAGTGTCGTCCGCTAGAATCAAATTTTTAAATTCAATCATTGCCAAGTTGTCAACCGAAACGGTTGGCAACCGTTCAGTGACCCTTTCCACTACTAGTGCATTTATATCAAAGTTAACATTACGATCTATCCGAGAATAAAATTTTAAATTTATATGTCCCTGGGTAGCTTTACTAGTACCTCCGATGCCTTTGACTACAGGACATGAAAGTGACCTATTTATTACTAAGCCTAAGCGCTGACAACATAGTCGCGTTATAAAGCTATTTTGGGCTCCGCTGTCCAGCAGTGCACGGACGCTTTGTTCGTTTCCACGCGAATCCCTAACCACAATACGCGCCGTACCCAGTAACACGGTTGAAGGAGGTTGTGCTCCCATATTTGCCAATGAGCACAGAGCGACATCACCAGGTCGACCGCTAGAATCGTTGACTTTAGTAGGGGTGAATTCCTTATCCGCTTTACGTGACGCTGCTGTGTTGCTATTTTCAAAATGTAATAGCGTGTGATGTTTCCTGGCGCACTTGCTACATACGGAACTCGAATTGCATTTTGCAACTAAATGCTTATCACTTAAGCAGTTCAGACATAGGTTGTTTGTCTTTACTAATTTATAACGTTCGCTTGGTGAATATTTACGAAAAGTCGCACAATTATATAAAATACCGTGTTTATCTTTACATACGATACAAGTATGCTGAAGTGATGTTGACGTGGCGATTACGTAACTTAACGACCCTGCTATTTTAGATGGTTGATTCTGTCTACGGTCGACGCACCTTTTAATCTCCTGTTTAACGTTCGGAGATCGCTGCATCACCTTTATTTGATCTCGCACGAACGATGCTAATGAATGAAAGGAAGGCATCTCCGAGCTACGATGCTCCATTTCAAACGCACGCACGGTGTCGGGGTCTAATTTCTTTAGTGCAATATGGAGAAACACCACGTCCATAAGGTCATTAAATTTCAAATTCTTAAGTGCAGCCACCGATGCCACAAATTTATCTAAACTGCTCTAAGCCGTTGATGTTCGCGGATGATATAGGTTTAAGATCGAATATCTGGTTCAAATATTCGGAAGCTAACATTCTCCTCTCTTCATATTTAGTTTTAAGGGTTTCGAGTATTAACAAGTAATTGTTTGCTGTAGGTGTAAAACCAGAGCTAATTGACTGTGCTCTTCCACTAAGTTTACTAATTAAATAATATAATTTTTCAGCGTCCGATAACGATGGGTGTATATTGTTTTGAAAACTACTGAAGAAGAAGGGCCATGTCTTAATATCACCATTGAATACCGGAATATCTATTGGCGGCAACCTAATTGAGTCACGTGGACGTACCTGTATTTCCGGCTTTGCTTCGTTTTGAGATTGTAAGAGTTTTTCCGTTCTTTTCACGCGACACAACATATCTTCAAATGCTAGAAGCGGTTGGTAGTTCACTATGTATTTCGGGTCGATTTGTAATTCAAAATGATTAATTTGGTCTAATATTCTTTCGTAATCCGTCCGCAAAGAATCTATCGTTTCAATTTCATTCAAAAAAGTTTCCCGCACTGCTTCTACATTGATGTTCTTTATGTGTTCACTAATACTTTGTATACGTGAAAAAAGTATGTCCCTCTTGGCATAAAGCGTTTTAATTTTAATTGTAATAAAGTTATATTAATCACAATTAATCTCGCAACGCACATATAATGAAGGATGGACACTCGTATGCTGTATTACGTAATTAAATCGAACACCTGTTACAGCGAGTCGAGGTGACTCAATATTTTTATCAAAATTGTCGGGTACAAATACAAAACGATTGCTATTACACTATTTCAATTATTTAAGCGACTAATAAGCTTTAAATTTAAACCAATTACAAACACTATTTAAATGAATAATTCTGTTTGCGAGTACCTAACCAAATTTTAAATTTAAACGAACACTATTTAAGACTATTCCATAAACTAGAGTGCATTATCTAAATAATTAATCTAATAATTCGACCAGAAAATGGTTGAACGACTACTAAACACCAGTCCAAATCCTGCCGAAGTGACCATAAAAATGGTGGAGCGTCGAGCCTAAGGTTGCCGAAGTCTAATTCCCCGGTCGAACCTTAAGACCTATTACGCGAGCTATTAATCTAAGTGGACTGTATCTACTAAATGTTTCTACACTTATATAAACGGCAACTATAGCATGCGGTACAATGCACTCTCTCTTCCCTAAAACCGAACTATTATTTGCCAAATAGATGAAAAGAATCCTGCTTGATTAGGAAAACACAAAATTGGAACGGGTTAAAACAATTATATCAAGCAGGCAGTATTATTAGGAAGGAATATTGACTCACCGGGGTTTCTTCTATTCGGTCGAGTACTATAGCTGCGACTTCTGGAACACTCCGGAGAGAGGCGGTGCGTGACTATATCACACGAGGTGAGGCGGGTTTCCTGGAGCTCGACTGCTTCCAGGCTAAAGCGGTTCTACTAGTGGTGTGGTTCCAATGACGAGCGCAGCGGGAAGAGGGCGCGCGTCGGTCGCGCGTGTTTTTATATCTTCGGTTGCGATGATTACGTGATATTCTAGGATCATCTTCTTTCCCCTCCCACCCCACCACCCCGATGTGTCGATAGGAGGGTATGAATGATATCGTTTTGGAAAGGGATAACCGATTTGGCAGCCTACCGTCAAATAAAATAAATACGAATGGTTTTCCGCGCAACCAAATATTATTAATGATATTAATAATAACGACACTTACTGATTAATATTATTTATTGATTAATATTATTAATTCGATAACTTTACCAAAAATTTAAAAAAAATATTCATGTTATGTTTACAAAGTCGATTTCGCATGTGTTATAAGAAAATCTAATAAAAGTTATTTAAAGATTATATTAGTACTATTTTTATTTTACTTTATATGCAAAGAACCCTTATTCTGAAAACATTTGTTTAAGTTCAGAAAATTATTTGAATTTCGTGAAAAATTATCGAAAAAATCCGGGTTATGATGACCCTATGTCATCGCCCACGTTATTTTTTTATGTCATTGGCGCCGGGTTAAGTCCGCATATTTAATTCTTATACGCCTTGTTGTAGTATCTTGGCGGGTTTTAAAATACTTATGGTATGATTTGACAAAAAGACAGGCTTCTCTGAAATATAAACAAGGTAATGGAAGAATATTATATTCTTTAATGTTTATAACTATCTAAATACCAACTGTTGCTTAAGTCACGGATGCATCGACTTTGAACTAAGTGCTCTTTCTACCTCAGCAGAGTAACCCCAAAGCAAATTCCCATAGCTAAGCACCAATGGTATCTAGTCATGGTACAATATCAAATTAATACAGTGGATATGTATTTAATGGAAATGGACGTAAACTTTAAAATAAGTATAAAATCAATAAAACAGACTCTACGGAACAATTTTGTTTAATCTTACTTTTTTTAAATTACATTGCATAAGTTTGTAACTTCAGATAACCTTAAAATATTTTTAACAATTTGATATAAAGGTTTCCTCATCGTGTTCTGTTACACTACAGAGCACTTGATACACCATCACATGAAATTGACATAATAAATTTAATTGTTGTTGACGGGAATCGAACTCGTTCGTTTACTTAAGGTTCGCTCTTTTCCCGCCTCTATAGAAAAATTATAAACTTCTTTGATATTTATAATTTTTCTATATATGAATAATATTGCTACAAAATATTTTATATTAAAAAAGGTGATTCATAAAGGGCTTGTAAACGGGCTATAAAAATTAATCGTGTTGTAAATTTTGCTGAAAATTATAGCTTAGTAATACTGCCAGCGATACTTGCTATATACTGTATAACGCGAAACAACATTGAGGCTATAGTCTATACAACATTGTACTACGTTAGGTAATGTATACGGTAAATTGATGCTGTACAATAGATACAATAGGCAAATATACAACTACAAATTGATAAAGAAATAGCCTCTTCCGAGTGCTATTAACTACAAACGTAACCCTGACACAATCTTTTTAATCGTATAATATTGTTAATTTTCTTTTTTTTTTAAATAAGAATGACAAACAAGCACACAGTCCATTGTGATCAGAAAGACCAGAGATCTACATCCATTCACGATCAAGAATCAAAATGCAGATGCGTTGTCACCCGTGAGGACTTTTTGTCCCGTAGATGAATTTGCCTCGTTGCCAGGTTTTCCGGTTCTCTACACTCACCATACAAAATACAACAGCATTAAGCTGCTATAGTTAAGCTAGTATTCTTGTTTTTTTGTGGGAGCGTGGTCCTTCCTCAGTTGAGCCGACACATTCGTGCTAAAACCAGGCCTTTGTCACTTTTGCTACCTGCGTGAAATAATTACCTAAAATCGCGAGGCGCCCTGGGCGTTATACGCAGTCGGGGCTAGCGCGTTGTAGGCGATTCAATGTCAATTTAGTTTAACGCTGTTTACGTAAATAGTTTTATGTGAATACTTTTGGAAATAGTTTTCGTTTAGTAGGTAAAAATAGTTGTAAAATTTTTAATGTATTTTAAAAAGGATATATTATATTTATTACCTATTTAATAAAACATAATAGCAATATGTCGTTCCTTCTATAACTGTTGCGTGGATGGATACTAAATGAAATAACCAACAAAAAGTTTCATATCATTTTTTAAGTTACTGAAGAATTTTAGAAGGAAATTATGAAACGTGAATATGTTTAATTTCTGTGTTAGATAGGTACTTACAGCAAAAAAAGAATTAAGTAATAATTTGGTCTACAGAAGAAATACCTAAGTACTTTATTACAAAAATTAGTTAAAATTTACTTCACTATGCAATTATTTACTTACATACATACCTATACTTGTATTCTGTAATTAAAATATTTTAGTTATAATAACACAAAATACTAAAATTAAAATTTTGTGTACTAAGAAGATTTTTAAGTAAGTAGAATAGATCACATTTCTGTTAGGAATCGTATTTCAGGTTTATTTGTTGTTTACAGTATCTACCTATTTCTTCCGAACCAAGCGTTGCAATTCCCGACGAATGACCTTGCAATTTGCATGTGTTAGGCATCGCAGAACTCACATAGGGGTGAAAGTATGGTCAGTCGATCGTAGTCAGAATAGGTACTTCACCTGAGTAACATAACTAACATTTCGCAATGTATTTTTTTACTTTCTATTGACATCCCTTAATAACCACGGAAAGTCCGCCGTGACTTAGGAAGCGGAAAAGATGCAAAGTAATATGGACACTAACGCGGAGCGATAAAGTTTTATTTAACTTGCGTGCGCGATTTATCTGATTAATAATAATTATGTAGGCTATTAAATTTCGGCAAGCAATTGAAATCAAAGGAGTGCAACTTCTGTACGTAGTACTATTATTTATTCTGTGCTAAAACCACAATATAGCTTCTACAGGCCTCTATCACGTACAATAAGCGATTACTGTGCTACCTTCATAATATTAATATTTACGCATTTATGATTAAAATATTTGTAAAGCGTTAAAATTTTACTTTTAGCGCGACTCAGTCTTAGCAGATTATAAAATAGCTCAGAAGTAAAAAGAGGCCTATGCCCAGCGATAAGACGTTATAGACTTTTTAACTTTATTTAAATTGAGAAATTAGTTATTTGAGGTATATGGAGAAATACTTATAACTTTATTCGCAGTCTCATATCCAACGTTGATCGAGTGATTTTGCAGGAATAGATTAATGTCTTTCCTGGGGTAGTGGTATTGGGAGTAGTGATGCTGGGATTAGTAGTGAAAAGGATAGTTCACGCAATTGAGGAAGGGCGGGAGGTCCTGTTGAAACTATGTAAGACACATCACTTTAATAGGCGGAAATTAGTTAATCAATTTTTATTTTATTTCATTTTGTTAAAATATTTAATTAATAATTGTTTTATAATCTTTCCAGTGAAAAAACACTTCGGTTCTCTACACTCACCATACGAAACACAGCAGCATTAAGCTGCTATTTTACGCTTGTATTCTGTGAGAGCGTGGTTCTTCTCTTGTCGAGGCGACCCATTCGTGCTAAACTTATAATGTAGCTGTGGCATGGCTCTGCCACGTTTGAGCTGAAGTTACAAACGAACTTACAGTCCATCTGATGGTAAGTGGCTACTGCAGTCCAAACCATTTTTAACAGTTTAACCATGGGGAAGCCAGCCTTTATTTAACAGTGAACTTTAATGCGTTGTCACGGAAACGTTAGATGTCTATGGCCTACAGCATCTACCTACCATCTTATTCTATAAAAAAATACGTGTGGCACTCGGTGACTGCCGCGGTAAAGCTATTGCATAGCATTTTTTATCAACTTATGCAATTATAATTATTTATTTATTTTATTTATGTTATTTATAGTTAAGTCTTTGATATTAAATCAAGTTACACTTTTTGAGCGTGGTGACCGATAAGAAAACAATTTTTTTCTCTTATTGAATAAATGAGAAGTTAATATTGTTTAAAATATTTTTAATATCTTACAATACATGTAGGTTATTCAGGAATTTTTATCATTGAGTTAGCAGCTAGTGTGCACGCATACGTCTAGTCGCACGCACACAAACACCGTGCCGAAGTCTGCCGAGTGCCGAAGTCTTCCGAACTGAAATGACGTTAGACGATGCACGGCTTTCAACGCTACACCTCCGTGCCCGTCGGAGTGGGGAGCGTGAGGTTTTTTTTCGTTACGGAATTTCCGGATTCGGTCCCCGCGCTCAAGGCCCGCGATAGAAGCTATGCAATAGCTTAAAAAAATAGAATTAAAAAAAATCTTTTACTTAAATACTATTTATGTGATCAAGTACTGCTGTTTTTGAATTTGAACTTATAAACGTAACATTTTTCCTTACGATTATATTGTGAAATATCTAATGCAAATGCCGCCGTATACTCAGGCAGCACAGATTGCCTTTATCTAGTACGCCTTTATTTACGTTGCACTAATGAAAGTTCGTTCGAAGATTCAAAGAGCTCTCCAAAACGTTTCATAACTTCTTTATGAAACTGCTAATGCCGTTTTCACTTGCATGCGTGTAAATTTTGTAATATTCCAGTCTTTGAAACGTATGCAACGTTGTGATGTCTTTTATTAAATTAATTTATTAATCAATTACATAGTATTGTTCCGTATATAGTATATATTTATAGATTAAAAATTTACGTTATAATTTTTACGATTAACAAACTTAGAGGTTAAAACAGTAATTAAAACACCCAGTAATGTAAATAAGTTTATTGAAAAGAGATAATTTTTATACTGGACACTACCACTACTAAGATCATTACGGCTACAGAGTCAAATAAATATATTGCATGTCGTATTTTGGAACATAGGCAGCCCGGTAAAAATAGAACAGTTTGGAAGAAAAAATTTCGTCTTACTTATTCTATTTTTTTACTTGCCAGCATTCTTTAACCCTTTCTCTGTCCTGAATGTTTCAATTGTTAACTATTGTTTTTATTTCGCGGACAAGGAAAATATGAACAAGGATATGCTGAAGTGGGCAACCATCTTTAACAACACCCTGGAAACGTCCAACCACCAAGTCAATACAAGCAATTAATTTGACGGTACGCATTACATGCACGTTTCGCTATAGCCAATAGATATAAATCTTTTTCCCTGCTTTTCTAAATACTAAGGCAGTGTACCATACCTAACCAATGGATGAACTACTTGACAAATATACGACCCCCCAACGAAGCAATCCATGGGTGAGGCCTCAGTTCAATAGTGGATTTTATAGGCTGTAATAATGATGATGGTGGTGATCGCATAGAAACCCTAAGTTAAATCTACTGATCGTGAATTATTGTATTTGGATATAAATGGGTGAAGTCATTGAGGTTCTGAGGATTATTATAACACGACGCTATTCTCAACTCGTGCTGTGTAAGAGGTGACAGAGGGTAACTGGAACAGGTGATAAAAGCAGCATATTTCTGACAACAAATAAAACTAATAAAAAATTACAGTTGCTGACCCGACTAACGTGCATGGCAACTCTGACAAATCCCTCCTTGAGGAAATTTATGGGAGATGCTTATGGTAGACAGTTGACTTTTGACAGTTTGTAATGAAATAATGAATACATTTTTCATATTTTATGGTTGTCGAGTTGTGTTGAGAAAAGATGATGGAGAAAAAATGTGCCTTCGAATTCCAAATTCCTGTTTGCAAATTCCACTTTGTGTTTTTAACGAAAGAGATCAAACGTATATCATGCGTGTATGATAAAAAACACGTTCAACCCCCGAACCATTATTTACTCGAACTATTTCAAGCCCCTTCTATAAACTCCCATAACTATTATATCTACACACTTGTAATTGCTTATATAATACCGACTCCTTGAATTTTTAAAATGCCAAATTTCACAAATTTCCAGCGAATATACCTATTGAAACTGAAAGTTCTTGTAATTTTTATTACTCACTGATTCACTCATCCAAAAACTAGGCCACTTCTAGCTTACAAAGAAATGTAATAGTGGTGATATGAGATCCACTATTAACAGACTCCGAGTGGTTTAGTGGTGGAGAAATGAAACTAGTATTTTAAGTGCCGACGAGTGGTGTATGGAGTATACGGAATATGGAATATATTTTTACGTGTAACCCTGCCTATATTTATATGTCCGGCTACGTCGTTAGTTTACCAATAATAACAATTTTTATTTGAATAGCCAATTACAATTCTTAGATTATGAGCAATAAAGATTAATCAAAATACAACTATTACGTGCGTTCCATTAGCCGGTGTGAGACTCGTGTATATCTTCTCGTAGCTATGTCGCTGGACTGGGCTATAAAAGTTGTGCAGGCCGGAGCGCGCGCTTGCGCCCTCCTTTCTGCTGCGCCCTCCTTTCTGCCAAGGAGGGTCGCGTTCGTATACGGCTTAGAGATCTCTAGTCAGATCGTTAAGCCAATTCCTAAAAGGTTGAGTTTAGTGAGTAAAAGACTCCATATAACCACGCAGCCGGCTGCGTGGTATGCTATGAGCATTCTCAACCTCCCTCCCCCGCTTTCCGGAGGGTTGCCCATATTTGCTTCGGGTGCAAAAAAAAAAAAAGAGCGCGCGCGTAGTCGGCGAGCGGCGGCGGCGTGGGACACAGCTCCGGAACAGCAAGAAGAAGCGTGCTGCGGTGTGGCTCTGAATTATATTTGCGGCTGTTTCTTTATTAGAACGTTAAATATATACGTCAAATTATCTCGCATCGATATGCAGCCCGAAGTATCTCAGTAGCCGGGGATAATTAGAAAATATATGTTTTCTTCGCCCTCTGTGTTATGGTAGCAGCAGGGTATATATTATTTAGTGCCTGGCTGCTACATCACTATTCCCCTAGCGAAAGCGTACCGGAGGCTTGACGACTCGCTCGTGTCTCGTAATTTTTAAAATAGGTTTCAACTGGGTTGATGTAGATGATGGATTTTCAAGCTTCCTCGCTGGTGGTTGTGATGATGATGATGAATCCTCTGAAGTATCCTCGTTAATAATATAGGCAGGCTTTAGTCGGTCGATCGATATAATTGTAGATTTCCTTCCGGGTATTTGTAATTTAAAAGTCTTGCTATTTCGCTCTAATACTTTATACGGTCCATCGTAGGTAGGTTGAAATTATTTTTTCACTGCGTCGTATCTTACAAAAACTTGCTTGCATGTTTTCAAATCTTGATGAATGAATACTGATTTATTATTTCCGTGTGATGATGTGCATTTCGACGATAAGGCTTTGTTGATTGATTCTCGAAGTTGAGTTACAAAATCGTAATCCATTTCTTGATTGTTTGACGATGCTGAAGTGAAGAAGTCACACGGTAGTCTTATGCTGCAGCCGTAGGTTAGCTGAGCGGCGCTAAGACTAGTGTCTGCACGCTTGATGTTGCTCGTAGCTCAAGTAGCACTTTAGGTAGCTCATCAATTCACTTTGTATGTTGAGATAAACGAGTTTTGAGTGAGGTATTCAATGTACGATGCCATCGTTCGATTATTCCGTTTGACTGAGGATGGCATGCTGTTGTACGTGTCTTCTGTATTCCCATAGTTTTTTCTTGAAGAAGTTTGAGGAATAGGTTGCTTTCGAAATTCCTTCCTTGATCCGTTGTGATGGTTTTAGGTGATCCGAAACGAGTAATCCAATTTTCATAAATTATCTTCGCGACGGAATCGGCTCAAGTATCATCGGTAGCTGTTGCTTCTGGCCATCTTGTTGTTCTGTCGATCATTGTTACGAGATAACGAAGTCCTTGCGGTGAAGTAGGTAATGGTCCAACGATGTCAACGTGCAGGTGTTCGAATCTCTCCGTGGGTGGAAATGTAGCTAGGCTACTTGATGTATGCCTTTGTATTTTGCATTTTTGGCATTGAATGCATTGCTTCGCCCAGTTGCCAACATCCGCTTGCATTGCAGGCCAAAAGAATTTTTAGTGACGAGTTTTCTTGTTGTTCAAACACCTGGATGACCGATGTTGTGCAGTGTATTGAAGACTTCGCGACGACTTTCTTCTGGTAGGTATGGTCGCATGGTTGACGTTGAGGCTTCATAGTAGATAGGTAGATGCGTCATTGGCATTGTAACTGACTAACAATTGTAAAAAAATTGGCTTGATGGACAAGTTACTTTGCTTCGATAGATGTTTTATGTTGTCGCCATCTCTGTCTTGTGCTGCGGCGATCTTATGATAGTCGATTGATGTAGGGCACGTTAGACTGTCGATTGGTATGCGACTGAGTGCGTCGGCGACTATGTTATCCTTTCCACTGATGTGACGTATGTCGGTTGTGAATTCACTTATGAAAATAAGTTGTCTTGCTCGTCGTGGTGTTTCTGATAGCGATGGTTTCTTCGGAAGTACATATGTTAATGGCTTGTGGTCGGTAAAAACGATCAGGTTTCGACCCTCGAACGTTTTTCTGAAGTGCTTGATAGCCATGTAGATAGCGAGTAGCTCTCGGTTACTGTAGTTACGTTGAGTATCGGAGAACTTCTTCGAAAAATAGCCAAATGGTTGCCATTTCCCAATGCTGTATTGTTAGAGTAAGGCTCCTGCTGAGAGATCGGACGCGTCGGTGACGATAGCAAGGGCTGCTTCGCGTGATGGGTGAGCGAGCAAAGATGAATTTTGGATAGCAACTTTACAAGCTTCAAATGCCTTCGTGGCTTCATCGTTCCATCCGATTGACGTTTCATCTTTTTTTGTTCGTGTTGTGAAGGTAGGCGAGAAGTGGTGCTTGGATTTCAGCGGCTTTAGGTATGTGTTCTGTGTAAAAAATTATCATCCCAAGAAAAAACCTTAGTTCTTCGATAGTTTTAGGTTTCGCATAATCGATGATTGCTCTGACTTTTTCAGCAGGCGGTTTGATTCCTTTTGCTGACGGTGAAACAAAGAAATTGAACTTCTAGTTGGCCAATGCATTACTAAGGGTTGATTGTTTCGTTGTTCTAATGTGTAGGTGCGTAAATGGGTTTCGTGCGTTTCTTTATCAGGGCTTGCAACAAGGAGATCATCAATGAATGCGAAAACGAAATCCAGTCCATGAAGTAGTTCGTGTATGAATCTCTGGAATGTTTGACTAGCATTCTTCAATCCTGGGGTCATTCTTGGAAATTAGAATAATCTCATTGGGGTAATTATTGCTGTCTTCTCTATGTCTTCATCGCGTACTCTTATTTGTTGGTAAGCTCGGTTGAGATCGATGGTGGATAATATAGTCTTGTCTGACAGTTGATGAATGAAATCCTTGACTCGCGGTATTGGGTAGCGGTCAGGTGTGGTAATAAAATTCAGTCATCTGTAACCTCCACAAACTCGTAATTCTCTAAAAGGCTTTTGCTTGGACGGCATATTCCTTGCTCAATCATGTTTTCGAATTCCTTTCGAACTTGTTTGTATAGCTGTGGTGCGATTGGACGTGCCGGGGTGGTGGTATATTGGTTTCGAGTGTCTTGAAATGCTCAACGTCGTTCTTCAGTGTTAATTTCATTGAAGTTATTCTTGTGATTCCAGGGTATTCTTCGAGGATCTTGTGATACGTTTGTTGAACATCTATTCTTCTTATTGTGGGCAGATTGGTTGCTTAGACGAAAGACTGAGACGCAAGATTGGTTTTCCCGTCGATGATTCTTCTAATTTTGATGTCGACGATCAACTGGTGAGGTTGAAGAAAATCAGCACCAATGATTGGTTTGCTGACTTTAGCGACGATAAATCTCCATTTGAATGGTCGGCGTAGGTTTAAATATTGTTTTTTCTCCATATGTAGGAATCACCGTATTGTTTGCTGCATAGAGTTTAAAATCCAGTGGCTTCATATACTGCCTTTGTTTTGGCGCTAACACTGATATATTCGGTCCGGTGTCGATAAAAAGTAAGCTTCCTTTTTTATCAGTGACGAAAAAGACGGTAGGACTTTGCTATTACGCTGGATCCCGTCACATAGAGCGTATTAGGTAGTTTTCCGACTTCGTATTTTCATTTTTAAATGTACACGGTGTTGTGCATTTTCTTGCCTTGAACCCGAAACGTCGATGATAGTAGCAGTAAGGAGAACTTGTTCTTGAGCTTGTTCGACTTCTACTTGCAGAGCGGTTGCGACGAAAAGGTGATCTTTGGTGTTGCTGATTGCGCTGGTTGTACTGTTGCTGGTAACAGGTGTGATGCTGGGAAGATTTGAGCGCGGCGACTTCGAAAGATTACTTCCGAATTTCTCAGAGAAGCAACTGGGTATTATTGGCCTTGGTTGAAGTGCCTTCGATCATCGATATGTGTGAGCTACTGCTGTTTTCAATCATCTTATCCACCAGGATATTTTTCCTACTATTCTTGCAGGGATATTCCTTCTCGGTGTTCGTAACTGGATCTTCCTTCTCGGTTTTTGTAACTGGATCTTCCTTCTCGGTGTTCGTAACGGGGCCACCACTGTAATAGTGGCGATATGAGGTCCATTATTAACAGACTCAAAGTGGTTTAGTGGTGAGAAATGAAACTAATATTTTATGTACCGACGAGTGGTATGTGGGGTATAGATTATGGAATATGGAATATATTTTTACGTCAACCCTGCCTATTTTTATATGTCCGGCTACGTCGTTAGTTTACCAATAATAACAATTTTTATTTGCCTAGCCAATTACAATTCTTACATTATGACCAATAAAGATTAATCAAAATACAACTATTATGTGCGTTCCATTTGCTGGCGTGAGACTCGTGTATATCTTCTCGTAGCTACGTCGCTGGACTGGGCTATAAAAGTTGTGCAGGCCGGCGTGCGCGCGTATTGAGAGTGAGTGGTAGTCACAGAGTGAGTGGTAGTCCGATAATGTACTTCGCCGCATAAGGTCGCCTGCGACCCAACCGCGAAGTATTGTTAATCAGTTGAGCCCATGCGCCCCCAGTGCATTTATTCAAGAAAGAAGAACGAAGACAAAGACTTTTTACCTGTTTGCGGAAGTGCTTTATTTTTTTTTATGCGCCTTTACGGCTGAAAGGTGCATCGGGCCGCAGGTCCATTGTTCTATTGTGTAGTGCTAGTTAGTGCCCCACGTTTTGCCGATTTCTAGTGAACTATAAGTAGTTTATTGCACACCCGCTGACTCAGAGGCAGCAATTCTATCGTTTTAAATTCACGCCCAAGTACACACCCTAGCGTACCAACGCGCTAGTTGTATAAGTGTTCGTTTAGGCACACACCTCCCCCGCCGAAAGGTGGGGGGCTTGATACACAAGTGTTTTAACACTAACAAGATGGCGGCTATCACTATAACCGAACTCACTGACTTCTTTAGTTAAGAGTGCCCCGACACTTGGGCTGCTTTCCTAGCCTAGCGCAGAAGCCTCCCGCGCCTTCTACGCTCTCCACCCGCGGTCCCTCCCCGGTGTTTTCTGACGCCGAATCAGGCTCCGAGATGGAGACGGTTAAAAACCGACCCAAAAAACCCAAGACGAAGGCTTCACCCTAGTAGCGGGTAAAAAGCGTAAGCGCGCCGCCCGAAAAAGGGAGACGAGCCTCACTCGGCCCCTACGTCGCCCAACGCCACTCCGGCTAAAAAAGTCGCGCCTTCCGCGCGCAACAAGACCGCGAACAAAACCGCGAACCCGACTCTGGCCGTAGTAAGGAAGGAGAAGCCGCCGCCTCCAATAATTTTACAGGATAAATCTCGCTGGAGCAACCTATACAAGTGGATAGACTCTAAAAAGATCTTCTGCCCAAAGTCAACAATGGACCCCAGGGCATCCGTAGTCACGTCGCAACGACGGACGATTTCTGCACTTTAACTGCGCATCTTAAAGCTCAGAATCTGAGCTTTCACACTTACTCCCTCGCGGAGGACCGTTACCTCCGTGTTGTAGTTCGCGGACTCTCTAAGGAGCTAGAAACCGAGCACATCTTAAGCGATCTTAAATCGCAAAATATTCCAGTTAGTGAAGTATACAGGATGCACCACGCGACCGATAAAAAACGGTATCTAGATCTTTGCCTAGTAATATTGGACGTGTCTCCGGAGGGCAAAGAAATATTTAATATCACCCGGATTCGCAACCTCACGGGAATTGCAAAAGAGTTCCCGCGCAATAGGGGTGTCGTTGGCTAATGCCACCGATGCCAATTATACGGCCACTCGGCCAGAAATAATTTTGCCCGGCCTAGGTGCGTTAAGTACCCAGGCAATCATGGCACACCCGACTGCCCCCGTACGCCCGAGTCGGAAGCCCCTCCAAGCTATGTTCTGTGCGGCGAAGAGGGACACCCAGCGTGCTATCGCGGGTGTAGCAAAGCGCCGCGTAGGAAGCAGAACGGATGAGCAATCCGACGCGGGCGAGCGGGCAACTCCAGTAGGTCGCCAGTCCCCACCAACCTCGGTGCCGCAAACCGCGCCCGCTCAGGCTACAACCAAGCCCGCCCCCGTTAAAGGGACTTCCGGGCAAGGCCCAAGCCCTCCGTTGCCTTCAGCGCCTAAATCCAACGCATGGGTTAAGCCCCCGGCGATTGTCAGCGCGGCCGCCTCACGGCCAGTGCCTCCTAGCCAGGCCCAGAAGCCCAAACCTGCCCCTCAGGCACCGTCAAACATCGACACTGACCTTTCGTTAGTATTCAACTTCGCCAGCAATATTAATGTGGCCGAAGTCCGTACAAGATAGGCTCAATGCTACTATTGAGCATATCAATCTTATCCAAGCGATAGGTTTGTTCCAGTGCGCCTAAACCAATTTTTTCTTTTTCGTAATTAAAATGGAAATACGACCTATAGGTAGAACCAAGCCTAGATCTCTGACTGTCGCGTTCTTTAATGCAAACGGTATCAGAGATCAAAAGAAAGAGATCATGTATTTTTTACGCTACCATGATATCGACATCATGCTAGTGCAAGAGACCTTCTTGAAACCTAGTTTGAGCGATCCCAAAATAGCCAATTACAACTTAGTAAGAAATGATAGGCTGACCGGACCTAAAGGCGGCACCTTGATCTACTACAAAAGGTCCTTGCAATGTGTATCGATAGATATTCCGCCGCTTACTAACTTAGAAGCGTCGGTCTGTAGGATAGCACTTACGGGCCATCCGCCAATAATAGTTGCATCAGCATACCTGCCTCCCTTAAAAAGTACATTAGATACCGAAATAACGGCTCTATTAAACCTAGGCTCTTGCGTATTAATCGCGGGAGACCTAAATAGCAAACACGTTAACTGGAATTCTAACGTTAACAATCCTAACGGAATTATTTTAAAAGACCTCACGGAGAGACTTAACTTCGATGTTATCGCTCCCGAGAGTCCAACACGCTATCCTTATGCAAATAACCAACATCGGGACGTCCTTGATATAGCACAGCTAAAAGACATCCGACTTAATATTAATTCGATACAGGTTATTATCGAACTAGTCTCAGACCACAGGCCGGCCGGCAGGTGAAGTCCCTCAGACCAAAACTATTGCCGACTGGCGTAAACTTGAGACTTAAGTCTTAATACTTAAGTCTATGAACTCCCAGCATTTGGACACAATACTTGACAAGCTAGATTCGCTAGAAGAGGCCGATAGGACGATTAGCGCCCTTTCAACTCACCTCACATCAGCGGTCGAAGAATGCTCCCGTAGGTTTCGTGTGTCGAGCGATCAATACACAAAACTTCCGGCGGGTGTTCTTCGGCTGATTAGAGCGAAGAATTCCGCACTTAAAACTTATGACCGCTACTGCACGGAAGCCAATAAACTTCAGGTAAATTCTCTACAAAACGAGATTCAACAACGAGTAGCCGAGTTTAGAAACGATAGCTGGGATAACCTCTTAGAAGGTATCGAACCATCTCAAGACGCTTTCTGGAAATTAACGAGAGCTCTTAAAGCCGATAAATCCTCACCGATGCCGCCTCTCGTGAGGCTGGACCACCCTGATCTCGCCCTAGACGATCTCGAAAATGCCGAATGCCTAGCCGACAGTCTAGAGTACCAGTGCACGCTATCCACCGCACCAACAGATCCCGCTCACCTACTAGAGGTAGAAACGGAAGTAGAACCTAGGTCTGCGCTACCACCAGCGGGCGAACCACTCGATCCTGTGACAGTAGATGAAATCACCGAAACCATCAAAAGCCTTAGGAATAGATCAGCCCCTGGGCCAGACGGCATCAGCAACAAGGTGATAAAATCCCTTTCGGTGCCACTTATTTACCTCCTTGTAGGAATATTTTTCTTATATATAACACTTTTCGCACGAACTGCTCCTTCCCGGACATCTGGAAAGAAGCAGACGTAATAGGGATCCCAAAACCGGGTAAACGGCGTAATCGTCCCTCTAGCTACAGACCCATTAGTCTGCTCAACACTTTGGGTGAACTATACGAACGCATTATTCACAAGCGTCTTCGTCATTACACTGAATCTAACAGACTCCTCCCAGGCTTAAGAGCTTTCGAGCTTTTGCTTTAGAGCCAATCACTCATGCACCCACCAGATTCATCGCCTAACAGAATACATTCTGTCTGGCTTCAACCAAAACCCGTCAAGAAAAAAGTCTCGAAACACGGGAGCCCTCTTCTCCCTCCTCAACCAGACGCTTGGCAAGTCTTAACCCCTTTGTTATCGACGTTCTACACATTCGAACTAAGCGGTTTGCTTTGTCTCTTGTAACGTGTAAAACAAAGGAGTGGAGTGGTTTGCGTCTGTCTTTCCTTCCAATTACAATGTGTTTGTCCTCCAGGCAAGAAAAAATAGGCTTTTGTTGCACTAAGATAGTACGATTACTGAAGTATATCCATCTAGGGCTTCAATAACACTTATTAACAGTTTAGGTTGTAGTCAGTAGATGGCATCATATCCATGTAGAGGCGGAAAATAATCAACTACCCAATATATACCGTAAAAGGCGACAGAGGAAAATAAAAACAGGACATGGGCAGCCTCTTCCTGATAACAACTTAAAATAAATTAAAAAGCGGTTACCTACCAAACGTAGCAACTATAGCAAACATGCACGCTAAGTCGTTAGGCGGTATTATAGGTAATAGTAAGTTCGTAAGTAGTATTTGGTGAGACGGTGGTACCTGTATTGATTTTACGTGTTTAAGTTTAGAAAATTATTTATTACAGTTAGCATCATTGTACTTTAAAGTTTACGAGGAAAATTAATCAATATAATTATGTATATCATTTAAAAAAATATTGATGTAAACATAATTTCATTAAAAATGAGTAATTTAAAATAGTACTTAAAATAGGTTTATTTGTGTTATTCTAAAACACTTTTAATTTTATTTTTGTAGTTGACGAGGTTTACTTCTGAACTTCTTGCTAAAAAATCCTATTTATCCACACCGGATCGGAACAATTATTTGTAGCCCATACTAACTGTTGTTACGCCAAATGCTTGGTCACTCTTCTAAAGAGCCTTCAAATTTCATAAATTGAAAAAATATGATTAAATTTAATTTCAATTTTGACACTAAATTTTTATCATGGATAAGCCAATATTTTTCGTAAAAAGCGAAGGAAAACAAAAACCATATTGGGATCCTTCAATTTCCTCAGACCGAAATTATTACGTCAGAGAAAACTCCGCTGGTAGTTTTTGTTGAATTATTAAATATCGCGGGATCGAGATTTCTTTTGCAAATTTTATTTTTCTTTTAAGAAACTTGGAAAGTATCATTATATATTTTTTTGCTTACAACATTCATGTTCTTTAAATATGAACCAGACCAAAATGCATTAAATGGTTGTAAGTAATTTTATTATATAGATGTAATTTAGATCTGGATGTATGGCGGCAGAGTAAGATATAGCATAACCCATTCCCGTGGATGCCGTAAGAGGTGGCTAGTGAAATAGAAACAAAAATAAAAACGTGGTAGAGTCACGCCGCAGCTTTATTAGTTGTAGTACGAATGGGTCGGCTCGACCGGGGCAGGACTACGCTCTCACAGAATACCAGCGTAAAATAACAACTCAATGGTGATGTGTTTTGTACGGTGAAAGTAGAGAACAAGAGACTCTTTTTATTGGAAACGAGGCATTCCATCTTTATCCCCAGGAGTGACAACGAAACTACACTTTGATCCTTGTTCAAGGATAGATATCAGGTAAACTGTGTGTTCATTTGTTACCATTATTTTATAAAAGAGAAACTTTTAATTCAAAATAGATTATGAATAATGCTTAGCTAAAGATTTTAGAAAAGAATCTCAAAATCATTTAAAATTGAAGAATATTTCTCGATAACAAACTTTCGTTACTATAATAAACTATTCTGGAGGTCATATAATACATACATAAATACTCACGCCTGTCACCCAGAGGGGTAGGCAGAGACTACGGACTTCCATTTGGCCCGATCCTGACATACCTCTTTCGCCTCCTTTACATCCATATATCTACGCATACATGCTCGTCGGTTAAGGGTACTTCTAACGTGGCCCATTTTCAAAATATCGCCAATTTGGTCGACAAACTTTTTTCTAGGGCGTCCCTTCCCGACTCGGCCGTTCACATCTGCCATATAAATTTGCTTTGTCACTCTTTCATCATTCATTCTTTCTACGTGACCAAACCACCGAAGCATTCCTTTCTTAATCCTGGTCACAACATCATCTTGCATACCACATTTATCTCTTATCACGCAATTTCTCACCCTGTCATTCAGATTAAACCCTAGCATATTTCTTAAAGAACGCATTTCTACAGCATTTATTCTACTTTCGTGCTTCTTCTGCTACACCCAGCTTTCACTACCATACATTAACGTAGGGACTAACACAGCATTATGAATTACCATACGTGCCTGTTTTGACACATTCTGGTTCTTCACAATAGAGTGTAGTGCCCCATTCATTCTATTCCCTGCATTTACTCGTCGTTCTATATCCCTATCATATCTACCATCCCTGCTAAATACACATCCCAAATACACAAACTCATCCACTTGCTCAATTAACTCTCCTTCTATTCTTATTTCACATACCGTTTTGCTTTCTTCTCTTTCAAAAACCATCACTTTCGTCTTACTTGCGTTCACTTTCATTCCCCTTTCTTTTAATTCCCAGTTCATTAATGTAACCATCATTTGCAACTCAGCCGCTGATGACGCAAATATGACTTGATCATCGGCATACAAAAGGCATTTGACGGTTAACTCGCCCATTCTTAAACCACATTCTTCATCTTTCAAAGTTTGCAAACACCGGTCCATAAATAGATTGAACAGCCAAGGGGAAGCTACACAGCCCTGTCTGACACCTTTTTGGATGCCAAACCAGTCCGAGTAGACCCCATTGATCCTGACACAAGCACTAGAGTCCCTATAAAGAGACCCCAATGCCTGTATCAAACCAGCGCTCAACCCATATGAGTTCAGTGTTTGCCATAACACATTCCTGTCCACTCTGTCATAAGCCTTTTCCAAGTCCATGAACGCACAAAAAACTTTCTGGTTTTTGGCCAAAAACTTCTCCGCAATCATGCGCATGGAAAAGACTTGATCTGTGCACCCCATTCCCTTTCTAAAACCCGCTTGCACATCCCAAATTTTTCCATCAGTTTCTTTCATAACTCTTTCAATTAACACCTTAGCATACAGTTTACCCACAATACTAAGCAAGCTGATACCGCGGTAGTTTTTGCAGTCCTGCTGTGACCCTTTTCCTGGAGGTCAATTGACAAAAATAATAAATGTGTGAGAGCGGATGTTCAACTTGCTCTCTTGCTTACGCAATTAAACATTGATAATGTTTTTTTAAGAATTAGATAGCGTACTACACTACACATTCAGTATAGAATCAATACAGTTCGACAAACCGTAAAATGTCACTACTACAATCACACACTGGTGTAGCGTGAAGGACACAATTACATGATAACACCAAAGTATGCAAACCAACAGCAACACTAACCATCTCAATCTAACACATGGCAGCTTCTTAGAAACAACATCTTTATTGCTTACATTAGAAGAACCACAGGCAGAATCTTAATATGAAGGTATTGGTTTACCGCAACGGGTGTTTTGAAGACTGACAGTGAGCCCCGTAGAATTACTGACTGATCACACTCAGTTGCTTGCGCAATACTTTATACCGATAACGAGTGGGAGAATATAGCTTCATTTCATTCATTTGTTCGCATAACATTTTATTTTTTTTACCCTCATTCCCAACACATGTGTACAATAATTTGCTATGGGAAGTTATAAAAATATCTTTTGGGCTCCAACTGACGTGTCCGATGCGAAAGAGGTATATAGGATATTTTGACAGACGTAAACAGTTAATGGTATTTTATATTTAAAATTTATACTACATACTACTACTATATATAGACCAAGACTAGTGTCGGTTACTCGGCACTAAAAAACCTGGTCACTACTTCAGGGAGCATGAAGGATTTTCCTTAATCGACACGTTGTCAGGCGCAACGACGACCTTACTACCAGACGTTTCACACCTTGTACTCTGTTCCCAGTCAACTGTCTTGATATTTTACGCCAGGCGTCAGCGAGATGATTGCGCCGCCATTAATCAGAATAATAAGGTCTTACTAACATGTACTATAGTATAGTCGCCTCTTAGCATTATAACTCGTCGCGATGGATGAGAATTTTTTATATCGTGACCACAAGTCAAAATTAAATTAATATTGGGGGAGGCCTATGTTTAGATGTGATCGGCTGTGATGATGATTATTATAATAACAATAATCTTTATTGATAAACATGTTACATGCACCGCAGACGTATTGGACTTATGACATCTATTATATTCGTTATATAGGCTACTGGCTAAAAATTTAAAGAGTCTTCTAAACACAGTACTATTATCCCTTGGAACAGGACATCGTTCCAAGGGCTTAGTATTAGTTTAGGGCTGTGAAGTGATAATAACACTTTCAGTGGTCCATATACAGACACTGTTGATAGGCGAAATTGTAGAGGAAAAATAACTTTTAAAATAACTCTTTGTGCGCGTTTAACTTTTATTACACAGCTTTTAGTGGCCTGCGCCTCAAGAACAGATGCAGTAATAAAAGATACACTTTCCCAATGATTTGTACGTTTTAATAAGTAATTGGCAATCGGTTACTGTTCGTAAAATTTTAAATAAACGCATAAATAGGATCTAGGGATACCTCGATCCTAAACTTTTTATAACTTTATAGAATGAAACCTCTTTTATTTTATTTTCAAAACTTGGAAATGTAAATATAAGACAAAAGAAAAAACAAAATACGGCGGCAAAATTGTTAGTAATTCGTTACGAGAAAGAAAATAGAAATTGTTCTACTGATAATTAATTAATGAAGAGGGATTACATTGTTTTTATTTTTTAATTTAACGTGCCGTGAAAGCTTTAAGAGTCATATCCCGTCGTCATTTGAGTAGAGATGAAGAGTTACGAGCCGTGGGCATGTTAGAAAATGATGCTTTTCAATGCACCGTTGCTGAGGCTCTATACACCAGCCAAAGCGTGAAATCAAAATTGAATAAAACAATATATATTATATAATATACAAACAAAATGCAGATGCATTGTCACACTTGAGGACTAAGATGGAATGCCTCGTTTCGTGTTTCTTCGTGTTTTACACTGGTATTCTGTACCTATATTACATATTATATGTAGTATTCTTGGACCTTGCTTGATCTTCCTGACCCATTTGTGCTGCAACGATAATATAGTTGTAGCATGATTCTACCACATTAAAAATACACGTTATTAGCGGACCGCCCTGGCTTCGCACAGATGATTTCTGGATCTCTACAGCAGCGCTACCTATTGGGCCCAATTATTGTGAATCTAAACCTTAAACAAGGACCCAAACCTACATACACAACACACTCAGAAATTTTCATCAATATAAGTCAAGCCATTTTCGAAGTTTAGCGTGAACAACGGACAGCTGTTCATTTTTATATATTATATAGATTAGTTACAAATGCACGTTAAAAATGTTGTGTGTAAAAAGGTTTTTTTTTTTATTTTAACACAGATAGTGTATAAAATAAAATACACCATTTATGGTATTATATAGTAAGCAGGAACTTATGTCTCGATGTGTAGGAAATGTGACGCCGGAACTTTGTCTTTCGTTCAAGTCCCAAAATTCGGGGCGTCGGTTGACGCGGTTAAGCCGTTAGTGTTGCAGCTCCTTGCTATTGTCTAATAAAACTTTAAACACCCCGCCAGGAACTGGAACATTTTCCAGTAATGCTCTTATCTCAAGCGATTTATTCTGATACTACTACAGATTTACTTTGTTTTTAGCACGGAAATATTATATTATATATTGGTATTTAACTGGGCAAGTGTACTGAGGCTAGCAAACACTATAAAGTAAACTAATTAATTCGAGTGTGTTAATTTAAAATGTTTTCTTATAGGATTAAGGGTGACAAAGAGTACATAGTCCACTTGATGGTAAATGGATGCTATGGTGGAGGTACACCTATATAAGTATTTACTTCTGTAATTAATTGCAGATTTTCGGAATTCTTAAGAATTATAAATCAGATGCGATTTCATCAAAGTCTTCAGGGATGATAATGCATCTCAATTAATCATAAAATACCTTGTTAACATTAATAGAGCAGCATTAGTGCTTTTTACGTGGTAGAGCCGTGCTGCACCTATATTATGGTTGTAGCACGAATGAGTCGGCCCGACCGGGGTCAAAATACCAGCTTAAAATAGCAGCTTAACGATGCTGTGTTTTGTCTGGAGAGTGTAGAAAACCGATGATCCTCTCTTCTGGCGAAGCGAGGCATTCCATCTTAGTCCTCAGGAGTGGCAATGCATTTACATTTAAATTCTTAATCGAAGATAAATGTAGATGCCTATGGGCCACAGCATCCACATGTGGACTGTGTGCTCGTTTTCGCTCTTATTCTATAAAAAAGGGCTGTTACCGTGGCTTCACTAAAAGTTACGATGGCATGCCTGAAAAGTTACATTTTAAACTAAAGTGACAAACTAATCATTCAAATTTTTCCTTTTTTGTGGCTACTCAATCCATACAATGTATTTCAAATAAAGAAGGCTATAAATACGTTGTTACCCCTGATGCCTAAGTTGGAGAGCGTCATATCTCATTACTCGTACTAAACTGCTTCTCTATACTCTACACACCGGAACGCAGCAGTGCAAGCGCTGCTGTTTGGCGCAAGAAATATGTAAGAGTTTTGTAAGACTCACCAAGTTGTACTTCTAGAACGAAAAGATGACCTGCCACCTAGCAATCTACCGTAATTTATTAGCTAACAGTAGTTTTTATATAATACTGAAAATAACAGACGTTTGATTTTTGTGTTTTAAATAAAAACTTGTAACTTAATAAAAAAGGCGAAAGGAAACGATTTTAAAAATTTGAGGTTACATCCTAAACGGAGATCTCGTACTCATTGTATACGCGGATGGTGATGGTAGCACTTGGTCACTTATGGTAACAGATTTACGTCACAACAACGCATCTACATTTTGATCCTTAATCCAGGATAGATGTAGATGTCTATAGGCATAGGTACAACTATCACCAGGTGGACTGTGTGCTCGTTTGTCATCCTTACTCTATAAAAAAGGGCGATATATATATATCACTCCTTAGAGCTAAAATGCATTGACTTAGCTTGTAGGTAATTATAACTTCTCTGAACCACCGTTGTTTGGTAGCACAGCAGCACTAAGTTATAGTGATAAGTGGGGGTGTTGATTACTATCCAAAACGGAATCACATATTCAAAGCAGTTCTACCCACTTCGTAAATAAACTATAATTAATAAAAAGAAACATGTACTGATATTACATACAAAATATATCTGTAAAACCACACAGTTTCTTTATTTGGTATCAAAAATAAAATGTTTTTAAGTTCAGCGCTATCAATTTATCACATTATAACTAGTACGACGTGTGGTCGAAATTTGAATTTAATTAGTTAAAACGTTTTGTAAGGAAAAATCATGGTGAATGTAGCGGCGCTGTCGTCGCGCCACTAGCACACCGAGACACACCAAAGCCTAAATCGCGCTATTAACATTCCGAATCATAGACAGTATATATAGAACTTCTCCGAACTATCACTCGGAGTGTTGGCCGCTCCCCGGGCAGAACACCTTGTCCGGCGGGAGATCTCCCCTTTTCCTTCCACGGCCACAGTGGTGACCCCGACGTGATCTGAACACGCAACCAACAACTTTCGGAAACTTCAAGCTTCATCATCGTCATTGAATACCCCACCGTATCGCTCCCGAGCAGATATCGTCTGCAGTCTTCATATCCTGCAAGCCATCTAGCTTCACAAGGCTCATCGCAGCACTGGAATAATAATGCTTCCTGTTCCTTCAAGCTACTCTCTGCGCTATACAGTGTTCAGCACGGCTCTGAGCCTTACTGCTCGCCTCTGCTTCACGGCACTCTCGCAGATTACTTGCCTTCTTCTCGACTCACCGCCGACTACAAGGCAATCTCCTGGCACTTGCACATTCGTCGACAACGAGACTTCACTATCGACCTCCGGTCTGAGCAGGGGGGGTGATGTAGCGGCGCTGTCGTCGCGCCACTAGCACACCGAGACACACCAAAGCCTAAATCGCGCTATTAACATTCCGAATCATAGACAGTATATATAGAACTTCTCCGAACTATCACTCGGAGTGTTGGCCGCTCCCCGGGCAGAACACCTTGTCCGGCGGGAGATCTCCCCTTTTTCCTTCCACGGCCACAGTGAATATATAAATTGTAAAAATGTATTTATGGCCTTTAATTAATTCATAATTGATTACAGCCTTTCAAAAGGCTACTGCCGAAAATAGTCCTCCTCTATAGATTGTTCACACGGGTTGGTAAACGTAGTTTGTTAATATTATACTATCGCGGTCACCTAGATTTTTTGTCCCTAAAAGTAGAAAAATCATCCGATTTCGAAGTTTTTTTTTTAATTATTCCTTATTGCGGCAGATTTACGAAAAAAATTACAAGTAAAAAAAATTAAAACATATTGGTTTCAAGGCTTTAAATGTTCATGAAAATGCACTCATTCACGTATAATTATTGATAACTTTGTTTAAAATAATCAAATGTAGTTGTAACATTTTTTTCGTAATCTACAAAATATAATAAATATAGAATATTTAAAAAAACTAAAAAATGTTTGTTTATTGATTTTTTATTTTGGTTTTTATTCAGTGTAAGATCAAGCGATGCGAGCCCGGGAATTAGGGCATCCCGACTCGGACAGGGCAGGTTAGAGAGAGCCATCTCCTTCGTGTTTTTTTTTATAAACCACTCAGAAGTAGGAGGCCCACGAAGCGGAGCTCCATCGACCGGGCTTTCCTCGACTGCTCTACGTTGAGTGGCGTGGTGATTCCCTCCCCTAAATCTCTCCCGTAGCATATCTATGGGGAAGGCCTATGTCGTTGGACTTTTGATGAGCTCTGACGGTGACGGTATCGTTTTTAAGACACATCAGAAAAAATGGGACTCGATTTTCTAATCACTCATAGTTACATACGTGACTAAAACTTGGAAAAGATATCGGAACATAGTCAGTGATAGATTTTAGCTACAAACGTGTAAAAGTTTTAGTAGACAATAGCGTGGAGCGTCGCTAATAGGGGATTAACCGCGATAGCAGACATGGCGGGCTTCAGGGATCACGTTAGGTTGCATTCACTAGCGAACTTAAAATTTAAACTTTTCGTTTGTAAAGCTTTAAATTTACAAACTTCAAATGGAAAGTAGGATTCTCACAATGATAAAAACCTCGTCTCATAAATAAATTATGGTAATTTATGTTCAAATAGGAATACGCTTCTCAATCACTTTGACTTAAAGTGATAGTCAAAACACTTAACGGATTTGATCGGTTTTAATTTTTAAACCAAATATTAGTATTTAATAGTTGAAGTTAGCTTTCGTTAACTATGGCATCAGGACCTCAAACACCTTTCTTTACGTGGTAGAGCCATGCTGCAGTTATATTAGTAGTATAGTTGTAGCACGAATGGGTCGGCTCGACCGGGGAGGAACCACGTTCTCACACAATACCAGCGTCAAATATTAGCTTAATGCTGCTGTGTTTCGTATGGTGAGTGTAGAGAAACGGAGACCCTTTTTACTGGAAACGAGGCGTTTCACCTAAGTCCTCACGGGTGACAACGTATCTGCATTTTGTTTCGTAATCGAGAACAGATGTAGATGTCTACGGGTCACAGCAACCACTTACCATCAGGTGGACTGTGCGCTCGTTTGTCACCCTATCCTATAAAAATAACTCCTCAGCCGCCCCCGTTGCCATGGGTGCTGTAAAGCGGCCGAAACGTCAGAAAAAAATATCAAAAGCAATAAAATTCGTATTTGCTTCATTTATTGTGATGGTTCCTCTTACACTGGCACCTCTAGACATATAATATTTATGACAATAAAAAAACTGAAGTTATCACACAAACCTGCCTAATTCTACACGAATGATTTTATCACCGTCTAGCCATGACACTTACGTCATTAATAATGAGTATAGTAATGTAGTCGAACAATTTGCTAGCATCTGTCTTTCCACGCGATAACAATTTGGATGTCTTTAAAGCAAGAGTGAATAGGCTTTTGTTAAGCTAAGTCAATGCGAATTACCATCTTAGGCTGCTCACTAATTACCATCCGGGTGGAATACCATACCATCAGGTGGGATAGTGTTCAAGTACTGATTTATAATAGTTAAAATGTACAGAAATGGAATTAAAAAAAAACGAAAGTGAATAACTTCTGAATATCTTACAGTGATCACAGATTTAAAAGTTATTCCTAAGGGATTAAAAAACGGCTGCAACGTGTAATATCTTGGAAAGTTGTCGCACTGAACGCGATAGTTCTCGCGGCTAATCTGATATTAACATGCCATTAGCTTCTATATTACTTGTTACTTCAAACTTTACACACGTGGACTTATTTCTCCTTATTGAAATATATTTTTTATAAAAATATAGTTCACCGACCCCCAATATGTTGTACTAACATTGGATTAGTTTTGATGAATTCAGTATACTAGTAAGTTTAAGGACTTTATAAAACTCCTGATATATCACTCATGAGGACTTTGATAGAATGCCTCGTTACTAGTATAAAGCGGTTCCGATTCTCTATATCTTATTTACACTCACCATACAACATAGCAGTATTTTGCTACTGTCTCACTCCGGTATGCTGTGAGAACGTGGTCCCACTCCAGTCAAGGTAACCCATTTTTACTGCAAATATTATTAGCTGCAGCGTGGCTCTACGTCATCATCATTAAATCCTTTATAATTCCACTGCTGAACATAGACTTCCTCCAAGGAATGCCACTAAACAAGCACCTGAGTCACCTACATCTATCGACTTCGTATATGTCTTACCAGGTCGTCACTCCATCTAGTGAAGCCTTTATTAGTGTATATAAAATATGAATTTAATTAAATCATTTAATACATAACAGAGTTCGCTGATATACATCATACATGATACCTTAAACTTATAATAAAAAGTAAAACAAACTTCAAAGAGTAAAAATTAACATTAAAAAATAAAAATTAACTTCAAAAGCTAAATATAAAAAATAATTATCGCATATTAACAGCTCCTGAGGTTGGGATTTTAAATTTTCGATTCACTATTACTTAGCCGACTTCCAAAATTATTAAGTGGATTATATTTTATTCTTTTTAGTTTCTGAAGTCGGTTTTGTATTACATTATTTAATTGACCGTGTAGTGACAGTGTAAGAATATCCCATTTGGTTCGCTGGATGTCGTAAGAGGCGACAGGGCAAAATAAACCAGGCAACGTCTTCCTAGTAACAACTAAAAATAAAAACTGCGATTGCCAACCCGCCTCGCCTACCAAGTCAATGAAATGAAATGAAATGGAGTGAAAGCTTTTTTTGAATAAGGTTAAAGAATTGAAAAGCAGCAGTGAGCAGTGCTACTGCAACCTATTATTTCAACATCTATAAAAACGCTCAGTTCTTGGTCGTTACTGAAACAAGCATATACAAAAGTATCTTTAAATAAAGTATAAGTGTAATGAGAGTTTTACACTTATCGCAGGCAAACCAATGTTAAACAGTTCATTATTATACGTATATTAGTGATGAAACTAAAAACCATCTGAATTTTCATAGATTATTACTATCTATTAAATTGAAAGAATGAAAAACTTAAAATAAATCTTAAAAATTTCGAATAATTTAACAAATATATTTATTTAAACATATAAATGTAAATTATTTAATTTATTAGTAAGTAACTGATAACTGAATTCTAAATATACTATTTTTTTGTTTTTATGACAGATGGCGCTGTTTCGGAAACGTACAACGTAGATCGTTGGCGTAATTTAAAATTATTACGTAACACAGTTAAAACAAATTTTAAACTTTATTTATAAATATTGTATTTGTTTAAAAAAACACATCGTTATCCCGCTTATAACTAACAGAAGCATACATTATAGAAAATTAACTTCTAAAGAAAGGAAAATATTTAAGCGTCCTTTTTAAGTTCCGCAATCGGATAAAAAGTAGCCTATAAGTAGCCCCGGGTCACTAACTGCCCGCATACAAAACTTCATGGAGATCTGTTCAGTAGTTTTTGCGTGAATCTTGAATACACAGACAGACAGACAGAAAGACCATAATAATTGAAAAAGATAATGATATTACAATTATGACTGAGATAGCTGCAAATGAACGGATTATTTATTTGATGTTTTCGTTGTTAGGCTAACCTGTAGGAGAATAGGGGGCTATATATTCTGTGAATTTACTTTCCAGATAAATAGTAAAACGAAATTTTATTTTCCTTGATAGAAGATATATTTAATTTCTATGAAATAAGTTCATTCAATTTCAAGTAACAATGATGAAATAATAAACTGTCTTACGCAGAAGGTTATTGTGAATACAGAATTTTCTTTAAATATCGCTTTAAAAATTACAATGCGAAACGCTTCAAAAACCGGGATATCATTTCAATAGAAAGGCTTTCTTTGAATCCGAGCAATTTATTTGCTTAAGTAACCGAATTTATTTTAATAATACATTTAAGTCCACTCTCTAAAAATCAGGTAGTTCTGTAAAAGAGCAGTTACAAAGCAAAGCTGCGGGCGAATATAGAAACAATTTTTATAGGTTCGTTTTAATATATGACAATACTAAACGTACGGTATTGAAATTAAATTGCAATAATTGCATATAAACACGCTGACTTGTGTCTTCTGGGGATTGAACTGGACTAGATTTAGTCGCTCCCAATCTGAGATTTTGTTGAATATATCTCGACTACAGACACTAGTTTGTTCCGGTACTCTGCGACGTTTTCCCGAGAAATATTGGCACGGCCGGTGTATAAAGCATCACCAGTGCTGTCATCTGCATAGCAATGAATGTTACCGGTTTGCAAAATGTCATTTATATGCGTAAGAAATAGCGATGGATCAGCATTATTGGACTTGTAATCGGAGAATGCATCGTCTAATACGACCAGTGGCGAAGCTAGAGCTCCAAGCTAGGACAAGCCCAAGATATAAATAAAATTGTTGTTTTTAGCGGTTTTATAAAAATACACCAATCTTGATCTGTCTCCACACTTCAGTTTCATATTCAGTGCTGTCAAGGACGTGTTTAACAAAGCACACAGAAGGCATACCACTTGCTTGTTTGTGATTGTATTACATATCAGCAATTGTATAGCTTCGGTGGCTTTGAAGAAAGCCGTTTAGGTTTGTTTAAGCGAAAGAAAAAAAATATTTTCATCCAATACAATACATGAGCAAAAGTAAAACACGAACAAAGTACAAACAAACTATGTACAAAATAAAAAAAAATTATTTACATTCTAATGGATAAGAGATAAGATAAGTGGAATCGTCTGGCTTTCTTATGGAAAGATTTAATTACGTCCACGTAAAATGTTAGTGAACGTTTTAATTGTACCAATAACTGTTTTTAATTGCAATAATTGATAAGTCTGAAATACACTCTTAACCTTGTGTATTATCTCAACAAAGTTTAAAGATTTCCTCTCCGATTATCACTTTAACACACTTCAATTCATCACAAGGAACACTATTATCCTCCATTTTCATTAAAAATCTTTAAAAAAGCACAAATTTTGAACTCGTAAAATTAAATCGCTTAAGATATGAACGCAGAGTAAATAAACATTGAAACGTGAAATGAACTTGCAAACGTATTGCCCGCGCGCCTCCGCTTTTAACAAATTTATTCCCAAAAGCCTGGCTTTAAATCTCTATACTAATTGCTATATATACAATCGTAGTTATATTTCATTATAGAATATTTTGCCATAGGTTAGAAAAAGAGCAATCGTCTTCTCGAAAGCCCCGTAAAAAGTCCACGCGAGCGAGGGAGACAACTATTAGCTCTATTAAAACTCATTTTTTATGACAGCAGCAGTATTGCTAAGGCACTACGAGGTCATCGGTCGACATGTGTCGAACAGTGGAGTGCGCGGGAAATTTGAAATAGCTTGAAACATTTTACGAGTTATTTTATTAGTTGATATTATTGATTGATTCCGGTTTAATAAGGCAAGCCCGGTTTTTCGGCTTTAATGGAAGCTTCGCCACTGAATACGACCTTCATGCTCTGATTTGCAAGGAAATTGATGATCTGAATGCACAATTTCTAGGGAAGCCCGTAGGAAGGAGGCTTTGATAGAAGTGCTTTGTGCCAAACCCTAAAGAACCTTATATCCGTCCGGAAGAGAGGTCAACAAAAGGCCTAACACGAAAGGTACATGATCCTCCATATCTGGGATCCACGTGGCCAAAGTAACCAGTTGTCTCAGATCATATGCCAAAGCAAAGTCATATACATTCAAGGCTGCCGAGGTGTCGAAAACAGATGTCATCTCTGAAGTATGCGCAAACTCCAGTCCGGGGCACAAAGCTGTATTCTAATTGTACCCCGGGTAGGAGGGATACGAAGTTCCAGCCTGGGAGAACACCTGTGTCTATGGTAGAAAGAGAGCAAGGCCGTTTTCGCCAGGTGGTAGTGGATGGCGTTAAGTTTTGAATGAAGTCCCCTGATGTTGCAAAAATTCACGGTTAGCGTGGTAGGGGTCAACTTTGTCTTATTGCTCCGCTTACCCCAAGCACTTTTAGTCTTGAGCGGAATTTCGCTATCCTCAGAATATTCGGGGCAGCCTGAGCACCCACGCTCAGGAAAAGTAGGGTAACTTGGACATGGCTGCGCAGCGAAGGATTCTCTGTCACCAGAAGTGCTTGTATCCACCTGGGGTATTGTTTTATTTAACTCCGCTATCATGTTAAGGGGAGGGGAGAATTGCTCCTCCGGCCACCTTCACTTAACAGGCGCCAGATGAAATGCAGAAGTTAAAAAAAGAAGTAAACTTCTACTTCACATTGGTATTCTGTGAGGTCGAGGTACTACCCTCGCACAAGCCGGCCCAGTAGTAGAGCAATGCGACAGCAAAAGCTGCCCCGTTGCTCTACCTATATAACTAATCTGTTAAAATGTTGGATATAGCATTTTTACCGACATATTTTATCACACTGTCTTATCTCTATTATTAGTTCAGTGGGCGCTCACTTCTGCTGTCAGCGCCAAAATGGCAAAAAATATAATCGCTTCCATATGTCGCAGTGTATAGCCAGTCCATATATAGAGGTCATTGTAGCGTAGATATATGGATCTACAGAAGTCGCGAGGCGTCTAAGAAGCATCAGGATCGTGCCAAATGGGTGACTCCTTTGGGTGATAGACGTGAGTGTTTACAAAAAAAAGTTACAAAAAAATTATTATATAAAAATTCAACTGTAGAATACAATATAAATAATGAAGAAGAACTGTATGCTCGTTTGTCACTCTTCTTCTTTAAAAAAAGAACAATTTATAACTATTATATGTATTTTTGTATCTTTTAGTAATAACAATACTACTCAATACTATTTAAAAAAGGTTAAAATTTAAGTAGAAATTTTCAAGCTGCATAAGCAAAGATTATTTTATCCATAATATATCATATAATATACTATATCATTACACACAAAATTACGTCATTAATATTGTGGTCGAAGTAAGTTAATATTGCCGATTGCTCTATCTATGATATTTAAAGACTTGAAAATAAAACGATAGCTAAAAAGAACACTAACATCCGTCAAAATATGGCTGATATTGAAACTTCAATATTATATGTAAATATTGAAATTTCAATATCTTTCATATTTCGACAGATGTTTAAATTTTGAGAAGAATCAACTTATTTAAGCCAACTTGATTGGCTGACTTCCTTTAAGGTGGTCTGGCCTCAACATAAGTAGTATGTATATAGTTTTAATTTTTAATCACATTTTTGTTATATGAAACTTTACGTTGAATACTTAACGGCGATAATTTAAGAGGGACTCATGTGTTATTTTTTATTATATAAAGCGAAATAGATTTTATTAATAAGACTTAATTAAATTATTCAACCGAAAACATACTTTACTGTACATTTCACTCAGGTGCATAAAGACAAAATTAAAAAGGTACATGAGAGTACAAGAGCTACATTTAACACGTGGTAGAGTCACGCTGCAGCTATATCATGGTTGTGGCACGAATAGGTCAGCATGACCGGGGAAGGTTTACACTCTCACAGAGTACCAGCGTGAAGTAGTAGCTAAATGGTGCTGTGTTTCGTATGGTTGGTGTAGAGAACCAAAGACCCTTTTTACTATAAACGAAGGATTCCATCTCAGTCCTCAGGTGACAACGCATCTGCATTTGAGTCTAGTCATTTGCGTAGGACAGGTTTATAGTGCACAAGTGTACGTGTTTTCCAAGGCACGGGGGTGAATCACCACCAGATTCATAACTCCGGTGTGCTAATAAAAATTTATTGACAGAAATACCAATAAAATTATTATAAGCCCAACCATAGATTCAAAACCCGGGACGTCATGAATAGTAGTCGCACTAAAGATCACTAGGTGAACGAGGCAGTCAACACTACTAATAGTCCTTAACCACTCCAACTAACGTCACGTTCACGACGAGGCTACTGTAGCTATAATACTATTATTAATTTCAGACATAATTCTTAGAAACATGTGAAACAGTAAATTCCTAAAAAATATTCGAATTCGCAAAACAAATATGAATGAAAAAAAAACACAATATTGTCGTCTAAAAGACAGGTAGTCATAGAGACAGGACTAAAACGATTTTTTTTAAACTGTCAACTGTGTCAAATATATAAATAAATATATACGTAGATCGTGTGTATAAATGATTTTATGTATCAGAGAATTTCGGGAGGAAAGGAACATGCACCGGAAATGTCTACATTTTACTTCACATTGAATAGAACTATTTTTACGGATTATGTCAGCTTTTATTTGATACTTATTTTAATTTTCGACGTTTCGGGTGCAGTATGACATCATCTATGGTCATAGGAGGACTGACGAGTTTGATTACCGATGTCATACCTCATCATCTCATCCTCTTTGCCCTATGTTATACTCTCAAGCTAGCTTGAGCTTTTTAATGTAAAATTGTGAACCAATTTACTCAGAACGATCTGACAGTATCTTGAAGTCTTGCAGTGGCATGTGCGTAGGCTGTAAAATACTTATCGCGAGCGAGAATGGAATCCACGACTTGCAGTGCAGCAGCTGATTACTGCTGGTGCAGTGCAAGCTAAGGACTGTTGATTTTACATAAATATATAATTAGATTAATGGAGAAGCGTCCTATGAAGCCTGTTGAAATATTTTTCAACCAAATCAAGATTTCGTTATGTCATAATTCCTACCTACTCCTATCATAGGATAACCAGATGTTATAGTAGAAGTTAAGTGTTAATAATAATTATATAAACATTATTAATTTTTAACTTAGTAACGTAACGTAACGTCAATCGCACGTCATTATTTGATACCCCACATTACAAGTTTTGTTTAATTTTATAACTTTACTCGCGATCAGCGCCAGCTTCGGAGGGTAATTTCTGAATCCCGACAACAGCGCCATCGTACAGAATAATTATGAAAATAAATATAGTTTTTAAAATGGTTGCTTAGAAATACAATAAAAAATTAAAGAACTGATAGCCAAGTCGAACATCATTAAAGCTCATAGATTGCGTAGTTGTTGCGCTTGGCAAGCGAGTTGGCAACCGCAGTTTTTAATTATTTTGAATTGATATCAGAAAGATGCTGCTGCAATCATCCTGTTACATATCGCTCTGTCGCCTGTTTCAACACCCACGGTACCTCATACCGTCGATACGGCACCCTTTGTATAGACCATAGACCCATCGTCTAATGCGTTTGTCGCTCCTGAGGACTAAGATGGACCTTTTTTTATAGTATACGGGTGACAAAGGTGAGCACACAGTCCACCTGATGGTACCTGGTTGCTGAAGCCCATAGACATCTATATCAATCCACGATCACGAATCAAAATGCGCTGTCAGTGAGCCTAAGCCTGTTTTCCAGTAAAAAGGGTCTCCGATTCTCAACGCTCACCATACAAAACACAGCAGTGTTAATCTGCCGTTTTACGTTGGTATTCTGTAAGTAAAGCGAGTTCCTTCCCCGGTCGAGCCGACCCATTCGTGCTACCACTATACTACTACTAAAGCTGCACCATGGCTTTACTACGTTAAAATAGTATTACTAGGACTAAAATGAATGCCTTTTTATCACTAAATGAGGCCTACGGTTCTCGTCGTCACAGCCTACTTAATGGAAGTGGATGCTGTGTCTGATAGACACACCAGCTAACGCGTTATACACATTTAAGAATTTAATCGTTTCCTGTTAAAAGGATCTCCAGTTCTCATCATTCATTAGGAATACAACATTATGTTATTCGTGCTACAGCCATAATATAGATTTAGCATAACTCTACCACGTTAACTTGATGTAATGCAGCCACATATGATTCACAACGACGTATGTGCCAAATTATTCTGAATTGGATAATATTATGTTAATTTAAAGCCGTATGGTGGTAGAGAGTCAGTGTATTAACGTAGCTCAGGGCAACGTATGTGCCGAGGTATATATAATTTAGGACGGCGACTTAGAGAGACCCATATCATATCACGATATAACCAATGTGTATATTATTTCCAACAATTATATTCAGCATCACAAACTCAGTGCAGCGATAACAGAATTAAGCTGCGATTAACACGCCATTAACGTCGGCCGAATTCCTCTCACTACTCGATGTAGATGCCGTGCAGTACTTGCACAATGTACTTGATGTAACCTGAAATTATCGATAGAATATACTTTAATAGTAGTTGTTATTTTTACGTGCCAGTCTGTTTTTAAATTTGAATAATCATCATCACTATAAATAATTTTCACGGAATTTATCGCGTGTATTAACTTATTTTATATTCTCGACGTTTCGAGCACTTTACAGTCTCGTGGTCACGGGGGGGGGGGGGTGAGAGGACTGAGTTCGATACCCCAATATCATAGTTTACCACGGGTAGCCATGGTAAACTATGACTGTGATTAATTTAGTTTATATTCCCGACGTTTCGAGCACTTTGTGCTGTAAAGGAATGTAAAGATACTTGTACAGGTACAGGTAAATGTAAAGGGAATATAAAAAAGGTGATGCTGATAGTATACGCAATAAGATTCGTAAAAATTAATTTCCTTAAATGTGTAGTGTTTGCGGAAATATAAGAATACATTAACTTGTTGGACGGCGGGCCTAAGGGTTCCCGAGTTCGATTCCCAGGTTGAGCCTTGACCCTATTATGCGAGATGTTATACTAAGTGGACTGTATACGCGCTGGATTCTTATGCCTCAGCAAGATGGCGGATGTGACACGCGGCACCTTAGACAATGACTCGCTCTTCCAAATCCATTGCTTGCCAAGGTTAGGAGGGGATTCTACTTGAGCACATTAGGAGAAATAAAATGGGGCGGGTTAACTAATAAACAAAATGCTCAAGTAGGAACAAAATTACGGAAAAACACTTACCGGGGTGTGATCCTGGTGCGGCGGATGACGCTTCCGTTGCGATGATGCGATGTGAGGTGGGTTCTTCTGGGGTGCCCTAGAGATGCGATCCAGGCCAGTGGTGCGAAGGAAGAGAGCGGTGCGCGACGATATCTCACACTATGTGAGGCGGTTACTTCTAGAGCGCGACTGCTCCAGGTGATGCGGTTCAGACTAGCGGCGCGTGGCAAGAGGCCGCTCGAGGGCAGCGCGCGAGCCTTTATTGCCTCGGCTTTCCCACCAAGCACCTCGATCGGGCGCGCTTCTCATTGGTCGAAATAATCGCGTCACCTTCTAGACTCCTCCCTTTCCCCTTTCAGTGTTTACGGAAGGGATATTAGGTCAAAGGAGGTAAACGCTTATCAATATACCCTCGAATAAAATTAAAAATACAAGAATCGTTTCCGCGTAACCATCCACCCGGCTTGAAGGGTCCCCTTCAAAATAACTAACGCTAAGATTAAACCTAATTTTCGACTACAATTTCTAATCTAGAAAGCTAATTCAAACTATTGAATGGGCAAAGTGCACAAACGGACTACAGGGCGCATGTAAGACCCAGTCGTGGTCCTAACGCGAGCTACCCTAGTCACCCCGTCGGAACCCGGAAAAACTTCTTTGACGATCCCTAATAGCCAATGGAGAGGCGGCGTATTCTCCTTTGTGAGCACAACCACAGTTCCGACAGTTAAAGGTTCAGTTGTTGTGTTAAATTTTTGCCGAGACTGCAACCTATGCAAGTATTCCATCTTCCATCGTTTCCAAAACGACTGCACCAACAGGTCCAATAATTTATGGCGTGCGGGAATACTAAGTTTGTTCTTGTCCGTTTCTATGGAGGGCAGATATTTCAAAGACGTTAAATTCAAAAAATGTGCTGGAGTTAGGGCCAGCGGCTCCGAGGGATCACTTGATAGCGTACAACAAAGGGGGCGACTATTCATGACGCACTCAATTTGAGCGAGCACAGTACTTAACTCTTCGAAGGACAAAATTTGATCTCCTATTACTCGGTATAAATGACTATTTAGACTCTTAATATTAGACTCCCAATTTACCCCAAAATGGCTTGCGGCCGGGACGTTCAGAGACCACTCGATGCGGTTCTCAGCTAGGATGTGAGCGAACTCCGAATTATAATATTTACTGGTTAAAAGCTCATGTTGTTCTGATAAAAAACGTTTCGCGCCGACGTAGTTTGTACCGTTAACCGAATACAACTTACTTACTGGGCCACGGCGGGAAAGAAATCTTTTAAATGCACCCATGAATTCCGCTGTGCTTCGATCACCAACGAGTTCTATATGCACAACCCGAGTAAAATAAAATGCGTTGAAATCGACGGTCGCATTCACGGACCCCTATGCAAAGAAATATTTGGCGAATATCGGCGGATAGTGCTATAGTGAATAAACGAAAATTTGCTATTATATTAAATAAATTGCCCTGTAAATTTTGCCCACTATAGAGAACATCGTTAAAAGAAAGGTGAGTGCTAGTTCTAGCACTAGCATCGAGCACACACGCAACTTGGACGTAAGTTTGTCTTCCCTAATGACACCGTGATGTGATATGAAATACGACGGCGCGTCTTCGTAGTTATCGAATTTTGGAGCCACAAGTGATATGTAACCCTCCCTTATATATTCGTTAATGACGCCGTCATAAGCTTCTTTTAATCTGGGCGAAGCGAGCATCCTGCGCTCCAAACAATAAAAACGTTTTTCCGCCATTTGACGCGAATTGCCAAGAGACAAAAAATCTCCTTTAAAGGGTAGCGCTACACTATATCGACCGTCGCGATCACGAACGGTCATAGTCACTATCATCTGTGATAACTATATGTGGAACGTTCACCTCCTCCATCTCTCAAAATTTGCGAACTAACGACTCGAGCAGTTCGACAGTCATACAACAATAAGAGGTTGCCGAAATATTATCCATGATAGGGGCGGAACTAACGATGACGTAGCCCAAAGCGGTCTCCAGTGCGTAAGGCGCGGTATACGAGGGGTTGCCCCTGACCATGTTGTGTAACAAAAGATGAGGGAAAAGCGATGCTCCAATGAACATGTCTATATCTCCGGGAACGGCGTAAGTATCGTCTGCCAGAGTCAAATTCTCAAAATCAATCATTGCCGAGGTGTCGACCGAAACGGTTGGCAGTTGGTGACTTTATCTACTACTAATGCATTTATATTAAAGTTAATACTACGATCTAGCCGAGAATAAAATTTCAAATTTACAGAGCGCTGGGTAATTTTGTTAGTACCTCCAATGCCTTTGACTACTGGACATGAAAGTATTTATTTATTAACAATCCTTAACGCTGGCAAAATTGTTGCGTTATAAAGCTACTCTGTGATCTGCTGTCTAGCAACGTACGGACACTTTATCGTTTCCACGCGAATCCCTAACTACGATACGGGCTGTACCCAGCAACACGGTGGAAGGAGACTGCTTTCCCGTATTCGACAGTGAGCACAGGGAGACGTCACCCGGTCGACCGTTAGAAGCGTCGACTTTAGTATGTGTAGTTTTCTTGTCCGAATTGCTCGCGCGAATATGTTGCCACCTTCGAAATGTAATAAAGTGTGATGTCTGCTGGCGCACTTGTTACACACGAAACTAGAATTGCATTTAGCAACTAAATGTCTATCGCTTAGGCAATTTTGACATAAGTTGTTCGCCTTTACTATTCTATAACGTTCGCTGGGTGAATGTTTACGGAAGGTCGCACAATTATACAAATTACCGTGTTGTTTATTTTTACATAGAATACAGGCGCTATGAGGCGATGTAGGCGCAGCGGTTACGTACGTCAGGTTACGGACGGTAACTCAGAGCTACGATGCTCCATTTCAAACGCACGCACGGTGTCTGAGTCTAGTTTCATTAAGGCGATATGGAGAAACACCACGTCCATAAGGTCAATAAATTTCAGATTCTTGAGTGCAGCCACCGATGCTACAAATTTATTTAAAAACGGCTCTAAGCCAGTGATGTTCGCGGATGATATCGCTTTAAGATCGAATATCTGATCTAAATATGAGGAGGCTAACATTCGCTTATCTTCATATTTGTTTTTAAGCGTTTCGAATATTAACGAATAATTGTTTGTTGTTGGTGAAACCCGAACAAATGGACTGTGCCCTACCACTCAATTTACTAATTAAATAATACAATATTTCAGCGTCCGATAACGATGGATTATTATGTATGGTGTTTTGAAAGCTATTAATAAACAACGGCCAAGTTTTAATATCTTCCTTGAATACCGGAATATCTATGGGGGGCAATCTAAGTGATTCACGTGGGCGTACCTGGATTTCTGGTTTCGCTTCGCTTTTGGGCTGGAGACTGTAAGAGCTTTGCCGTCCTTTTTATTCGACACAACATATCTTCAAAAATAGAAGTGGTTGATAGTTCACTGTATACTTAGGGTCGATTTGTATTTCTAAACTATTAATTTTATCTAATATATTTTCGTTATCCGATCGCAAAGAGTCCACCGTTTTGATTTCACTTAAAAACGTTTCCCGCACTGAACTACGTTAATACTGTTTATATGATCACTTATATATTGTATACGTGAAAAGAGTACGTCCCTCTTGGCGTAAAAAGTTTTAAGTTTAATTTTATTTCCACTAACTATAACTATTTTCATTTTCTCCCTCTCAGTTTTTTTAAATTTAATTATATAATGTTGCTTTCAATGCCAAATTTATGTTTATATTTTTGAAACTCAATTTTAACAATATACCATTAGCCATTTTACATTTGGAAACAATATTCAATGTTTGATTGGGGCATTCCAGTGTAAATTAATTACTTTTAACTTTAAATATCATTGAATTATCATTAGCAAAGAGAACTACGTCAGATAGTTTTTGTAAATACTATAATTTTGGTGATACTTTTCCCGCATTCGTTGTGGATTTTCTTTTTTGTGAAATCATATTGCATGTAATTTAAATCGTTTTTTGTGTTTAAATAAACAACCGTCAATTAAAAAATGAGAATATTTTATCTCACGTTAATATTTCACAGTTTTAAATGCTGATACTTTTCACAAGCATGGAACTCATCGTTTCCTTAAAGCGGCTTATCACTTGCTTTGTTAAGAAGCATTTTAGTGTGCAGCCAGCGCGCGGCTTTTATAATTTAACTTTATTGCTTGATTCCTTTAAATATATTAACATATTATCGGTCATGAAGGTTGCAAAATCATTATCAAATATAAATCTCCTACTTTAACACTGGCATAAGCATTTATAGTTGATATGTATTACATAATTAAAGACAAAATTTCCTATGTCTGTGTATGCGTCCGTGTACGCGTATAAGTGAGTTTTTCAAGTAGTTTCTCAAGAAGAAACAATCATTTAGTTTCTTACCCGATTTTATCATTCAATACCTGTATTAATTTTCTATAAAATAACATTATCATTATACAACTATTTGTTGACATTTAAAAGTGTTGCTGCCACTTTAATTTTCCTATATTATGAACTTTAGATATTTTTAATGTAATTGTTTAAATTTTTTAATTAATTGTCTATTATCCATTTACTCTAGAGACCACTAACGGAACTTTTTCAGTACATAGGCTAACATTAAAAAAGGTTAAAGGCTAAAACAGTAATTAAATCCTCCACAAGAAACTTTAGTGAAAAGAGAAACTTCAGGACGCTACTCAAAATAAGATTCCCACTTTGTCTACTGAAATTATTCTCTGCAGGTTTAATTGTGAATTTACAACACGCAAGGTGGTGAAAAAAAGAAAACATTATGAGGAAATTTGTATATTTGAGAAATAAAATATTTTAAGGACATGATGTGAAGTATAGTCCACCAACATGTACAGAAATAACAAGGTTAATGGACTGCTTTATGACCCTTACCAAATGTATGAAGAAACAACTTAAATCAACTAACATATTTCCGTATCCGTAGTCACAGTTTTTATGAAGACGACGTCGCGGTTTAAGCTATTAAAACTACAAATATAAAAATTGCTATACATTTACTCATAAAATTTTATAACAAAATAAATGACGCTTAGATGAAAATCTCAACAGTGAGTCTCTGGAGACGGGTAACAAGGGGGAGATAATTGCAGGAAATGCATTTATATTGCGTTCTTAATACGGTATACGTTCCGGAAGTATATCTAGAACGTTGTGACCTAGTTTTGTTAAATATCCGCTCTCTTTTATACAAAGGTTTTTTGTAGATCTAGTTAGTAAAGAAACTATGTATGAAAAAGAGCTATATACAAGATTTATACACATTAAACAGATCGTTCACAAGGAGCAGCGTTATACACAATGTCTTGTTATCAACGTAAACGCGTGCTAATTGGCAACCTCAATGTGGTTAAAGCTAATCTTGTCCATCTGAAACACAGGCATAAAGTGGCCATTCTTTCGGTATTCTACAGGATATATTTCGGAGAGTGTGTGCAGGAATTGCATGACTTCATTATTCCGTCTCTCTTCCAACAAATGACAATCAGATGCTCGGCCAGTCTTCACCACTTTTTTGTCGACATAGCATGAACTCAAAACAAACGGTTTCCTTCGTCGTTCTTAAAACGTACATCTGTCTTTTAATTACATTACAACAGGTCTTCAAGGCAGTAGTAAATAGGCTTTTGTTAAGTAAATATGCTTTATCATTATAGGCTTCATTATCACTTCTCATCAGTTGGGATGCATATTAAGATCCGGTTTCAAATTATTAGAAAAGATTATCACTCGTCTTCTAAGAGTGTCGATTATGGAAATTCGCCCTGTTGTAGGAGAAGCCCATCTCACAGGAGAAAGAAGAGTTAGTTATAAAACTATTTATCTCTTCTCTTGTCAGATCTTACGTTAGTAATTTCATAATGCAAAAAAGTTCAACCAAGGATAAAGATAATAGAAATAAGATATTAATGGACAGAATGGACATACTCTTTGACTACTAAAAAAATCACTTATTTACTATAATTTGGTTACATGTCTATCAAGAAAGTAAATATTTACATATATCAGATTTTCATCGCAATAAAAACTGCCGATTAAATTACCAAAATTGACACTTAATTTACCGACCGCCAGTTTACCAGGTATTAATTATGGCGCGTAACAATATAATACAGAAGTTATAAAAAACATTTTAAACCTATCGCTTTAGTTAAAAGAAGAATAATGAATTTAAATTTGGGAGATTTAAATTTGATTTTATCAGTTCGCTCTGTATAGCATTGCATTAACAAGATATTTTGATATCTCTATCATTCTTTACTGTATACTCGTATAATATATTTCCTTGGTAATTATATCTTATCCGAGTATTTCCAGCAAAATCCTAACTACAGAATATAGGCTCCGTGGCGCGGTAGGTTAACAGCAGGCTCCGACCCAAGTGTTCCAATTCCGCACGGAAAAAGTTTTGTATGGCTTACATATATAGTTCCGCGTCTGGATGTCTCTCTCTCTCTCTCTTCCTGCCTATGTGTCCCACATGGTGGTGGGGTCAGCCTTTCTTGTCTTACGCCTCCACTTCGCTCTATCCTCGACTTCATTTTCGGAGACTTCGCACTCTCTCATGTCCTTTACCACTACATCTTTCCATCGTGTTTTGGGTCTGCCCCTGGATCTTCGACCTGGGATGGAAAGTTGTAGTGCCAAGTTCCCTACATAGTCGGGTGGCCTCCTCTTCACATGCCCATACCATCGCAGCCTACTTTCCTGCATCTTGTCAGCGATGTCGCGCACGCCCAAGCTTCCTCGCACGTACTCGTTGCGGATTTTGTCTTCATCTCGGCAACTTTTTTTTTCGCTTTTTTTAGTTCCGCGTCTGGATGTATGTTCTTATATGAAATTTAGGTATGTAAACAGCCTGTATGATACAGGAGAAAATTTAAGAGTGCGATTGAGTATCCCAACTTTATTTAAAGAAAAAATAAGAAAAAACTTTCCGCTTTTATTCTCCTTAGCGACATGTAATGGCCCTCGTCATTACATATCTTATCTGTGTCTATGCGTCACAGATTTGGAGTCATAATTGTGACTATGTATTTATCTATATATTTTATTTTACCAGAGTGAGCTTCCTTATAAAATATAATTTTAATTTTTCTATTAACTGTAAGTCGTGGTATTTTAGTGGCTAATCGCTCGTCGTAAATTTCAAAGAACCCAAGCATCACGTGTTCGACCTAGACAACATAAATTGTCATATAAATTTCAATTTTTTGAACTATCTTAGATATGTCTTAAAGTTTACTTTGACGTTACATAATAATATACTGTATTCAATCTCAATTAAAAATTACTTTTATCTTTATATTTTACTGTGTACATATAGCAACTGGAAGGTTTTATCAGCGGTTAAATTAGATAGCTGGATGGTTAGTTACATTTGCCATTCATTTATACGCTGTTATTTATAGGTTATGTCCATGAAAGATGCAAGAGCAAGTCTTATCCGAAAATATTTCAATAATATTTCGAACTTAAATCTAAGCGAGATTAGAATGGCCCTTCAGCACCTTAGAAACGGCAAGGCTTTTGGATTAAGTTAATGTTTAGGGTTTGAAAGCGAGTGTAAAACCAGTACTTAAATTCCTTTAGGAACTTTTAGGAGGCCTAGAGCAGAAGTGCGTTGACGGTCAATAAAAATGACAACGCTCTATTGAAGAACTATCGATTTCCCTTCTGAGTTACGATAACGTCTAGACACGCGGTAGTGTGTCAAGCCAAGTTCAAGCAGAACGGCGCGCCGCACCGTGTGTAATATTACACGAACCATTTGAAGCCACTTTTGACTCTCTCATAACTCAAAAACTATTTCAGATAAACGTGTCAAATTAGGTTCAAATATTGTGACTTGCGAGATACATATGTGCTTAAAATTTCATAAACACATCTCAAACGGTTATATAGATATTAACTACCAAAAATCGTAATTTTTATCATTGACTGACCTATAGATCAAAATTCTAACCCAGTTCCAGATGACCTAGAAAGTTCAAATTTGGCATGCAGATAGGTAATTAGGTGAATACAAAGAAATTAGTCAGAAACTGGTAAGTTTTGTCATTTTATTATAATTTTTAACTTATTTGATTCTATTGGGAACACTAAACTTTATTAACAATTATACATATTATACTTATAACTGTAATAATGTATGTTTATAAGAATCAGCAATCAAAACTTATGACAGCCGGTCTTATATATATACCTAACGAGTTTAATACCACCTAGTAACCACCCATCCACCATTAATTTTTTTTATTCAAATATTTCCGTTTTGGTACTTATAACTAAACTAACTACGAAATTCATAGTTTTCTTAAAAAATACTAATGTAAGTATGTATCGCGTGTCTAGATGGTATAGGCAACAGTTAATAATAATTTTAGTATTGTCATAATAGCTATAAGTAGGTCATCATCATCATCATCATTACAGCCCTTCACAAGTCCACTGCTGAACATAGGCCTCCCCCAAGTAATGCCACAAAGCACGGTCCTGAGCCACCTGCATCCATCGACTTCCTGCATGTCTTACCAGGTCGTCGCTCCATCTAGTGGGGGGCCGCCCTACACTACGCCTACCGGTACGAGGCTGCCACTCGAGAACCTTTCTTCCTCATCGGTTATCGGTTCTTCGAGCTATATGGCCGGCCCATTGCCACTTCAGCTTACTAATCCGGTGGGCTATGTCGGTCACTCTGGTTTTACTGCGGATATCCTCATTTCTGAGTCTATCACGCAGTGAAACTCCGAGCAGAGCCATCTCCATAGCTCGCTGAGAGACCTTGAGCGTCCTCATACGGCCAGCGGTGAAGGACCACGTCTCAGATCCGTAAGTCATCACTGGCAACACGCACAGGTTATACACTTTAGTTTTCAGAGATTGAGATATACCTGACGAGAAGATGTGTCGTAATTTCACGAACGCTGCCCAGCCGAGTTGAATCCGTCGATTGACCTCTCGGTCGAAGTTGGACTTACCTAGTCGGACTATTTGTCCCAGGTAAACGTACTCGTCAACAACTTCGAGCATAGTGCTCCCAACAACTACCGGCATAGGTGTGACATGGACATTAAACATGATCTTTGTTTTGTCTATGTTCATCTTAAGACCTATCCGTTGGGAGACACCATTGAGGTCATTGAGCATAGTGCTAAGGTCCTCCAGCGATTCTGCCATAAGGACTATATCATCGGCAAATCAAAGGTGAGTGATGTACTCGCCATTGATGTTAATACCGTATCCTTTACAGTCCAGTAGCTTGAAAACGTCTTCCAACGCAACGATGAAGAGTTTCGGGGATATAACATCACCCTGTCTTACACCTCTCTGCGATTCGATAGGTTTCTAACTCTGGTTCTGTACTCGGATAGCCATGGTAGCCCTACTGTACAAACATTTCAGCACTTCAATATACCGACAGTCAACTAGGCACCGCTGAAAAGACTGTAGCACCGCCCAAATTTCGACGGAATCAAAGGCTTTCTCATAGTCCACATACGCCAGGCAAAGTGGCAGATTGTACTCTTCGGACTTCTGTACAATTTGCCGAAGGGTATGTATGTGGTCTATGGTACTCAAGTCTTTTCGGAAACCGGCTTGTTCGGGTCGATTCGGGTTCGTTCGGTGTCGTCGAGTCTGCGTGCGAGACGATTCGTAATGACTCTCGAAAACAGCACGTAGACGCGGCTCAGAAGGGAAATCGGTCTGTAGTTCTTCAAGAGAGCGTTGTCGCCTTTCTTAAAGAACAAGACCACCGCGCTTCTGCTCCACGTCTCCGGAGTAGTGCCACCATGGAGGACGGAATTGAAGAGCTTCTGAAGGACTTCAAGTACCGGTGTTCTACCCGCTTTCAGAAGCTCCGCTGTAATTCCATCCTCGCCCGGGGCCTTGCCGTTTTTAAGGTGGTGGAGAGCCATTCTAAACCCACTCAGACTGACGTCCGGGATATCATCGGAATAGTGTCGGATAAGACTTGCTCTTGGATCGTTACTCACACTTGAGTGTGGCTCCAACGATGATGTGTACAGCTGCCCATAGAACCTCTCAATCTCACTCAGAATCTCAGGTGTCCCGGAAATTATTTTGCCACACTCAGTCTTCAGCCTTGACAGTTGGCTCTTTCTGGCAGACAGATCTCTGGCAAAGACTTTGGAGCCCTGGTTCCGCTCGATCGCTTCTTTAATACGAGCAATATTAAATTTGCTTAAGTCTCGCCGCATGCATTTGGAGATCTGTCTGTTCAGTTACCTGTATGCTGTCTAATCTGTTGACGATTGCAGCCTCATCTCCCTTCTAACAGCCATGAGATTAAGAGTGTGAACGGAGAGTTTTTGTGTTCTTTTGCGGCGGGTCTTGCAGAACTTAGCTCCGACCGCATGGACAGTTTCCACGAGCTTGTCATTCATATCGTCCACTGCATTGCAATCCTCTAGGCACTGAAAGCGGTTTTGTAACTCGAGCTGAAAGGTTTCAGGATTCCGGATTAGAGCACGAGGGGGACGGAGCGTTGACTTCATTAGACCAGACCTCTCCAACTTAACATTTAGGTTCGGTGTGCCTCTAAACATTCGGTGATCGCTGCCAGTTTTCACCCTGCGATCACTGAGACATCACTGAACAGTTGGCGTCCGGTCGTCATAATGAAGTCAATCTAATTTTTTGTTGAACCGTCGGGGCTCGACCAGGTCCACTTCCTATGGGGCCTCTTCTGGAAGAAAGAGTTCATCATAAAGAGTCCCTCTTTCTCCATAAAGTCGGCCAGCTGCTGGCCTCTTCGGTTCCGTTGCCCTACTCCAAATTTCCCCACCTTCAGCTCACCGCTTTCTCTTGTGCCTAGTTTTGCGTTGAAGTCTCCCATCAATACCGTGTAGTGGGTTTTGGAGTAACGCATGGCTCTGGAAATATCCTCATAAATTTTCTCCACCTCCTCATCGGGATTTGCCGAGGTTGGTGCGTAAACCTGTATGACCTTCAGCGAATACCGTTTGGTGATTCTGAGTATCAGGTACGGGACCCTCCTCGACACACTCCCAATCTTTATAACGTTGTTGACGAGAGACTTGTGGACGATAAATCCGACACCTCCTTGGAACAGATGGTCGCCCTCCCGGTGGTAGAACAAGTTGCCGGACTCGAGAATTGCCGTATCCTCCCCCTCTCTTCGGACTTCGGATAATCCAATAATATGCCAGCGCAACTTGTCTACCTCTTCTTCCAGCTCCATTATCTTCTCGTCTGTCCTCAGACTGCGTGCGTTTTATGTTGCCAGGTTGAGTCGTCGTAGGTGGCAACCGAACCTCCACCGGAGATTCTTAGCACCCCCTGCCCCGCCGTTACCACGGTCGCCACCGTAGCCAGGAATAGCGGGGCCGCCGGGGACTGGGGGCCGTTTTTTTGCGTCGTTATTCATGGGGGGATATTAGCCATAGTTGCCACGCTTGGCGAGCGGGTTGGCAACCGCAGTTTTTTATTATAACACAGTTGTTATCAGAAAGATGCTGCTGCCCATCTCCTGCCTGTCTCCTTCTGTCGCCTCTTACGACACCCACGGGAAGATATGGGGTAGTGGATATTCTCAACCGCCACTACACGGCATGTATAAGTAGGTAAACATGTATAAGTAGGTATGTATACTTAACTCTGAATGAGTTTGAGAATGTGAACTTGTTGGTATGGTAACAAATTGTTTTTCTCAAGAACTCGACAGATAACAGGTAATTTTATCTTTTATATATATTTTATATTATCTTTTTATTATTTATATTTTACAATGAGTCATACAATAGAATTACGGGTGAGAGACACACTTACCTTACACTGAATTATTCCAATGCCTCCCGATGGAAGCTGCCTATTCCATGCGTTCGCCGGTTGAGATATTAAGTAATGTATATGTTCACATGGAATAATTCCCTATTTGCTAAGCATATGTCATTACTATCCACAAATCACAAGGCCTTAGCCTTGACAGTGCTCTTCTCGACATAAGCTCCTCTATATTTAGTAGAGGGCAGGCTTACGTTGGACTCTCCAGAGCTAAAACCTTAGATGGTGTACATCTTATCAATTTAGATCCAAGTCAAATCAAGTCACAAGAGTGCTCTATTGTAGAGTAGAACCGTCTGCGCACGTTATATCGCCCCGACTTGGCCAAATTAAGTATAAACAGAAAATGCGTGAAAAAAAATTCGGATACTGAATGGGCAATTCACTAAAACATATCAAAGGTACAATAAAATATAGAAAATAACACAAAAAGACATTTTTTTAAAACTACTTTTACGGATTTTATCGCGTTTATTTTACTATTATTTTTATTCCCGACGTTTCGGGCGCTTTCCAGCACCCATGGTCACGGGGGACTGAGATGACTGACGTCCCGATGTCATTATTAAACCCGGAGTACCTTCAGTTTTTTTAATTATTGTTTATGGTCCGATCTATGCAAAATGAACTGACTTGATTATAGGATCCCAAGCAGGTGGTAGTACCCAGCCTTCTTCTCTATTGAAATTAGCATTTTTTTTAATTTCAATAGCCTCACGTATCATCCTTGGTAGGAATCGGTGTTCTTTCAAATTTGTGGTCTATCAAATCTGATGTAATGGTTGGGGCCGTCTAGGATATGATCGCAAACTGCAGACTTCCCGGAACGTTGATGCTTCACATCAGCTATATGTTCTTTTACGCGGTTTCTAATTGATCTTTTTGTTTGTCCTGTATAAGAGAGACCACATTCACAATCAAGCTTGTACACTCCTGCATCTTGTAGAGGAATATGACACTTGACTGATGGTAGGAACTGACTAATCTTCTTCGGCGGCTTGTAGAATGTTCTAATAGAAGCTCGCTTCAAGACATAAACAATAATTAAAAAAGCTGAAGGTACTCCGGGTTTAATAATGACATCGGAACGTCAGTCATCTCAGTCCCCCGTGGCCATGGGTGCTGGAAAGCGCCCGAAACGTCGGAAATAAAAATAATAGTAAAATAAACGCGATAAAATTCGTAAAAGTAGTTTTAATCAATGTGTAGTGTTCGCGTAAATATAAGAAATCATTATGTAAAGCAATACGGACTGGAAATAGCAAATAAAATACGCCGATTAGAAGATCTAAAGACCAAGCGCGCAAGATACATAACAGCTTTAAATTTCTTGGAGAGATGCAGAGATTATAATCTCATTCCTAAGTGTGTCAAGATATCCACTAAAAAAGACAATCGACTAAGCGCTAAGATCTTAAATCAGGCTAGTAAAAAGTTGTTAATAACGGTAATTCAGCAAAAACGTACCGATCTATATTTCATAAACAAAACCGTAGACAATTCGTCCAGTGAATTAAAGACAGTTTTATCGGCATTTGATTATAAAAATTGCATGGAAACTTTAGATAAACGCGAAACAACTAAATACAATGAATGCAAAAATAAACATATTGATAAATAACATAAATTAACAACTAAATCAAATGTCCAACATACGAAATCGTTGACCACAGACACGAATCATAAACAACGCGCTGTCTACAACTTATCAAAACAAACACTGGACGACGCCACAATAAAAGTTTTAGAAAAAGGTATGAATTTCGCAATAACACCGCGAAAAATACCGTATGAGGACATTATCTGTAGTGTTGAGGACTGTCTGTATAAAATAACATTAGTAATGAAGATTTAGAGGCCCTACGTCAAGACATTTCGTCTATGTTACGTCGAAATTCAGCGCCGAAATTAAATCTTCCCAAAAATGAATTTAACGCGTTGAAAAAAAGTTAAGTTTTACATCGAAAGTATTACCAATGAAAACGGTCTAATCGCCGAGACTCAATGCTTTCCCATTTAAAAATAAATTAATCTCAAAAATTTTAACATTGAGTTTGTAAGTTTCACACACTTAGTTTATTTATCGTTTTAGTGTAAATTGTTATCGTTTAAATAATTTACTATCTTTGATATAGCGTTATTCACCTCCTTAGATTTAAAAGATTACAAGTCATTAAAGAAGGACATCCGTTAAAACGACCGACTAGTAAGAGCTTTTACCATTGATAATAGCTACTTTCTGCGTTCTGATTTGCGCTCTTATATATGAAATAATAATTGTAGCACTGTGTTCTTAGCAACTTAGTGCTGTTTTTTTCTTATTGATGCCTCATGCTGAACACAATCGAAGGTTTTAGAAATTTTTGAGTAATATCTAACATAATATCAGTCAGTGGACCCTTAAAACCGATAATCTAGCAAATGGCACTCAGTTCAGCCAAGCAGACTCTAAACGATATACTCCTGAGGTGAAGGCAGAAGAAGAAAGCACCCAATGTCCTTTACCTCTCTCTTTTATAGAGTAAAGGTAAACAAACGACGAAACATAGTCCATCTGATGATAAGTGGATGCTGCGGCGTTAATATACGCCTACCTACATTTATCCTAGATGAGAATCAAAATGAAGATTTTTTTTGTTGTCACCTATGAGGACTAAGATGGAATGCCTTGTTCCCAGCAAAAAGCTTTTCTAAACTCACCATACCAAACACAACAGCGTTAATCAGCTACTTTACGCTAGTATTCTGTGAGAGTGTGGTCATATCCCGGTCGAACCGACCCATTTGTGCTACAACCATAATATAGCTGCGGGGTGGCTCTACCATATAAAACTCTCTTTATTTTTGTAATACCCATTTTTTTAAACCCGTCCAAAGTCATATCGTCGTCCTTCTGTCATTTCCTCTAAATAATCAAACATAGCTCTGAAATCGTGGGATAACTTTTACTCCATACACCTCAACCGGTCGAATTCGACCGATTGGTATATGACGTAGCATCCCAAGCGGTTGAATTCGACCGGACCCACTCACAGCACTTTCACCCATAAAAACTTATGTTTATAGAATACTTTTCTAAAAAGAAGTTTGGCATTATAGAATCAATATGAAATTTTCTATCCTTTAGTGAAACAAAAAAAAAACAGTTACTCTATAGATATTCATTTATAATCTACATTCAAAGTCCGTCATTGTCGAGTGTTTGTTGTTGTACATTGTTCCGTTGATTTTTGGATTTTTTTAAGTTTAGAAAAGTTCTTTTTATTATAAAATTTTTATGAAAGTTTTTGTGTCGATATAATTTATTTTTTATGTAAATAATTTTAAGTAATATATAAAATTATAGTAATTTTCACGTTACCGACATCCGCTTGGTATGTAGTTATCAAAATATAATAAAGTATTTTTGTAATGATTAATTCATTGAATAACGTGACTTTTGTTTAAACTATAGAATAGAAAATTTTGTACAGATTCTATAATGCCAAACTTCTTTATAAAAAAGTAGTCTATAAATATAAGTTTTTATGGCATCGCAATGTCGTGTTGCGCACCGTGAAGTCGTTGGCAGCGGATCCCACTTGCACATTGCGTCAACCGAAGAAACACCACTACGTCGTAATGCGCCGCGCTACGCCGCGAGGCATCTTGATGCGCAGCGCGAAGCCACGGGGCATTTTTTAATTATCTTAATAAAATGTGTATCTTTTTATACAGTAAATAAAGTTTTATTATGTATCACTATCCTAAACAGTACGCTATGCGTGGCTTCACATCACGTCTCGGTGTAAACTGACCCATAGATGCAAGAACCCTTTTTAGATAGAAGATAACCTGGCACTTTTTTCCTTATATGAAAGCCCTTGGAGCTTAAATTCATCGACGCGGCCACAACAAAAGAAATCGAATCGGTACAGATATGCGCAAGCTAACTCGGCTACGTAATACACGGCGATTGCTGCAGGGAATAGATTCATAAGTCACAGCTGAAAAGATGGGTCTTTCAAATCTTTGTAATTCTGGAAATTTTGCAAAATATCTTACTGTATATTCCGAACTAACTAAATATCCCACTTTTTCTGTTAATTAATAAGTGAAATATTCTCACTGGGATATAATGCTTGCAATGTTTTTCTTGCCTTTGTTGAAAGGACAGGTCTAATTTATTATCATTTTATTCCAAAATCATTTACAATATGTACGAAATCATGGAAGGCGAGCGATGCGTTATATCTTATACTGAGACGTCCAGTAAATTTTAAAGTAGTCCAAAGTGTTGCGTTCAAAATTGAAATTAATTGAAATATTTAATTATTTCTTCTTCCTCTTGTACATCGGTCCGGGAAAGTCCACTGCTGAATATGGGCCTTTTCTGCTTGGGTAGGCAGATTGGTAGCATTTATTTATTTTTCTGCATTTTTGAAGTTTTATACTGTTTCACTTACTACATACCATTAAAAATCCACTGCTGAACATCGGGCTTCCTCATAAATTGCCATAAAGTACGGTACTGAGCCACTTACATCCTTCGACTGCCTGCATGTTTCAGGTCGTCACTTCATCTAGAGGTGTTTTGTAATATTAAGTTGATAACATGTACAGAATTTGTAACGAATTTCTGAAATGATTTATTGTTTGACAAATACAATAAAAATAACCGAAGTTAAATATAATATAACTATAAACATAGCTCCAGACAACGAAGGGCTTGATGGACAGGCCTAATTGTAGCTAATGCACTCATTTCCGACCGCTTAATAACATCGCCTGTTCGTGAAATGTTGCAGGTTAATGAAGACGAAGATTCTTTAGCTGTGTGTATTTATTTTGTTTAAGTTTACCTGTGATCACATATACACTGCAGCAGCAAAACTTTACGAATCATTGTCTCGACATCGTAACGAGGTAGATTTATATAAGGCATTCTAATATGAATAATTTATTTTTCTTATTGATAAGTCAATACTAGTCCACTAATAGATATGGGTATCTCTTTTTGTAGAAAGAAATTGTCTGGTTTCTATAATTAAAAACGTTTTTTTTTTACTTCAACAAGCCATTGTGCGGTAAATGAACGCCTTTTTTTAAACAAAATACCAGTTCATTTTGTTTATGGACCATTCAAGGTGTTTTCATTTAAAGTCATCCTAAGCTGCTTAATCAATAGTTTGTAATATGTATAAACTGTTTTACATGCATCTCGTATTTACTGTTTAAAAGGATCATAATATATTATAAATGAATGTTTAAAACATCCCGATAAGTTTGTTGCTGGTTATTCTGGCGACAGAGGTTTTTTTAAGTAAAAACATGAATGAAATTCAATAAGTATTCCTGTGATCTATATTGAATAAAATAATTCTATACTATTTCATTCCGTTCCATTCCGTGCCTTCCCGATCCATTCCGTTCCATTAAGTTCCCATCTATTCCATTCCATTCTGTTCCATTCCAATCCATTCTGTTCTGTTCCATTTCGTTCTATTCATTCAATTCTGTTCAGGTTTGTTCCGTTCATTTATGTTTTATGCAATTCCGTTCTATTCTTTTCTATTGTATTATATTATTTTCTAGTCTACTCTATTCTAAAATACTCTATCATACTCTACTATACTCTTATCTTCTCTATTAAATTCCCTTCTAATATATTCTATTCAATTCTATTCCATTCTATTTCATTTTATTCAATTCTAATCCATTATTTTACATTATTTTCTATTATACTCCACTTTAATCAATTTTATTCTATTCTATTTCATTGTATTATATTGTATGTCATTATATTCCCTTTTATTCATCATCATCATCACAGCCCTCCACAAGTCCACTGCTGAACATAGGCCTCCCCCAAGTAATGCCACAAAGCACGGTCCTGAGCCACCTGCATCCATCGACTTCCTGCATATCTTACCAGGTCGTCACTCCATCTAGTGGAGGGCCGCCCTACACTACGCCTATCGGTACGAGGCTGCCACTCGATAACCTTTCTTCCCCATCGGTTATCGGTTCTTCGAGCTATATGGCCGGCCCATTGCCACTTCAGCTTACTAATCCGTTGGGCTATGTCGGTCAATCTGGTTTTACTGCGGATATCCTCATTTCTGAGTCTATCACGCAGAGAAACTCCGAGCATAGCCCTCTCCATAGCTCGCTGAGCGACCTTGAGCGTCCTCATACGGCCAGCAGTGAAGGACCACGTCTCTGATCCGTAAGTCATCACTGGCAACACGCACTGGTTGTACACTTTAGTTTTCAGAGATTGAGGTATACCTGACGAGAAGATATGTCGTAATTTCCCGAACGCTGCCCAGCCGAGTTGAATCCGTCGATTGACCTCTCGGTCGAAGTTGGACTTACCTAGTCGGAATATTTGTCCCAGGTAAACGTACTCGTCAACAACTTCGAGCATAGTGCTCCCAACAACTACCGGCATAGGTGTGACATGGACATTAAACATAATCTTTGTTTTGTCCATGTTCATCTTAAGACCTATCCGTTGGGAGGCACTATTGAGGTCATTGAGCATAGTGCTTAAGTCCTCCAGCGATTCTGCCATAAGGACTATATAGTCAGCAAATCGAAGGTGAGTGATGTACTCGCCATTGATGTTAATACCGTATCCTTTGCAGTCCAGTAGCTTGAAAACGTCTTCCAAAGCAGCGGTGAAGAGTTTCGGGGATATAACGTCACCCTGTCTTACACCTCTCTGCAGTTGGATAGGTTTCGAGCTCTGGTTCTGTACTCGGATAGCCATCGTAGCCCTACTGTACAAACACTTCAGCAACTCGATATACCGACAGTCAACTTGGCACCGCTGAAGGGACTGCACCACCGCCCAAATTTCGACGGAATCAAAGGCTTTCTCATAGTCCACATACGCCAGGCAAAGTGGCAAATTGTACTCTTCAGTCTTCTGTACAATCTGCCGCAGGGTTCGTCGAGTCTGCGTGCGAGACGATTCGTAATGACTCTCGAAAACAGCACGTAGACGCGGCTCAGAAGGGAAATCGGTCTGTAGTTCTTCAAGAGAGCGTTGTCGCCTTTCTTAAAGAACAAGACCACCGCACTTCTGCTCCACGCCTCTGGAGTAGTGCCACCATGGAGGACGGAATTGAAGAGCTTCTGAAGGACTTCAAGTACCGGTGTTCCACCCGCTTTCAGAAGCTCCGCTGTAATTCCATCCTCGCCTGGGGCCCTGCCGTTTTTAAGGTGCTGGAGAGCCATTCTAATCTCGCTTAGACTGACGTCCGGGATATCATCGGAATAGTGTCGGATAAGACTTGCTCTTGGATCGTTACTCACACTTGCGTGTGGCTCCAACGATGATGTGTACAGCTGCCCATAGAACCTCTCAATCTCACTCAGAATCTCAGGTGTCCCGGAAATTATTTTGCCACACTCAGTCTTCAGCCTTGACAGTTGGCTCTTTCTGGCAGACAGATCTCTGGCAAAGACTTTGGAGCCCTGGTTCCGCTCGATCGCTTCTTTAATACGAGCAGTATCAAAGTTGCGTAAGTCTCGCCGCATGCATTTGGAGATCTGTCTAATCAGTAGCCTGTATGCTGTCAAATCTGTTGACGATTGCAGCCTCATCTCCCGTCTAACAGCCATGAGATTAAGAGTGTGATCGGAGAATTTTTGTGTTCTTCTGCGGCGGGTCTTGCAGAACTTAGCTCCGACCGCATGGACAGTTTCCACGAGCTTGTCATTCATATCGTCCACTGCATTGCAATCTTGTAGGCACTGAAAGCGGTTGTGTAACTCGAGCTGAAAGTTTTCGGGATTTTGGATCAGAGCACGAGGGGGACGGAGCGTTGACTTCATTAGACGAGACCTCTCCAACTTAACGTTTAGGTTCAGTGTGCCTCTAACCATTCGGTGATCGCTGCCAGTTTTCACCCTTGCGATCACTGAGACATCACTGAACAGTTGGCGTCTGGTCGTCATAATGAAGTCAATCTCATTTTTTGTCAAACCGTCGGGGCTCGACCAGGTCCACTTCCTGTGGGGCCGCTTCTGGAAGAAAGAGTTCATTATAAAGAGTCCCTCTTTCTCCATAAAGTCGGCCAGCTGCTGGCCCCTTCGGTTCCGTTGCCCTACTCCAAATTTCCCTAACTTCAGCTCACCGCTTTCCCTTCCCTTTTATTAATCTCTTTTAAATTCTTTTCATTATATTCCATTATATTCAAGTCTTATCCATTCTATTTTAGTTCAATTCTTGTCCCTTATCGTAAACCAAAAATACCTATCTTACAATATGTAAAGACTTCGCATTTAGAGTACCTTAAACATGCAAGTTTCCTTACGATGTTATTTTTTAACGCCGTGCAGGTAATAAATTGACAAGTAAAACTGTAACTAACAAGTTCATTAGTGAGGCACGAATCGAACACGGTTGGCTCACAAACTTTATAATTCTAAGAGGAGCGCTTATCCCCCTGATCTACTACGATGAAATTTAAGTGCAAACATTAAAATAGAACTGCGGCAAGGATCCGTTGTACCGGCAGATATAATCTCCTTCATATAAAACTGAACAGCTCTATTGTAGGATATGTAGGATTTATTACGGAAGTCTGAATACTAAGTATGAGCGATATGAAAATAGCGGATGTGAATTAAATTCGCTTTAATCTTCTTTGTTCATATATCAACGTTTCATTCTTTCCTTATAAATTTATTGACAAAATAACTTACGGTCCATCTGATGGTTCATGACATTTGCGGCTCATGACACCTGCAACCAACTTCAAACAAAGAAGGCTACAGATGCACCACCCCTTTTACTGGAAATGAGGCAATTCATGTTATTCCTCAATGGTGATAACGCATCTCCATTTTGATTCGTAGTCGAGAATAAATGTAGATATCTATGAGCCATAGCAACTACTTAATATGAGGTGAATTGTGTGCTTGTTTCTCACCCTTATACAACAAAAAAGTTGCCACTTCTGAGACTAAGTTGGAATGCCTCTCAGACTGTTATTTTATTGGCTCTCTATACCCTTTAAATCGGAACAAATCAGTTCAAGTACTGATATTTGGCGCTGTTATTTAAGCTTTATATAAATAAACTAAGAAGAACATAATTATCTCTAAAGGCCCATTTACATAACGAAACACAGCTTATTTTGTGCTTGTGCCATTTACGTGTAGTGTAGCTTCAAGTATTGCTCATATTTGCGTTGGCGAATTTTTGACTCCAGCGTTGCTAGTTTTATATGACAGGTGTTTATTAAAAAAACGAGTCAAAAGTGTTAATATTTGGTTCTGTTCATCTAATGAAGTTCATTGAGATTTATCAAATTCCTGAATGTTTATGGGATACTGAAAATATGTATTACAAGAAACGTGATGGACGTAATGCTGCACTAGCAACATTTACATTTTTTGAGCCAACACCTTTTTTTACGATATTATCTCGATATTTATTGCTTCAGAAGAGCAGCAGCGATCAACAAACCCTCTGCACTCATGTTTGCAAATGAAAATAAAATCCTATCCTATAATAAGAATTGCATAATAAATTACTGTATGTACTGTTTACATTACATGAACTAACTTCAACTTGTACTCAGTTTTTGTATCATACCATATGATTATTATCTCATTGTCGCACGTAGTACTTTATCTTAGACTGGAAATAATTCCAAATGCTAATCTGCGTTCCATGAAGACGTAAATTGTTAGATATTTTTAAACATTTTGTCTCTCTGTTTGTTTGCGATAATCTTCGTAATGGCCGAACTGATTGTAATGAAACTTCACGAACAAATAATGAACAATGCCAGGAGTGATCTTGGCTTTATTTTATTCGAAAAACCTAAAATAGTTTTTATATAACGTAAAACAGGTAAAATAAATGATCTTCTATTATTATCTAATATATAATATAGAAATATCGAAATGTAATATAAATGGAGTATAAATACATAAATTACCTTTCAATGAAATTTTATGAGATACTTATGGAGTAACCTTGATGGTGCTTGTTTAGGTGTGACCCGGTAAGTGACGGTATTGTCGAGATCCAGAAATGCAAAGTCTGACGGATCCCTAGTAATCTAAATTATCATACAAACATATATTCAATCTGCATAAACGTGATTATAAAAGTTATGATTAAATTTGAATTTATCTCGTCGCGAATCATACGTTCATAAAGCTTACGTTATTTTGTTTGTTTAACTTACTGATAATTTCATAAAACGGATAGTTGTGGTTCTCAAACAGATTGTTGAATTATTAAAATCACGAAGGGAGGATAATACTGTTGGATTATTCATTGACACATCACGTGAAGGATTATTGGCGTTATGAGCATAATTTAAGTTCAATAAAACATTAAGTCAAAAGATAAGCTCGTAATAAAGGAAATTATGAGACAACTATATTTTGTTATATAATATAATTAGGAGTCTAATGAGCGCTAAGTCCACCTGCATTTACATTGGTTTTAGGTGGATGCTGTAGCATACCTACAGCTACCCCCAATTATGAATCAAAATAACCCCGATTATATTAAATATGTAATGTTATTTTTTTTTCAAATAAATTTTAAATTAATAAATCAATACCTTTTCTAATTGAATGGAACATACAGGATATTAGAACATATATGATTGAAAGTCAAACAAGTTATTGCCTTTTCAAGAAATTCATTCGACCTTCCATCGACCTGACCAAAGGGGAACGGCGGATTTAGTACCGCATACTTTTTTCGTTGTTTTGTTATAGAATTAATACCAGATATTAAGGCAACTGAGCCATTAATTTTCATGTAAGTTTTATATTTTGATTATTTTCATGTAAGTTTTATATATTGATGAAGATTAATACATAAAATAAACGCAATGAGGGCTATCGCGTATGAATTCGCCCCTAGAGGCGCTACCGCTAGTGTAGAGTGTGGTCTCCGATATGTCAAATGTCACTGTTAGTAGTAGTTGGGCTACGCGTGTTAATTTTTTTTAGAATAATATTGTAAATATATTGCAATTCCTGAGATTAATTATGGCCAATATAAATTACGGGTCAATGAATGTCAGTGCTTTAAAAGCGGAGCTAAAAAAAGGAGGTGCAAGATTAAATGGGTTGAAAGAACAGTTAATTCAGAGATTAGTTTGTTTACTATTTACAAGTACATTTTTGTCAAAATCATGCATATTTACCGAGTATACAACAATGTTTTCTTTTTACAGACTTAAGGAATATGATATAAATAATAATTTTAATAGAAACATAGAAGGTGAAATACTACAAAATGATTTGGTGTATATTCTTGAGTGGCCTTCAGACAGTTTGTATAGCAGTATAACATCGAAAAGTGTATCACCTAACTTGGATATAGTGAATATTACCACTTACTTTCTAGAGGTTTACAAAGACAATGTGGGAATGACTGAGTATACTGCAGTTCAAAAAAAGGCTATAATATGATGATAAACGAATATTTAGTGGCTCTAGTGATATGTACACAAAATAATTTACTTTTTTGTAAAGATGTTGCACTGTACAATGGATGATTATAATAATAATAAAAACTGACGGAACGGAATAAGAACTGACTAATAATAGAAAATAGACGACATGAAGCAGAGAATCGCTGCTTGGGGAAAGCGGATTCGGCGATATACCCAGAGGTCCACACGGTTCAACCAGAATCGTCTCTTCCAGAGTGATCAGAAGAGGCTCTATAAATCATTGGAGCGCCCAATGGTAAGTGGAACGGGCCCAGTACCGAATGAGGCCGACACAGTCGCATTCTGGCGCAGCCTGTGGTCAGAGCCCGTAAACCACAACGACGGTCCTTGGACGGAAGTTGTGGCAAGTCAGTGGGCGGGTATTACGCCCATAGAACCCGTCATCATAACGCCGGATGACGTAGCTGAGGCGGTCCGTAGGACCCCGAACTGGAAAAGTCCGGGGCTTGACTGGCTTCATTACTACTGGCTGAAAGGGTTCATGGTGTGTCATGCTGTGCTCGCCCGACAGTTTCAAGAGGCTATCAACCAGAAGTCGCTCCCGAGCCACTTCACTACTGGGATCACTCATTTGGTTCCTAAAGTTCAGGGTACCACAGACCCGAGCAAATACCGCCCCATCACTTGTCTACCGACCTAATACAAGACACTAACATCTATTTTGAGCGCGAGAATCACTCGTCACCTGGACTCAATAAATAAGACACACAAGAATAAGACACACGCATATAACGGCTGAGTCATACCTGTCCTCACGTATACCTTTGGCATACTCAGGTGGACTCAGACTGAACTTAATGCCCTGGATAGAAAAGTCCGCACTACAATGACGTCCCATAGGATGCATCATCCGATATCGTCGGTAATGAGGCTGTGCTTGCCGCGAAAGAATGGTGGTCATAGTTTTGTGAACGCGCTCACCATGCATAATGCGAAGTGTGCAGCCTCCGTCAATACTTTCTTGGCGATCCATTCTATAATGACATCATTTCTAGTGATAAAGGGCTTACCCCTCTATCCTTAGCCAACGAGCAACGGCAGGACCCAGCAGTGCTTAGCATTTCCGACCGGGAGACCGTATGGAAGGAGATGGATCTCCACGGGAGGTAACTACAGGGCTCTACATGAGCCCTTCGTAGATAAAATCGCCTCCCTTAACTGGCTACGTTTCGGTGACCTATTCGGGGAAACCGAGGGATTTGTTTGTGCAATACAGGAATTTCAATAGAGAAGATGGCTGGGTGCTACCATCTGCTTGGGATCCTATAATAAATAAAATTAAATCCCAACCCAAGCATACAACTGCAAGACTCCAAGATACCATAAGTTCATACTGTGTAGATCGGAACAAAAGTTAAATTTTAATCTATGGTAACCGCGGTTAACTATGACAGCTGGACGTTGAACATCTCAGTCCTTCCCGTGACCATGGGTGCTGTAAAGCTCTCGAAACGTCGGGTAAAAAAGTTAAATATACGCGATAAATTCCGTAAAAATTAAGTATTATTTCAAGGTGATGAAATTTTCTACTCTTTTAGGAGTGCAATTTTTTCTCCAAATGAGACTATCGTGAATTACAACTTGTTTAATGAAAAGGATTCATCAAAATCAGTTTGTGCTATTGACTAGGGTAGCACCTAATATACACACAAAACTCATACAGTAGAATTGTGAACCTCCTCTTTTATTTAAAGCAAAATGGTTCTCCCAGTAATTTGTTATCAGTAAAAATTGTCCACGATTCTAATCTAATAGGCAACAGCATTATGCTGTTATTTTTAATTGGTGTTGGGTGCAAGCGCGGTCCTTAACCAACCGAGTCGACACATTCTAATTTATGTAAATGGAAGCGCAGCCAAACAATGTTCCAAATGCAAATAAAGTTGAAAAAGTTGTTTGTGACTGTATAGTGGAACTGTGTAATCTTTTACCATAGTGTGATTTAATTTTATTTTAATGCTACCACCCATACTAGTATTTTTTAATGTATCGCGGAGACGTTGTTTATATATAATCTGCACATGGACAAGCATCAAGAGCCGTAAAAATTATTTATAGGCTATACTTGTTCTATGTTGGATTCAACCAGCAGCCTTGCAGCGTCGCCATCGAATTCCTAAGGCTAAGGTTTTTATGACACTAATGTTATGGTATATTTATATATGGTGGCAATATATGTGATGTATTGATTAGAGACTGTAAGCTAGACTGTAATTAACAATATTAATTGATGCGGTCTTAAGTCTGAGCTAAGTAATTGCCGGTTGAAACTATTGCTTAACTACTCGCCACTGTGGATGCGGCAACAAAGTCGTGGGTTTTAGTTAATAGCTTGTGTTTCAAAACAAAATAATTTTTTGAATAAGGGTGACAAGCGAGCACATAGTCCACCTAACTGCTACTCTGGCCCTTAGATATTTACATCTATCCTAGATCAAGAATGTTGAATGGCTAAGATGGAATGCCTAGTTACCAGTTAAAACGTGTCTCCGGTTCTCTACACTCACCATAGTGAACATAGCTTAACGCTGCTGATTCATGCTGTTATTCTGTGAGAGCGTAGTCCTTCTCTGGTCGAGCCGACCTATTCATGCCATAGCCATAATAAAGCTGCAGCGTGGGCCAAATGAAGGTGATTAATGTTATTTTTAGAATAGAATGACCAGCACACGGTTCACCTGATGGTAAGTGGATTATGTGGCCCAAAGATATCTACATTTATCCTCGATTAAGAACCAATACGCAAATTGGTCGTTATTCGTGAGGACTAAGATGAAATGCCTCGTTTCCAATAAAAAGTATCTCCGGTTCTCTACACTTACCATACGAAACACAGGCTGCTGTGTTTCGTATGGTAAGTGTAGAGAAGAAAGAGGTAAGCTTCATGCTGATGAAGCTGCTATTTTACGTTGGTATTCTGTGAGAGCGTGGTCCTACCCCGGCCGAGACAACCCATTCGTGCTACAACTATAATATAGTTGTAGCATAGCTCTACCACGTAAAGGCATTATAACATTTCGCAGATGGATATAGCCGTCTTTCTTATTAAGTAGTGACTCAGAACATTTGAATATTTGCAATAAATCCAGATAATTACTAAAATAAACACCTAGAGAAAAGTCTAGATTTGGGCTGTACTTTGCTATATTCATAAATATATGAAGACCACGGACTTCTAAATGCAGACTTAAAACGCTAGTAGATATCGTGGTAACAAATAGGTCTGGGTGAAAAAATATGATGAAAGTGGATGAGCCGCCCTTTCCAGTCGATTTTTTTATTGAGATTTTGGTTGGTGTGTGATTTAAATTTTTATTGATCGAATACTTTACATACATACATTTTTAACCACTACACAAATAGCTGACGCTTATATTAGCGACTGCAATCTCCTTTAATTCGAATTGTTAAATAACCAATGATTGCCGATTGACACAGCAACTTACACCTAAGATATCATTTATATGGGTTATTAACATGATTGTTACAATCATAAAGTACAATAATTAAAATGTCCCATTACATTTAATGCAGTCTCATTCCGATCGCATTTGCTAAATGAAATGGACGTACATTCATTGTTCATTTCTTAATAGATTTACCTCAATTGATTGGTTTGCAAAATTATTAAATAATTGTACATGTACGAATTACATATTAATAATTGAATATGTAATTCGTACATGACGAGCACACAGTTCACCTGCTGGTACGTGGATTCTGTGGCCCATAGATATCTACATTTATCCTCGATTAAGAACCAATACGCAAATTGGTCGTCATACGTGAGGACTAAGGTGAAATGCCTCGTTTCCAATAAAAAGGGTCTCCAGTTTTCTACACTTCCATACGAAACACAGCAACATGAAACTGCTATTTTACGTTGGTATTCTGTGAGAGCAGCATGATTTTGGACTCCACGGACCTTCATGCAAGATAAGTGCAAGTAGGTTTTCCCGTCACGGTTATTTGATCGAAGTCATCTGAAGGGCTCTTGTCTCCATAAGTATTCCCTCGGTTTTAGAGCCTTGCGGGATATTTGACGAGAGAGACGATGGCAAGAGACCCGATGGTATAACTTTGGTCCCCTGGGAGAGATGTAAATCCCTAGTGTGGGATGCTACTTACGTTGACACTTTGGGAGCCTCTGATCTCAAGGGCCTCTAACTCTTTTAGAGCCGGGGTGGCATCAGAGGCAGCCGAATTTAGTAAATGGCGCAAATATGAGTCTTTGAAAAATGACTACATATTTGTGCCATTTGTTGTAGAAACTATCGGTCCGTGGGGTCCAAGTGCAGTGAAGTTCCTAAAGGAACTGTATACACGGCTGGTCGTCGCTGCTGGTGATAAGAGGGCTGGTTCTTTCCTCACTCAAAGGCTAAGTATAGCTATCCAGCGAGGCCATGCAGCCAGCGTTCTTGGCACTATACCACGGGGAGAAGGACTTTTCGACTATTTAAATTTTTAGTTTTAGTTTTTCTATATTATGGTTTCTTTTTTATATTGTATATAATTAGTATTAATTCTAAATATTATAATTTTAATTATTATTTTAGTTAAGTCTCTTTATTGTCTAAAATCTACAAAGAAAGTCATTTTCAACAGTTGATCACAACTAGAATAAGAAAATGTAAAATCAAATTCAAATCTATTGCTTTTGTTTCGATAATTGGTAAAATTAAAATGTGGGAATTACGTTGCACATATATAGGGGAGACCGGGTACAAAAGTATTTTTTTTTACTTTTATCTATGTTTCTGGTTAGGTGTAATTATTTTAATAAAATTAATGTATCCATATATAATATGACGTTCATGTTCTTTACATTAGTGTTTTGATTTTCCTTATTATTGTGTATTTTATATGAATTACAGGGACTTTAAAAAAAATCGTCCGATGTTACTTTTGACCACGTACGCGGGCCGGGTTTTGGTACAGGTAATGCCCTCTAGCGGTGTATCCATGTATTACGAGTAGTTAGCCCTTTGATGCGGATTACTATGGATCGCCTCTAGATATCGATGCTTGTGTCACAATGAGCGTGACGTGGTAGTGTGCCCCTGTTCCAATAGATGGCGTCTTGCATGCGATGGTGCGCTGCTTGGAAGATGATTCGCAAATCAACAAACAACAATTATTTAGGTTATGATAATTTGCACTTTTTATTTTACACTTGATCCGTTATACACACGAAAGTTATTTTGGCTTGAGATGTTGGGTCCTAAAAAAGACGCAAAGTGCTCCCAAAAGACCTTGAAATTCAAAATTTAGTAGTTGTTTTGTAGTGCAAAACGTTTGTTTCAAGTTTTTACGAGTTTAATACTACTTTTTTCACTGTACTTTATATTTTTTAGCCAGTTTACTAAGCACATTTATATAGTATTGGTCAAAAGTCGCTTTTTATATTATATTTTGTTATTTTTAACGGAGTCGATGTTTGTCGTGTCACGGTGGCGCCCTCTTCTCCTGACTATACAAAGATAAGAAATAAATCTTAAAATTCAGCTAATTGAATATTGAACTAATTACGCTTATTACAATGTTGAAAATAACGCAAGAAAATATATTTTTTAATATTTTTTTAAGCTTATTCTACGTCAAAGGTCTCAAATTAGGACGTTCCATTTTACACACTGCTACTTTATTCAACTCTGTTTCTGAGTTTTAAACATTATTTTACGTTTCATTTAATCAGTAAGTATTTCTTTATTAATCTTTGTATAGTACAGATTAATCAAAAATAATATAATAATTAAATAGTTTACTAATTTAGTATGTCATTATGTGCGAAGCATAAAACGGATTTTTTGACATTTGACAGTGCTGTAATGGGCACATTTATTTCTTTATTATCTAGTTGGTAATAGAAAATCCTAATGATTTCTTATATTTACGCAAACACTACACATTTAAATAATACCAGTTTTTACGGATTTTATCGCGTATATTTATTTTTTTAAATACCCTACGTGTCGAGCATTTACACCCGGTCGGGGGGTGGGGGTTTACTGAGATTTTCAACGTCCAGATGTCATATTCCGTGGTTACCATAGATTAAGATTATTAACTTTTGTTCCGATCTACGCAGTATGAACTTATGTTATCTTGAAGTCTTGCAATCTTAAAATTCAGCTAATTGAATATTAAACTAATTACGATTATTACAATGTTAAAAGTAACGCAAGAAAAAATAATTTTTAATATTTATTCTACATCAAGGGTAAACGTATATTATATTTCGACACTGTATGTGTTCACAGACTGCAGAATTCATGGAGCGTTGATTCTTCACATAGCCTATATGTTTTATAACGCGGGTTTTAATTGATCTTTTAGGACAAACTAATGTAGGAGAGACCACATTCACAATCAAGCTTGTACACACCTGCATCTTGCACATTACACTTGACTGATGTTAAAAACTGACCAATTGTCTTCGGCGGCTTGGAGTATGTTTTAATGAAAGCGTTCTTTAAGATGTAGCTAATCTTGTCAGTGACTCCTCTGACATATGGCAGTACAGCAGGCTTCACTCGTTCACTGTGAGGTAGGCGCGGGACCCGAAGCTTGTTGTCAAGCAAAACATGATTGACGTGTTGGATCTCGGCAGCCAGGTGTTTACTCCCAGTGACTATGCGTGCTTTAAAGTGCTTCAAACGTCGGGTATTTAAAAAGTTAAATATACGCGATAAAATCCGTAAAAGCTAGTAGAAAATACTAACCTAAAAAGTAACACTAATAAGTATTTTTTGGCCCTCGTAGCGATTAAATCCTAAAAATTAATATATGTTATTTTTTTCCAAATTTATATGTAGTTTTTCTACTATACTTTTATATGTGGTAGAGCCACGCTGCAGTTATATTAGTAGTAGGTATATTGGTACAATTGTAGCACGAATGGGTCGTCTCGACCCGACAAACTATCTATCCTATAAAAACCCATATATCTATACATAAACTTTCACTACCAATCAGGATTTTAAATGTATGGAAAGTGATTATTTTTAAATTTCCAACTAGGGGGACTTTTTCTTCTTCTTACCGTCTTTGCAGGTACCACCCGTCGGAAAGCAATGCTTGGACTGCTATGTCTTCCGGTCCGAAGGTTGCAGAGAGACAGTTTATATATACAATACGTATATGCTAGAAATTAGGGTAATTAATAAAAGAAAATACCAAAAGGGTAGAACTGCTGAGCTAGGGTAGAAAAGCCGGCTACTAAAGAGGATCAGTCGGTAATTATACGAGTCTCATTGTCGTTAAGTCTCGTTGGTGTAATTCTTCTAGTGTAAGCAAGGAAGATCGTGTTGCTGAGAGGCTGCCCCGTGTTACATTGAGATGAGTGATGTTGCAGTTAGTTTGCATAGTTTGGTGTTATCAAAGAAAAAAAGTCGTTCTCTGAAAATAATCGACAAGAAGTTTTGGTGTCTTTTTTTTAATTTCATTTTATAGTGTTGTATTCAATGCCAAATGTGTGTTTATATTTTTGGAACTCAGTTTTAACAATATGATTAGTCAGGTCATAAGTTCTGTCAAAAACTTTTTATAAAATTAATGATACACTGTTTGATAATTATATAAAGTTTGAAATGAAAATGTAATTTAATTAAGAATACAATTTTATTTACATTATTCAAAATGCCTTTCCCGTTTTTGAATACATGCCCTTAATCTACGCGGCCAATCATCAATCGCAGCACGCACCACACTCATATCTATTTCTGCCGCTGCTTTAGCCAAAGATGCGCAGATAAATTATAAATTCTGATGAGGTTTAGCGTAGACTTTCTCCTCCAAATGTTTCCAAATCTTATAATCCAGTAGACTTAAATCTGGACTAAAAGAGTGCCAGTCTACGTGTCCGATAAACTCAATTCCATGAACGGTCAACCAGTTTTGGGTGCTTCGTGCCATAAAAGCTGGTGCAGAGTCCTGTTGGAATATCCAATGTCTGTTTTGAACATTGTTGGAGGAAGAAGTTCCACTATGTTTGTTAGGACGGTATTTTGGTACACATCAGCGCCAGTTTTTATACCCTTTTTCACAGAAAAACACCTCAGTTAAGCCTGAATATATAGTCTACTAAATGAAGGATAGAGGGCGCGACACGTTACACATTAGCTCCGCGGAAAAATATTCAAATAAACAGTATTTCTTCAAAATTCTTTATCATAGCATAAAAAAATTAAAAAGCCAGACAAAATTATCAGTGAATATTGTTATCTCGGTATTTTATTCATAAAAAAGGAAATAAAAACGAAATTCGAATGAAAAAGTGCTGTTTACATGATGTGAACTATGAACAAGAAAGTTAATAAAAACAACCGCAAAAAATTTACCAGTGTGAACTTTTCAAAGTGAACAACCAATATTTAAATAGAATCGGTTTCTTGAAGTGAAATAAGTGTACACAAATTCAAATAATCAACAAAAATAATGAAGGTACTTTGGCAGCTAATAAACTGACTTTGAACCAAGAAGTACCCGAAGTCATCGACCTTGCTATTTACTTAACGTAGTTGTTAAGTAAATAGCAAGGTTGCTTACTTTCGCCACTTTAGGTTAATCGCTCACAGCTTTGTGGCCGGTATCGGACTACTCATTGTGTATGAGTAAACCAGGGACGCTTTGAAGCTCTTTCGTTTCGTTTGAGGAATTCTTTAAATTGTTTTTTTGTTTTATTTTCTTTAAATTGGTTGTTTACCAAAACTTCCGAAGAGAGAATATTTAACCTGCTCTCTTTGCAAATCAAGCTATGATTTAAACTGCGCAAATGTTCCTATTGTGCGATTTAATAATACGATGAGCGCTGAACACAAACAAAATTAGAAATGGCAGGCTTGTCGTTGTAAAATGCCCAAAACTGGAAATACAAACACACCAGCACCCAAACTAGCCTTTAACCACAACAATCACAAACAACTGAGGTTAATGTGACAATGAGAAGGAAGCAAACAACAAGCTCTATGATACAACATGGTTATGATGATGATGTTTTTGGGGAATACGTGTACGGAGAACAACTTGAAAAATTACAACTGTCAAATTGACTCACTACTGATTACCCAAATAGAAGAACTTTTAGAAAAAATAACTGGAAAACAATAAGAATATATTATTATCAGAATTAAAAACTATGTTATTAAAAGAAATTTCAACTACAGTAATAAATGAAATATCACTACATATAAATACTATATCTACAGAACAACATACTATGAAAACAGAAAAAACGTACTAATCACACAAATAAAATCTCCAGAATGAAACAAATAGATTGCAGTTAGAAATTAACGAATTACAGCGAACAATGTCGCTACAAACAAAACAGCAAGCAGAATGGTTGTACAATTTCGAAAATAGGAAGTTTGTTCTATACGGATTGGATAAAACTACTGGGATACTGAACACGAACTGCATAACCGTGTGACTTACATATTTCAGAATTTATTAAATATTAATTTGGAAGAGTATATAGAAAGTATAAATAGACTTGGAAAGAAGGGAAATAGAAGACCACTTGTTATCGAACTAATAAGCAAAAAAAAATGGTTAATTAAATCCTTGATAAGAAATTATATTTTAGAAATACAGGACTTGCCATCACTGAACACCTGGACGGAACTTCACGCCAGATACGGAAAAAGTTAAGAAATTTAATGCATGAAGCCAGAAAACATCATGCTATACTGAGGCATAATATACTTTTGATTAACGGCAAGGAATATAAACATACTAATAATGATGAGTCACATGTCGACGTTGAAGTGAATGATGCATCGAAATCAAGAAACACTGAAAGTGAGAAAACGAATCGAAGATAATATAATAGTTCGAAAAACATAAATAAAGAAAATTATAACTTTCGTGAGCAGCGCAGCACCTACTTTTAACATTATTTTTCAAAACATGCAAAGCTTACTTAATAAGAGAGATTTATTAGAATCGTTCCTGGATAACCACAAAAATGAATACCAAGCAATTTGCATCTCCGAAACCTAGCTTACAAAAAATAAGGCCTCACACGTGCAACTTAGCGATTACCACTTGGCTGCAGCGTTCCGCGGAGAAAAATATATCGGCGGCGGTGTGTGCATATTACTAAAAACAACATCGAATACGTTGAACGAACGGATATCATGTACATGTCTATTGAATATATTATTTAAGTTTGTGCTGTTGAACTTTCGGTATTGGATATATTGTTAATTACATTATATTTGAACAGTAGAGAGACAGACATATTTTACAGTCAATTAAATCAAATTCTTCAATATATCATAAAAAATATAAAGATAAAAAATTATTATTGGTGGCGATTTTAATGAGAATACATTAGTAAAATCAAAACAATCATCAGAAATCTTAAATACCATGTTAGAGTCAAATTTTAAGCAACTTATGAAAGAACCCACAGACCTGGAAAAATGTATAGATTTAATATTTACAAATTTCAGTCAAAAAAAAGAGTTAGGCTTTTCAGACCACAAATGTGCAATGCTACAATTAAAAAATGTTACATCAGAACAAAATAACAATCCTTATTTTTATATATGTAAAAGAATATACAATGAAAATAATATAAATAAATTCAAACAATATTTACAAAGTACAAACTGGCAAAAAATCATTTCTAATAATAAAACTGTTGACGGAAATTACAGTTCACTAAATAAAATTTTACACGATGCACTAGAATATTGTATTCCATATAAAAGATTAAAAATTTATAATAAACAACGATATAAATCATGGCTAACATACGGTGTTAAAAAATCTTGTAAATATAAAAGATTACTAAAAATTCATGGTATGCATTCGAAAAATAAAATTTTACAAAATTATTACAAACAATATGAAAAATATTTAAAAAAGGTAATAATAAAATCAAAACCAATACAATCAATTAAAAGAATGAATAAAGCAACTAATAAAATTAAATGTATGTGGCAAATGATAAATGAAAAAAAAGCATGTTAAGGTAAATAAATATAATGAAAATATTAAATTGCATATCAACAATAAATCTGAAGTTTCTAATGTTTTTAACAAGCTGTTCGCGTCAGTTGGTAGCGGCGCGGCAGGTAGTGCGCTCGCGCCACGCTACCGCCCGGTTATGCTCCTCCTGCACTCGATGTTCTTAACCTCAGTGGATGAACGAGAGGTAATGTCATTGGTGCGACAACTAAAATTAAAATCTAGCTTCGGTGTTGATGAGCTGCCGTCCACTCTTATTAAAAAATGTGCCGAAGAAATAGTTCCGTCGTTAACTTTAATTATAAATCAATCCTTTTCTGAAGGTGTATTCCCTGACCTACTAAAAATTGCTATTATAAAGCCAATACATAAAAAAGACAAATAAACGGACCCCAATAACTATCGACCTATTGCACTCTTAAACGTAATTTAAAAAAAATTTGAAAGAGCTATGTTCAAACGATTATACTCATTTTGTGAAACGTACAATATTTTCGACGACGCCCAAAATGGTTTTAGAAAATACCGCCCAACAACCCTAGCCGCATTTAAATATATTAATGAAGTCTTGAACATATTAAACGATCAGAAATACGCAATAGGAATTTTATTTGACATGAAAAAAGCATATGAAAAAATTAAATATGACATACTCTTAAATAAACTTTATGACATTGGTATCCGTGGTGTAGCTCATAAGTGGTTTGCTTCCTTTCTCAGCAATCGTTCACAGTACATCGAAATAGAAAATGTAGATCAAGATTCAAAAACGATAAAATGTGTCAGGTCGAGGGCCCAGCCGGTGCGGGATTCTATACCTCAGGGTTCCGTACTCGGATGTGTCCTCTTCCTTATTTACATCAAGGACCTCCCCAAGATTATTGATGAGCTTTGTGTGATGTTTGCCGACGATTTTTCCTTTGTGTTCCCCTATATCAATAGTACCAAACTTAATTAAAGAATCGACATAATTATAAATAAAGTAAAACAATGGCTAAGCGATCATAATTTAGAAGTCAATTTCAAAAAAAATAAACTAATACAATTCAGACCACGACAAAAACATGAACTAGAGATAAATTATACATATAATCAAACAAAATTAGAATGTATTCAAAATTTTTCTTTGCTAGGTATAACTATAGATCCGAATGTTAATTTTAAATCACATATTCAAAAAAATAAGTTAAAATTATCACAATTTATATATGCTTTAAGAGAATTAAAAAAATTACAAATTTAAAAACGGCAGTGACAGCCTATCACGGCTACGCTCAAGCGTGGCTGAACTACGGTGTCATACTATGGGGCAACAGTGTAGAATAACACGAACTTATTATTTTTCAAAAAAAATGTATACGCGTACTTACAAATATCAAAAAAAGAGAAAGCTGCAAACTTCACTTTAAAAGATTGATTAAAACTACTTTTACGGATTTTATCGCGTTTTATTTATATTAATTTTAATACCAGACGTTTCGGGTGCTTTCCAGCACCCATGGTCATGGGGGACTGAGATGACTGACGTCCCGATGTCAAAGTTAACCCGGAGTACCTTCAGCTTTTTAATTATTGTCTTTGGTCCGATCTACGCAGAATGAACTAACTATATTTTGAAGTCTTGCAGTGGTATGCTTGGGTTTAGTTTTAATTTTATTAATTATAGGATCCCAAGCAGGTGTAGTACCCAGCCTCCTTCTCTATTGAAATTAGGATGTTTTTTTAATTTCAATAGCCTCACGTATCATCCTTGGTAGAAATCGATGTTCTTTCGCGAGGATTTGTGGTCTATCAAATCTGATGTAATGTTTGGGGCCATCTAGAATATGATCGCAAACTGCAGACTTCCCGGAACGTTGATGCTTCACGTCAGCTATGTGTTCTTTTACGCGGGTTCTAATTGATCTCTTTGTTTGCCCTATATATGAGAGACCACAATCACAATCTTAAGAGGCTGGGTACTACCACCTGCTTGGTATCCTATAATTAATAAAATTAAAACTAAACCCAAGCATACCACTGCAAGACTTCAAAATACAGTTAGTTCATTCTGCGTAGATCGAACCAAAGACAATAATTAAAAAGCTGAAGGTACTCCGGGTTAACTTTGACATCGGGACGTCAGTCACCTCATTCCCCCGTGACCATGGGTGCTGGAAAGCACCCGAAACGTCGGGTATTAAAATTAATATAAATAAAACGCGATAAAATCCGTAAAAGTAGTATTAATCAATGTATAGTGTTCGCGTAAATATAAGAAATATTCACTTTCAAAGTATCAAAATTCTAACATTACCGTGCCTATGTAAAAGATGTGTGTGCCGAGTTAATAAAAACCGGCGGCGGCGCGCCTTCAATATTACCTAAGCGGCGGCGTGACGCCGGCAGCGTGAACATTTTATCTTATTTTCATTTAGTAACTGTAAATTTAGGTGATATTTTAAAAACAACCCGGTTTTTGAAAACTTACTTTATTTAAAATCAAAATCAAGCAAGGATCACGTCTTTGACATCTTTTTTGCATTGCTTGTAATTGTCATGGACAAATATTATTTTATTTCGTCTCCGGGGGCTCAGGCGAGATCTCTTTGCAGTAATTACGAACCCTGCAATAGAAAACACTCGTTCACTCGGAGTGCTTGTTGCAGGAATGCATAATACTGCCTGTGCTAAGGATGACAACCATGGGTAAGTATTTCTACTTTTCTTCCAGTAACCCAGGAGATCGCCATCTTTGAGCTCTGCGTGATGCTAAGAAAGACGCAGGTGTCTTCCCTTTGGCTTCGAGGTATGTGTTTATTTCTTTAAGCCTCATAAAATGGCAGTCTAGCAAAGCTGCAGTGACAAGTGTTTCTGTTGTCGAGAACCTTTTATCGAAGTTGGCCAACATATTATTTTTCAAAGCCAACATGATCAATGTTTCATTATCTGGAATTGAATTAAGCACTTCCTTTAACTCCGTTTTGAAAACAAGTCCGAGATTAATAGTGCATCTTTTTTGAGATGATAAAACCTCCACCACTTCTCGAAACTTGCAAAAAAACTTTATCAAATCTTCAAGCAAATTTCATTGCATTTGCACAATTTTGAGGTCGTCTTGGCCGATTCTTCTCACAATATTGTTAATGGGATTTCTGTTACAACAATGTGCCAAATTTTCAATCATCTCTAGGACACTATGCCAACGTGTGGGTGTAGACGTTTTAAAGCTAGGAACATTTGACAAATTTCCGAAAAGAGAACGATCTTCTTCGACTTTGTTTTCATTCCCGCAAATAGAATCATATTCATCGTCTTCAACAATTTGAGCTGCTGTTTCTATAATATTTAAAAACTTCTTTTGTTCGTTATCTGCGTCTTTCTCTAAATCTTGTAATCGGTATCTTACTGCTTTTACTATCTTTTTGCATTTAACAACTAAGCTTAAAATTTCTGCAGTTTTTTTATCTCATCTACAATGACAAGATTGTGATCAATATTCGCCAATGTAAGTGCCCGTTTTACATTAGTTCCTGCGTCGGTTACACTGCAAAGCTTCTTGTCAGTGATTGCAAACTCTTTTTTTGTTTCGTTTACTGCTTTCTGTATCTTTTCTCCACTCTTAACACCTTCCATTAGTTCAGTTTTAAGCGTGAAAGTTTTCAGCTCAAAGTCTGAAATAAAAAGAAAAGGATTAGCAGAACTAAGCAGGAGAAAGCAAAACATATAATTCAATAATAAATAAATTAGGTTAAGGTAGAGTATGGTAGGATTGAAAGAAGTTATACATAAATTCGTTAGGAAAGGTTATGCCGTGAAATAATATGTACTTTAGTGAATAAAAGTGTCATAGTATTTACCGTCAGTCAGGTAGTGCAATGTAAAAGTAATATAATTGAGACGTCTATAGCTGTCTGTCCACAAACGGAAAGTGATTGCTAGTTGAAATGCATTATCCGTTAATATGTGGATCTTTATGTTGTGAAGCACACTTTCGTAAACATCGTCTAATCCAGCTCGACTGACTGAATCACGTGAGGGTATCATGTCTGAAGTGGTATTAATTATTCCATATTTCCGAAACACAAACATGAATAAATGAATATTAATTGTAGCTATTTATTAATTATTAACTATTAAGAGTAAGCTAGGTTAATAAAACATGATTCTGTCAAATGTTAAAAAGCATACACAACCTTAAAAAAATCATTTATATCAATTTTTCAATCATTCCTTCGTCAGCAACTGAATCAAATGGCATCAAAGACTTGCACATCCACAATGATAAATCTCTCGTCAATAGTCATTTGTCAATCGAATTGAATTGAATTGAATCAAATTGTCAGAACGGCGGTCAACATTGAAAAAATCTTTAATATTTGTTTTTGCCCTATCTGAGTCTATTTCTGTTCGAATTTTGTGCTCATCGCGAAGATGTCGCATTAAGTTGCCAGTGGAACAAAGCCACAAGAATTTCACACAAAAATATAGCCAGCAATAAAATCAAATACCCATAACCCGTCTCATGTAGATTATAGGTAGGTAGGTAACTATTATTTTTTGGATTTTCTTTTATACAACAATTATTTACTTAGGTATAACATTATTTTGTTAGAGGAAGTGTTATGATTCTTTTCTTATTTCAGTATTGTGTTTATAAAGTGTGTCAATATAAATTCGTTTCTCGACTCCTACTCATAACCATAACCACAAGACTAATAGGTATCTACTTACGATCCGAACGAAAAGGTAGGTATCACCACACTCATCTTTCTTCGAAGTTAGACAAATACTGCAAAACACCAGGTCTTCTAAAACTTTTTTCTTCTTGTTGACGTTCTCATCGGCATCGTGGAGAACAAGATCGCCGAAATATATCCAACACGTGCTGCTTTTCGATTTAGAAATGAACAAAACACTCACTGAGAATCTCTTAAGTTTACATTTCTCTATATCAGACTTCAATGCCATTATATTATTGATTTAAGTACGTAAAATTTAACTAAACTGCGAATATGCGACGCCAGAAATGCAAAATATTTTTCCGCGGTTTATCTGAGCTAAGCTACGACGCGAGTGTGCTGCCGTGCCGTGCCGTGCTAGCTGGCCAGCAGGCCCTCCTCCCTGCGCCGCCCGTACGGCCCGCGTTTCTCTCTCGGCGCGAAATTTTGAACTGTCGGCGGCGGCGGCGGCGCGCTACGGCTAGGTGGCGGCGGCGAGCCGCAGCGGCGCGCACTTATACTATATATATTAGAAATATGTAAATTTGTAAAAAGACACCCAAGTTTTTACACCAAAATCATAGACGCGCCCCGACACAACGTACCTCGCTATAAGAATAACCTTTTGCAACCAAAATCTAAATTAAAATTACACAGTACAGGTCCTTACTCGATGTCAATAAAAATTTATAATAAATTGCCGGAATACATAAAATCCGAAACAAATATTAATAAATTCATAAGATCTTTAAAAGAGATACTTATTAAAAAAAGTTATTATTCAATTAATGAATACATTGAGGAAAATAATTTTTAAGTGTCTGCCCCTCTTCTTCGTTCATTGCTATGCCTTTCAAGGTGCACGTGATTGTTAGAACTTGCATGTTTTGTTTAGTCTCAAGTCACATGTAACGCAATTTGTGAATAAATGAATAAATAAATATGAGACTCCAAGCCAAAGCATGAGTGAGACTCAATTCTTTTTTGCACCGCAATGGCAGTTTGCCGCATCCAAGCTTCTCACGACTGGACGTGACAATATACCAGCCTGGAGAAAAAGAATTGAGAACCGTATCGCAAAAGGAGGGGCCCTCTTCGGCATACTGACAAGATTCAGTACTAGTAAAATATCAGTATGTCCCAGCTGGATATCACGCAGAAACTAACCAACGCATAGATGACCTGAAGCAAGGAATCGGTGCTCGGGGGAAATGGATAACCAGTGGTTAAGGCAGTTCAACCAGAATCGTCTCTTCCAGAGCAATCATAAGAGGCTTAATAAATCATTGGTGCTACCAATGGTATGTGGAACGCGCCCAGTACCGAATCAGGCCGGTACTGTCTGGCGTGGCATGTGGTCAGAGCCCTTAAACCACAGCGTTTGTACGGAAGCTGTGGCAATGTAGTGTGCGAGTTTTGTTACTACATTAACTACTGCCTGCAGTGTTCGCCGATGCAGTAATCACGTGTTGCAATAATATCTTTCTACATTTTCTTGTTACATAGAAGTGAAATTCACCTAACGAGAAAACTATTGTGCTACCTTTCCGTGAACCAGTGAAAATATGTTAGCTGGATTAGGTTTAGTAATTTATAAATAAGTAGATATTTATTTTATCCGACTGCCTCAGATGGAGGGTAATGTTTTTTTTAATTGTATGCGTGCTTGTATGTATGATTATGTGTTTGTATGTACGTCAATAAGGGCTTCCACAATGCTTTCTGCTACCAGAGCAGCTCCACATTGTAATAAGATGAAATATTTGACGAATTCGTCAAATATTTTATCTTATTCCAATTTGGTTATTTATTTTTTTAGCGAAAGAGTGAGATAAATAATTTTGGTTTATTATCTCACTTTTTCGCCCTCATGGCCATCAGACTCTAGAACGTCATACCTTTTGACATTAAAAAAGCTCCCAACAAATTCGTCTTTAAAAATCAAGTCCGTAAGTATATGATTAAATCGTTGCAAGTTTGAATTAACTCAGCTCTTTTTTTTCGTATATATTTCATATTTGTTCTGACATAGATAATATTTCTACGAACCTATTGTGTATATATATATATATATATATATATATTTATCCTCTCTATTTGACTATTACTGCACCGCCTCCATAATATCTATCTCTGTTTAGCCTAATGCTTGACTGGGAGAGAACGCCCTATGGCATTAAGTCCGCCATATGTACTTTGTTGTGCATGAAAGCATAAATAAATAAATAAATTCGTGGCGAGGAAGTAAAATTGTTAGGAAAGTGTTAAGATTAATGTTTGTTTGTGATATTAAATTGAAATGAATAAGCCAAGCCACAGATATTCCTAAGAGTAAAAGCAGCACACCACTGAGGCATTATTTAGTGTGCATATATTCACAAGAAATTAAAAAACTTACAATTGATACTTGTACGTATTGACTATGTTCTGATGTGAGTTTTCAACTTTCCTATGTTTTCTATGTGTGGCAGATAGCTTTACCTCAATCCCAAAGTTGGGAGTCTATTTGTCTTCTATAAATGTTCCGCTAACCGAATGTTTAGAACTAGACATCTGGGTAGCAGCAGATTATCAGCCCTAATTTTTTGGCACGTTCTGTAGCCTAAACGCCTTGATGGATTTTAACTTAAAAGGTGTCGATAGTTTCATCGTTGTTGTGAAAGTAACTTATAGTATAATATTTAAATTCTGACTTTATTAATTCTTACAAAATTTAATTTTGGGTTTTTAAATGATACCCATACTTAGATAACGTCAAGTTATTTAATTTTTTGTATTATGCTGTTTGTATTAATAGTGTATTATAATACCTGTGGTAATAATTATATAATCAACATTTATGTAATAATAATAATAATACAATACTTTTACTTATGATAATAAAATAACAATTTGTACTCATAATTATCATATAAAATTAATTTATATTTAATAACTACTGTTGTTAAGAAATAAATTTTAATTTAATATTTGCACATCAAAATTATAGAATGTACAGATCTTTTATGTACTCTATCAACACCTTATTGTGAATACCTACATTCAAAGCAAATAAATAAATATTATATATGTTATTAAATTAATTATTAATATTATTATATTACATTATGAAACTTTTTACGTTCAAATTTTTATAAATAACTGTTTTAACCATTGGGCTTGTACATATAATTACTCGAAATAAAAAACGTGTAACCCAAATACTATTTAATACACTGCATATTAGTTACGCCCAGGAAATTATTACAAAATATATAGTTTAATTAAAACCATAAAGAAGTAAACATGGGTATCTAGAATTTATGCACAATAGCGAAGGTAACGAGCAAGGGTAATCCGAAACTATCTGTACGTAAATTTTGATTAAGCCCAGTTGATGTGGAATTCATAACATAAATTGTGGTAAACAATTGTCGTGTCAATGGTCTCTTAGAATTATATTGCAGTAGATTCATGTGTGACCGTACATATTGTAGGTATGTCCACTACCCCATATCACCACGTAGGTGTCTTAAGAGACGACAGATGGAGCCAAGCCAGGAGTTGATGTACAACGTCTTCCTAAGAACGGCGAAATAATTAAATATTGTAAATATCCCCACTATGAGGTAGTCTAATCTATAGGGGACCTATTTTCATGTTCACTAACCAATGTTCAGCAGTGAACTTTTCATAAGCTGTAACGCTAACGGTAACGGCAGAGTCACGTGGTAGCGGCGTGAGAGATTCCATCACGGAATTTCGCCCAGAATTTTGGCAATGTTAGAAAATCTTGAGGTGTTTTATAGACTTTCGTGTAACAGTTTCGTTACCACAGACAATACATTTTTTTTAAATTGATAAAAATTAATTAAAACTACTTTTACTGATTTTATCGCCCACCCAACAGTTACTCACCTTGCTGTGCACTTAGAAAATGGAGAGCGTGTATATTTCACCGAAAGAAACTTCCAAGAAAGAATTGCATCACCGCCAAAAACTACACTAACAGTCTTCTTTCAACTTTGTCAAACCGACCCCTTTGCAAAAACGTTATTATATTCTGAAGTCCCCCGCTATTATACTTGGAACACATCTAGGAAGGAGTGGAAATGCCGTGTTCAAGGCGCGCCTGTTGCAAATTGGCCCTGTGTAAAGTCATCAGATGCCCTTGCTCGTGTGTATACCATCCATGTAACTAATTTTGAATTTTTTTGTTTACAATTGCTGTTTCACCATGTTCGGGGTCCTACAGGATATAAAGGCCTTAACACTATCAAGAAAACTGCATCTCTGACGAATCAATTTAGCTCAGTTTCTTTTCAAAAGTCAGCATCCCTGATGGATAATTATGTTCAGTTTCCTTTAATTAAAAAAAATATCCCATTTTCATAATGATTTCTTATGTTTACGCGAACACTACACATTGAAATAATACTAGTTTTTACGGATTTTATTGCGTATATTTAACTATAAATACCCGACGTTTTGAGCGCTTTACAGCACCCATTTCACAATTCTACCCTTAGATAAATTAACAGCATTTTTAGACCATCTCAACTCTATAAATTCTAAAATTCACTTCACAATGGAGTTAGAGGCAACTTTTCTAGATGTGTTAGTAATTCGAAATCCTGATAACACCTTGAGTCATACTGTGTTTAGAAAAAATACCCATACAGATAGATATTTAAACGGTGATTCTCACCCCCATCCTTCACAGTTAGCTACTGTGGGTAAGTCTTTGTTACAGAGAGCACGAGGGATCTGTGACAGTAAACACCTGACTGCCGAGCTCCAACACGTCAGGCAAGTTTTGCATGATAACAAGCTTCGGGTCCCGCGCCTACGTCACAGTGAACGAGTGAAGCCGGCCCCAGTCGAGCGTGTACCTGCTGTACTGCCATATGTTAGAGGAGTCTCTGACAAGATTGGCTACATATTGAAGCGCGCTTCCATCAAAACATACTTCAAGCCGCCGAAGAAAATTGGTCAGTTTTTACCATCAGTCAAGTGTAACATCCCTCTGCAAGATGCAGGAGTGTACAAGCTTGATTGTGAGTGTGGTCTCTCCTATATAGGACAAACTAAAAGATCAATTAATACCCGCGTTGAAGAACATATAGCTGATGTGAAGAATCGACGCTCCGGGAAGTCTGCAGTCTGTGAATACGTACTGGATCGCCCCCGCCACTACATTAGATTTGATAGACCATAAATTCTCGCTAAAGAACACCGATTCCTTCCAAGGATGATTCGCGAGGCTATTGACATCATAAAACATCCTAATTTAAATAGAGAAGATGGCTGGATGCTACCAGATGCTTGGGATCCTATAATAAATAAAATTAAATCCCAACCCATACTGTGTAGATCGGAACAAAAATTAAATTTTTATCTATGGTAACCTCTGTTAACTATGACATTTGGACGTTGAACATCTCAGTCCTCCCCGTGACCATGAGTGATGTAAAGCGCTCGAAACGTCGGGTATTTGTAGTTAAATATACGCGATAAAATCCGTAAAAACTAGTTTTATTTCAATATCTCATTTTCATTTGGAATAAACAGGCTATTTTCATGATTTCCTATACGCTGCGCTTCAAAACATTTAAATAGGCTGACGAATCAATTTTGCTCTCTGACAAATCTATAAAACTCAGTTTTCTTTCAATTCAAAAAAGCAATGCATAGTTCATTTCCCAGTGACCATGCGGGCGAAGCCGCGGGTAACATTTAGTATCACATACGGCCAAAAGTTTCTTGAAAGTATTGTCACACATCATCTCTTACCATCAAGTGGGATTGAAATCAAGTACAAGCATTTTTTATAGTATAAGTGTGACTAACGAGCACACAGATCACCTAATGGTAAGTGGTTGCTGCGGCCCATAGACATAGACTTCTATATCAACCCTCAATCACGAATCAAAATGCAGATGCGTTGTCACCCGTGACGACTAAGATGGAAGGCCTTTCTTCCAGTAAAAAGGGTTAAATTATTATTTTACGCTGGTATTCTGCGAGAGCGTGGTCCTTCCTCAGTCGAGCTGACCCATACGTGCTGCAACTATACTACTAATATGGCGTTAGCATGGCTCTACCGCGTATAAAAATAGCTAAAAGAAATCAAGCGTAGAAAAATTAAAAAGCAAACAAAGAATGAAAAACCAATTACCAAAGAGCATCCTCTGTTATTTTGTATTAAGTATTTCAAACGATTTTGTTAAAATAATTAAGTAGTTTCTTATTTTTTAAACCGTAAAAGCCCTCAGCTGTACTCGAGCTTCTCCGAGAGAGTTTTGATAAGAGAGAACTTGAGCCACACTTGGCAGGCGGAATAGCGATCGCAATACCAGTTGTTTCGAATCTCTGCCGTTGCTTGCCGACGCCCACCTGAGTGATGTTCGTCTGGCCTCCTGTTGCTGTTTAAACGTCTGACATTCATTTTATGGCGCTTTATTTAGAGGCTAATATAAAAGAAAATCATGTCTGCGTCTTGGTTTGGTTTATCCAAGTTTGAAACGTGGTAGAGCCACGCTTTAGCTATATTTTGGTTGTAGCACCAGTCAATCGGGGTAGGACCACGATCTCAAAGAATACCAGTGTAAAATAGCAGGTTAATGCTGCTGTGTTTCGTATGGTTAGAATAGAATAGAATCACTTTTATTCAATATCGATTACAAGTAATTCTTATTAAGATTAATTTTTACGTTAGTGTAACGAATCGGAGACCCTGTTTACTGGAAACGAGCCATTCCATCTTAATCCTCGGGGGTGACAGTTCATGCATTTTGATTGTTAATCAAGTATAAATGTAGATGTCTATATCTATATATAGGCTACAGTATCCATTTACCATAAAATGAACTGTGTGATCTTTTCCCACCCTAGTTATATAAAATTAAAATAAAATAATTAACGAAAATACGGGATTAATTTGAGACTTCTTCACGTTTGTTTCGAAAATCCTGACAAATATAAAATAACTTGGAAACAGGGACAGTCAGATGGACACAGAAGGCCATTTATTAGTATTTTTTGGCTTATTTTGGTATGCAAGTTTATACTATCCCATTACACTATCCCATATCATCGCAAGAGGCTACAGAAGTAAAATGAAAGAAAAGAAGATGGGCAACAGCATCTTCCTAATGGAAACCTAAACAATAAAAAAAGCTGCGGTTGCCGGTTCGTGTGCCAAACGTGCCAATTATAACAAAATCCCGCTATGAGGCAATCTATAGTAGAGGAATCCTTTCAGCAATGGACTTTTAGACTGTAAATTAATGAAAAAAATACATAAATGGTTAAGACATTTCCTTTGTAGTTATTACTGTAGATAAGTCGCAAGATTAACTTGATTAAAGCGATTCAATTGGAGAACGATGAAATAGGGTCATTAAATACGAGCTATTTCGTTAGCAAGTGCAAGCAGTATTAAAATAAATGAAAATATTTCTCAGTTGTTTTTTATTTCGATATAATTTTAAGGAATATCACAATCGTAATATCGTTTATATAATTATATTAAAAAATTTCATGTCCTATTTACCACTATTAATGGTGGAAATTTATGCCACATTAACATGGAGCTAACCTATTTAATAATAAAAAAAATAAAATCCCTGAAGCTAACCTATTTAATAATAAAAAAATAAAATCGGTTCACAATTGTCGAAGATATCATGACATGAACAAATACAATCGAATTTAACACCTGCTTTTTTTTAAGTCGCTTATAAAGACCTATACAATTTAGTTATTGATTGTGTTTTATTTTTTCCATCAGCTTCATCTGTGACTTCATTAAGTTCAGAATTAAAAATCCAATATCAAAAGGTTGTGTAGTTTTTTCTGAAGTTTATTTATTGCGGTATCAAAAATTCAACTTGATCGATTCTATTTTTTATAAAACAAAAACGTCAAAATGTTTTAGTTTAAAAGCATTAAGTACTTATTCTTCATTAATTATTTACAGATTTATCAATAATATTCCCTTCCATATTTATATGGTTCGATATTTATGAAACTTATTTATATGTAGTGAACAAATAATATTTGTGAAAATCTTAAATGTGTCATCATTATCATCATCGTTATTACATTACCGTCCTTCGCAATTTCACTGATGAGTAAAAGAAAATTCCGGTCTTGAGCCACAAGTAGTTGCGTTCATCGGCTTTATGGATGTCTTATTAGGTTGCCAATCTTTCTAGTAGAACTCTGCCCTACACTTTAATTACCAGTACGAGGCTGCCACTCGAGAACCGTCCTTCCCTATCGGTTGATGGTTTTCGAGCTACATGGTCAGCCTTAGCCATCTTAACACTCCATTACGCGCGCCCCTGTTTGGGACGCGAGTGCTCGCGCGCTCTACATATATAGAACTATTTTGTGTAAAGATTTTACAGGAACAATAAACAAATATAAAAAATACTTCAATATCATATAAAAACAAACTTTAATAAGAAACTAAAATAGACGAAACATAACTGTTACCATTTATTAGGCACTTAATATCAGACTTTTTGTGAATTTTGAGAAAAATCAATGATTTTTTGGCATCAAACCTTCTCAGTCTCCTTTTTTTACTCGCTCATATCTTCCACACGGTCTTTATCATTTTTACAAGAGTCAAGGTATTGAAGAACTTGATGTTGAGGACGAATCCACTATTTACAGGTGTCACATTGTTTTCTAGTGGACTTATTGCGCGCTCTGCCACAAGAGGAACATTTCCCGACTCGACCAGTATTGGGGAGTTGTGCTGGGCATGGTTGTAATTCCGATGGCTCTTTCATGCCCAAAAGCATTTTCCCTTTCATTTTCAATGATTTTGGAATACTTTCAATATTTATTCTGCGTTGTATGCATGGCGCGACTAGGTGAAAACCAAGTTCATATAAAAAAATTCCTTCCTGGCCTTATTTCTGTAGTTGTTTATTGTATGTACAATATAACCGTTTATAGCACTTATATTCATTAAATTGAATAAAATGGTAAGTGAGACGTCATAAATACTACAAATAATGTCCACGCCGTATTTGGTATTGTTGTAAAAAAGTTATTATTTCCGGCTTACGTTTCTATTTATTTATTTTATTTATTTATCCTTTTTTGTACACCACAATACAGAAACATCAATATAGTTAAAACTAATTAAAGTATGTACAATATGCGGTCTTATCACTGAAAGTGATTTCTTACAGACAACCTTTGCGTAGAGTAATGATGCAAACAAAAGTTACAAATAGAGGGGGGCATTCAAAATAATAAAAAAAATACAACAATACATACAAATAAAAGTAAGTGAAAGTTATATATAAAATATCATATAATAGATCGTTTCTCTGCTGTTTGTAAATCGATATGATCATCATAGTGCATAGGTGAGTAAATAAGCACCACTTTCTTTGATTTTGGCATGTAAAATACTAAAGTACCTTGTTTTTTGAAAGCCAAAAATTGAACTCGTTTCGCTTCTGTTTCTTGTGATTTTGAATTCTTTGGGAACTTGTGCCTTATTTTTCTTCACAGTGCCTACGACAGTAATTTTGCTACCTAAGAGTTCTAAGCATCGAGGTATATTCGTGAATCAATTGTGCATTGTGACGTTATAACCTAAACCATCCAATGGGGTAAGCATTCGTTGCACAATGTCCCCAACTTTATTTGATTGTGCATAAGGACCATCTGGCTGAGCACCTGCGTATATTTCCATATGGTAGGCTTAAGATACCTTTGTATCCGTTACTAAAATAATATGTATCCCATACTTTGCTGGTTGCTTCATCAGTAATAACTTCTTCCAACCATCTCAAAATATGTGCCATCATTGTGCGAAATATAGTTATTTCGGTTAAAAATAATATTATCAAACAAAAAAATTCATAATAACAATATTTATACTTAATATAAACACTTACATAAAATAAAAACGATAGGTAAACTTCCGACAAAAATGTCACGCGAGTGCTCGCGCGCTCTACTATTGTAGAATTTTAGTTTTGGTGCGAATTTTCTAACAAGTGCGATCGCGCAGTTTGCCGAAAGGGTACTAATTGTGATCACCAGCTAGTAATAGAGGAATACTATGAGTTTGTGCGTTAGACACCCACAATTAATGTTAAAATCCCACGAAATGCATGCCTGTTCTACAATAGTAGAACGCGCGACTAATGGAGTGTTAAATGATACATTGGGATATGTCAGTTATTCTGTTTCTTCTGCGGGTATCATGTAAAGTATGAATTAGTTTTCACAGCAGTGTAAGTTATATTTAACAAGCAGTTTATTTAACCTTTTTTAATTTTACTATCCATTTTTCCAATATCAACAAAATGTCAACGAAGCAAAAAAGAACCGGATATGGTGCAAGATTTTATAATAAATGTGATATGAGACCCATTAAATTTTTTGCGAGACTATCTCATTAATTATTACACCTGAGGACTACAATTACTATTCCGGGACTGCCCACATAATCTGCGACGGTTGAACGCCTTTCTCATTCATTCTATTTGAAATTTTATTATAAAGGACTCCAACTTATTTTTAAAAGCATATTTTTTAAATTGAAAAGTTTCTTTTAACAATAAGTGTGTGTTCTTGCGGCTGTTTGCAAAAACAAAATAAAAGTAAAAATTGTATTAAATATCGACGACGATCTAGTGTAATCATACTTTTGTAATAGATAAACTTTTTTATATATATATTTTTAATATAAACTATTTTCTGATAGAACTAAAACTGTTGATATTTTTTAAAATCTTGAATTTTCGATATATTGATAATTATAAATATATCAATATCGGAGTTTGATATATATGCTTATTTATCGATATATCGAAAATCCAATTTTTAAAAAAATATCAACAGTGTTAGTTTGAACTGATCAGTTGGAACGATCAGTTGAACTCACCGTATGTGTGTGTGTGTGTGTGTGTGTGTGTGTGTGTGTGTGTGTGTGTGTGTGTGTGTGCGCGCGCGACCATAAGAACTGCGAACGCGCGTCACTTCTGTTTAATTTCAATACCGATAGCATATCCTGATTATATTCTACGACTCGGCATTTCTATTCTATTCATGAATTGGAGACACAATTATTCTAACTATGCATTTGATTTAGCCCAATGGACATTGACAGCTCACCATCAAATGAAATGTCCAAAAATAATCTTTTCATAAGTAAAAGCTCCACGATACAGGAGAAAATCCTTGTGTTTTTAAAGACAAAGAAAAGCTGACTCTAAAGAACTACCGTTACCTTTATAGCCTATTAAAGTCCACTACTGAACATAGGCCTCTCCCATAGGTTGCCTCATAGGGGGGATTTTTGCCATAGTTGCCACGCTTGGCAAGCTGGTTGGCAACGGCAGTTTTCATTTTTATTTTGGGTCGTTATTAGGAAGACGATGCTGTCTATCTCTTGAATTATTTCCTTAAAAGAACTAAGAAGAATGAAATAATTTCATATTCTGAAGTCGGTGTTGAAACTATGTATAGAAGGATAAAAATCCTGACTTCAGAGTTAGAAATTATTTATGTATTTTAGTTCCTTGTGGTCGGCTTTTACTTTTAATTAAAAGTTTATTCACGATGAAATTTTCAACTTTTTTTAGGAGTGCAATTTTTTCTCCAAATGAGACTACCCTGAATTACAACTTGTTTAATGAAAAAGATTTTTCTCAAAATCTGTTTGCAATTGATTAACGTAGCAAGTAACATACACACAAAACTCATACAGTAGAATTGTGGACCTCTTATTTTATTTATAGCAAATCAGTTCTCCCAGTACTTTGTTATCAGTTAAAATTGTCCACGATTCAAATGACTTGCTATACAAAAGGCAACAGCATAATGCTGCTATTTTTAACTGGTATTGGGTGCGGGCGCGGTCCCACCGGCCGAGGCGACACATTCTGATGTGTGAATGGAAGGCCAAACCATGTTCCAACCGCAAATAATGTCGAAAACATTGTTTGTGACTGTACGGTGGACCTGTTTTCATCTTTTACTGTCAAGTGATTTCGTATTTTTAAATTTCTTCACCCACACTATTGTTTTCACATTTTGTATATTAGTACTACCCATAGTTGTAGCACTAATGGGTCGGTTCGACCGGGGAAGGACCACGCTCTCAAAGAATACCAGCGTAAAATAGTAGCTTAATGTTGCTGTGTTTCGTATGGTGAGTGTAGAGAACCCTTTATACTCGAAGCAAGGCAATCCATCTTAGTCCTGACGGGTGACAACGTACCTGCATTTTGATTCGTAATCGAAGATATATGTAGATGTCTATGGGCCACAGCAACCACTTACCATCCGGTGGACGGTGTGCATGTTCGTCACCCTATCCTATAAAAAAACATATATAACTTGCACATGGACAAGCATCAAGACCCGTAAAAAATATTTCTAGGCTGTACTTGTTCTATGCAGGATTCAACCCACGACCTTGTAACGCGGCAGTCAAACTCCTAAGACCAAGACAAATCTGATTCAAGGGTTTTTGTAACATAACAAACGTATTAATTAGAGACTGCAAGCTAGTCTGTAATTAACAATATTAATTGATGCGCTCTTAAGTCTGAGCTGACTAAGTAATTGCCGGTTGAAACTATTGCTTCACTACCCGCCACTTTGTCTGTAAGCGGCAACAGAGTTGTGGGTTTTTATTTCTTAGCTCGTGTTTCAAAACAAAATAATTTTTAGATTAAGCATGACAAACGAGCACACAGTTCACCTAATAGTTGCTGGGGCCCATAGACATTTACATCTATCCGGGATCAACAGTTAAAAGGCACATTCATTTATCAACCCTTGTGGGCTAAGATGGAATGCCTCGTTACAAGTTAAAAAGTGTCTCCGGTTCCCTACACTCACCTTGTAGAATGTAACATTATGCTGCTGTTTCATGCTGTTATTCTGTGAGAGCCTAGTCCTTCCCTGTTCAAGCAGACCCATTCATGCCGTAGCCATAACAAAGCTGCAGCGTGGGCCTATCAAGTGATGGTGACAGAAGCAACATCAATATTTGGGGCTAAGAATTTCACCTACGAGTATATCTTGGACGTATTTTACAGGTATAAAAATACCTATATTTAAACACTGAGACTCAAGGCCAAATATTATACTCCTCCTATTTCTGGGAGGGAAAACTCCACCGCGCTGCTTCAACGTGTGTTGTTGAGTTTCTTAATTGGTTCGTTTAAATATAATTACAAAAATACTTACTAAATATTAAAAAGTCAATTTAATGCAAAATATATACTGCATCTCACTACTACTATTTCTATTCTAATTACATTCTATTCCATTTATTTATTTATTTTTAATTTTATTTAATTAATTGCAACTTTTTTTATATTTTATTTCTAGTGTATGTGTAATAGTATAAATGTTTGCGTGCATTTGAGTTTACATTGTATAGTAATGAATACTGTAACGTTTATTTTTGATACATTTTTATTGACACTCACGGAAGATCAACGTCAAGCCGATGCTGAGTTGGGTACCTTTTTAGTAACTATTTACCAAATTTAAAATAGGCTATTGTTGTACGTAAGCAAAATGCTATACTAAATGTGTTACTAAATAAACTTATTTTCCAATATATATATTTTTTGGGATATGCGGGCTTAAATTGAGAGTCAAGGATTTAAATATTCATTTAAAACTTGCTGGTGAATAATAAAATTACACTTCCTAGTCTTCAGCGGTAGTGTGGTACAGGGTTACAGGCAAATAATATATTTCTTATATTTACGCGAACACTACACATTGAAATAATACTAATTTTTACGGAATTTATCGCGTGTATTTAACTTTTTTACCCGACGTTTTTTACCCCGATCGACGCTCCGGGAAGTATGCAGTCTGTGAACATGTACAGGATCGCCCCCGTCACTACATCAGATTTGATAGACCACAAATCCTCGCTAAAGAACACCGATTCCTTCCAAGGATGATTCGCGAGGCTATTGAAATCAAAAAACATCCTAATTTCAATAGAGAAGATGGCTGGGTGCTACCATCTGCTTGGGATCCTATAATAAATAAAATTAAATCCCAACCCAAGCATTCAACTGCAAGACTCCATGATACCATAAGTTCATACTGTGTAGATCGGAACAAAAGTTAAATTTTAATCTATGGTAACCGCGGTTAACTATGACAGCTGGACGTTGAACATCTCAGTCCTTCCCGTGACCATGGGTGCTGTAAAGCTCTCGAAACGTCGGGTAAAAAAGTTAAATATACGCGATAAATTCCGTAAAAATTAGTATTATTTCAAAATAATATATTACTATTGTTTCGATTTTCTCAATTTTATTATTTATTATTTTAATAAACAGAAGTGAAAAAGGAACTCATTGAAGAGACTTATGAAGTATTTTGTATACGACAGTAAAAATTGGTTTGGAGAAGTAAGAGAATACATCACCACATTTTTCCCGTAGATTTCGCAAGAGGTGACGATAAGTAAAGCCTCAATTGCCTCAGAAACACCCCATAATCTCCGCCAGATGGCGGTATGCCATCACATATATTTTAGATAAAGTACTAAGACCGGCAACGGGCTTTAAAATTGCTAAACATCTTGTTCTGTAACAGTCAATCCTTTACCCTAACGTGGCGATTATGGATGCCACACACGCGCACTTGAAGTGGCGTCCGGTAAACTTGACGTTGTATGTCATGTGGTGTTTCATTTCTGTCGACTTGAATCAAGCTTGCAGTGTCATGTAAACTTGAACGTGTATATCAGCGGTCAAGTATGCATAACGTTAGTTGGAGCAATAAGCGAGAGAGGCCATGATTTGAACTGGTACGGCATCTTGCAAGCTTGACGGCGAACTTGAACAAAAGTGGTCTATTTGGATACACAACAAAATGGGCGCCGCTTCAAGCACGTTGCAAACTTGACGGTAAACTGGATCGTTTATGGCATCCATTACGGCAAATCGTTTCTACGATGGAATATTCTGCAGATGGATGGTAGCATTTGATATGGCTATATCAATGTCTTTCTTTTTTACTAATAATTCAGAGTATTTGAATATTTGCAATAAATCCAGAATGCTAATAAAATAAATACCAACAGAAAATCCCAGATTTGGGATGTATTTTGCTATATTCTTAAATATAATATTCAGACCACGGACTTCTAAAAACAGACTTAATATGCTAGTAGCAATCGTGGTAGCAAATAGGTCAGGGTGAAAAAAGATGGTGAAATTGGATAATCCAACCTTTGCATTTCAATTTTTTATTTAAATTTTTATTGATCGAATAATTTACATACGTACATTTTAAACTATACACAAATATCCGACGCTTATATTGGGTCCTTACATATGAAATTAGCGTTTTGTCGTATTGAACACTTTGATCTAAAATATCTCCTCTGGTTAAGAATTAAATTCAAATTTATTAATTCATTTAGCTGGTAAATTTGAGTGTACGGCGCTGGTGTCGCAAAAGAAAGCACGGTACGTTTTTGGTTTCAACGTTTTCGTTCTGGAAATTTCGAACTTCAGAACTAACCCCGTAGACGGCCGGAGACCAAAGTGGAATGACACCAATGCTACTTATGAGATGGCAAAAGTGCACAGATAACGTCGGTGCATACTTTGATTAATTAAATATATTTTGCAAAAAAAATTGACTTTATATTCCTTCCGTACAAAACGCCAATTTCATATGTAAGTACCTATTAATATAAGCGCTTGCGATCTCCAATTATTCGTATTGATAACCAACCAATGATTGCCGATTAATACAGCAAATTACACTAAATAAATCATTTATATGGGTCATTAACATGATTGTTACAATCATAAAGCACAATAATTAAAATGTCCTTTTACATTTAATGCAGTCTCATTCCGAATCGCATTTTCTAAATGAAATGGACGTACATTCATTGTTAATTTCTTGATTAAAACTACTTTTACGGATTTTATCGCGTTTATTTTTGCTTTTAATTACTTTTATTTTTAATTCCCGGCGTTTCGGGCGCTTTCCAGCACCCATGGTCACGGGGGACTGAGATGACTGACGTCCCGATGTCATTGTTAAACCCGGAGTACCTTCAGCTTTTTTAATTATTGTTTATGGTCCGATCTATGCAAAATGAACTAACTATGTCTTGAGGTCTTGCAGTGGTATGCTTGGGTTTAGTTTTAATTTTATTGATTATAGGATCCCAAGCAGGTGGTAGTACCCAGCCTCCTTCTCTATTGAAATTAGGATGTTTTTTAATTTCAATAGCCTCACGTATCATCCTTGGTAGGAATCGGTGTTCTTTCGCGAGGATTTGTGGTCTATCAAATTTTGATAGCATTGAAGCTGAAGGTACTCCGGATTTAACAATGACATCGGGACGTCAGTTATCTCAGTCCCCCGTAACCATGGGTGCTGGAAAGCGCCCGAAACGTCGGGAATTAAAAATAAAAGTAATTAAAAGCAAAAATAAACGCGATAAAATCCGTAAAAGTAGTTTTAATCATGTGTAGTTGTTCGCGTAAATATAAGAAATCATTTTGTTCATTTCTTGTTACATTAACCTGAATAAATTTTTTGCACAGGTTACTAGTTGACGTGTAATATTTGCATCAAATTGTAACGAAATTTTGACTGTAATTTGTTCTATTAATTGAATACGTAATTTGTACACACAAATTATAATGTAAAATCAAATTTGAATCTACTGCTTTTGTTTCGATAATTAGTATAATTAAAAAGTCTTGGGAATCAAATTGCGTTACTATATTATGATGGTGTGAGAGAAAGTAAATGAAAGTGGATTTTGCAATTAATATTAATATACAAAAATAGTTAAATAAAATTTCCCTTATTATTTAACAAGTTAACAAAATCAGTTACTTTATATTTTCTTGTTTTTAACATTTTAAGTTATTAATATTTTGATTACTAAACATATTTACTAATTGAAATAAGAACTTTCAATTCACCTTCATTTCAGATTATTTTATTTTATTTCTTTTATTTAAAATTGAATTTGATATTTATTTACTGTTTGAAAATTTTTGTATGTTCAAATAATTCTAATAATATAAATGTTAATGCTCGTGTGTGTGTGTGTGTTAATAGTGGAGCGGGTTCGCTGGCGGGATGTCGACTGGAGAGCATGCAGTAGCAGTAGGATGAGCAATAATAACACTTCTTCGGAGTTTCTTCTATTTATTTTATTGTTGTTTATTCTTAAATTTGCCGGATTCGGAATGTCTGACCACAAAAAATGCCTCCTTTTTATAGGCAATTCTGACCAATCACAATTCTTAAATTTTGCACTCGGCACTAATGGATTGCACACGGCACTAATGAATTTCCGTCGACCAATCAGAGCGCAGGGCGACTTTTTCTAAGGAAAACTTACAAATGCCTTTTATTTTGTGGCAAAACATCCCTTACAAAATTTTTATACATTTCTGATATTAGAACGATCTTATATTTATCATATTACACACTAAACATTCTTATAAACCTTAATTTATGCCTTAAAATACTGACGCCGTCTTCTTATGGTATAGCTCCCTAGTAGCTAAGCTTTTTGCAGGCCTTAGCATTACAATAAATGCAAAGTTAAATAAGTAATTAAATTCACATTTCGTTGCTAATACTCTTAACATAGTTTTAGATTACAATGAGAACAAAATTAAATAAGTAATTGAATTCACATTTCATCGCTAACATTCTCCCCCACGGTGCGCAGCACTTCATCCTCCGGAGGCGACGATTCCGCTGGTACTAGCATGATGACACGTCGAGTTGGGCGGCGAAGTATTCCTCCCGATGTCCGCACGTCCAGCACCCTGGCTCTTCCGTCTGGTCCGGGATAAGTCTTGACAACTTCTCCGCGAGGCCATGAATTTCGTGGTAATGTAGCGTCTACTATTAGCTCGATATATCCTCTTTGGTTTCTTTGTATTTTAGAGCTTCCTTGGCATCAGGAGGGGTAAATATTCTTTGATCCATCTTTTTCAGAAGTGGTCTGCAAGTCTTTGAGTGGTTCTCCAGTGTGCCCGATCAGCTCCGTGTCACTCAATTCTCCCGGTGCCATTGCTCCGCATGATCTTCCCAGCCGAAAGTGGTTCGGTGTTAGGCTCTCTTCGTCTTCTGGGTCCATGCTGATCGGGGAGAGGTCTAGAATTGATGATGTGTTCAACCTCGGTAATTAATGTATGGAGTACTTCTTCGGGTGGGCTTCTCTCGTTGAGAACCACTGCTAGCGCCGTCTTGACTGTTCGTACGAGTCTCTCCCAGGCGCCTCCCATGTTCGGAGCTCCCGGGGGAATAAACTTCCACTTGATGCCTTTCTCTTGTGCGGCCTCTTCTAATTCCCTTTTGGACCCGACAAAGTTGGTTCCGTCGTCGCTGAATATGATTTTCGGGGTCCCTCTTCTGGCTGCTATTCGTCGAAGAGCCATGATCATTGAGCTTGTGCTGAGAGAAGGTACTAGCTCTAGATGTGCGGCTCTAGTAGTGAGGCAGGTGAATAATGCCCCCCAGCGCTTCTCAGTTCTTCTTCCGATAGTGACTTGCATCAGCCCAAAATAGTTTATGGCCGTGCAAGAGAACGGAAACTGATGACGCTGTAGCCTCTCGCTCGGTAGGACTCCCATCGGGGGTGTCTCTGGTGAACTCTTCTTTGTCTTGCACCATTGACAGCTGTGCGCGACTGCCTTTAGAGACGCTCTTAAGCCCAAGATCCAGAACTTTTGACGAATCTCGTTCATTACTGTAGCAGTGTTTCCGTGAAAGAATTTTTTGTGGTAGTGTTGTATTATGAGGCGCGTTATCTTCTTTTTCCCGTCTAAAATGATAGGATTTATTTTCCTTTCGTTTTAGTCGTGAAATTTCATTTTTCTACTTCTTAATTTGATAATTTCATCGTCTCCTACGTAAAAGTCGATTTTTTTGAGTCGACTTGAGTTTTCTAGAGGTTTTTCTGCCTTCAAATTCTTTATGTCTGACGCGAAACTGTCGTGCTGGCTCATCTTCATTAATAACTCTTCGGCCTTTTTAAGTGTTCTTCTTCCAGGGGTAGGTACAGCCGCTTATTTTCATTTCTGTTGGCTGATGGGTTTGAGGCTCGTGCTTCTTTCTTCTGAGTTTTTTCTCGTGGTTTCCAAGACTCTTCCTTCTGACGCATGGTGGTGGTGGTCGCTTTACGGCTCTTTTCTAGTAAGTGGTGTGTGAAGGCAACCACTCTTACAACTCACGCCGTAGTGTGCAACAGTCGCTCCCAGCTCGAGAATCTCTCTGGATTCAAAAGGACGTCTTCTGCTGCCTTTATCGCCAACACCTTTTGTTTGTTCTTTTCTTCTGGCATAATACCCTCTAGTTTGAATTCGTGAAACGGCCAATCTTCTTCTGGTTGACGAAGAAATGACGGGCCTTTGAACCATCTGGCGTTGTAGTCAAATTCGATTGGGGTTCCTCTCGTGGCGTCGTCTGCTGGATTTTTCTTAGTTGGTACCCATCTCCAGTCTTCTGGCTTGGACTTCTCTTCGAGATCTGCAAGTCGATTGGCCACGAAAGTTTTGAACTACCTTGGTTCCGCCTTTATTCACTGCAGTACTGTGCTGGAGTCGGTCCAGTAAGTATTCTTTAATATTTCAAGCTCCGACTCTTCTTCAATCGTGGTGGCTAGTCTGCTTCCGAGTAAGGCTGCTTGTAGCTCTAGCTTCGGAATTGATACTGGTTTTGTTGGCGTTACTCTTGCTTTGCTGGCGATCATGGAGACATGGACTTTTCCTCCGGGCTCGAATGTTCTCCAGTAGACTACTGCTGCGTAGGCTTCTTCACTTGCATCGGTGAACGTATGTAGTTGTCCTCTTCTGCCGTTAGGTGAGACGCATCTTGGAATCTTCAGCGTTGCTAACGTCGATACTTCTTCTTAGTATTTCATCCAGACTTCCTTTTGTTGTAAGTTAATTACTTCACCCCAGTCTATTTTCCTTCGCCAGATATCTTGAATTAATTTCTACCCTTGTATTAAGACCGGTGTTGCAAAACACATTGGATCGAAGGTGAACACTGCGCTTGTGACTTCTCTCTTAGTTGGAGTTGGAGTTCTTCTGTCATCTTGCAGATCCTTTGGCGTGTTGCGTAGCCCAACGTTGAAAGCTAGTGCATCTTCTTTTACTAGCCATCTTAGTCCCAGAGTCTTCTCTTCCTTTGTTAGTTGCAAAGAGTCTTCCTTATTGGTGTCTTCTACTTCTGATAGTACCCCTGAATTGTTACTGGCCCAACCCTTCAGATGAAAGTTTGCTTTTGCGTGAATATCTTGCACTTCCTTGGACATCTTCTTTGCTTCAGTTATAGACGCGAAGCTTTGTAGATAATCGTCCATGTAATGGTTTCTGTTGATTGCTTTCACTGCTTCGGGATGAGTGTTCTTGAATTCTTCTGCGTTCTTATTCATTACGTATATCGCCGTTGCGGGTGATGAAGCTGCCCCAAAGATGATCGAAGACATTCTATACTCCTCGGGCTTGCCAGTTCTTCGGCTTCCGCGCTACAAGAACCTTTGACTGTCTCGGTCATCTTCTCTGACTTTGACCCGGAGGAACATATCTTGAATGTCGGCCATGACGGCCACTAGTCCCTCTCTGAAGCACATCATTCATCATTATTACAGCCCTTCACAAGTCCATTGCTGAACATAGGCCTCCCCCAAGTAATGCCACAAAACACGGTCCTGAGCCACCTGCATCCATCGACTTCCTGCATATCTTAAAAGGTCGTCACTCCATCTAGTGAGGGGTCGCCTTACACTACGCCTACCGGTACGAGGCTGCTGAGAATCTTTCTTCCCCATCGGTTATCGGTTCCTCGAGCTATATGGCCGGCCCATTGCCACTTTAGCTTACTAATCCGTTGGGCTATGTCGATCACTCTGGTTTTACTGCGGATATCCTCATTTCTGAGTCTAGAGAGAAACTCCGAGCATAGCCCTCTCCATAGCTCGTTGAGCGGCCTTGAGCGTCCTCATACGGCCAGCAATGAAGGACCACGTCTCTGATCCGTAAGTCATCACTGGCAACACGCACTGGTTGTACACTTTAGTTTTCAGAGATTGAGGTATACGTGACGAGAAGATGTGTCGTAATTTCCCGAACGCTGCCCAGCCGAGTTGAATCCGTCGATTGACCTCTCGGTCGAAGTTGGACTTACCTAGTAGGACTATTTGTCCTAGGTAAACGTACTCGTCAACAACTTCGAGCATAGTGCTCCCAACAACTACCGGCATAGGTGTGACATGGACATTAAACATGATCTTTATTTTGTCCATGTTCATCTTAAGACCTATCCGTTGGGAGGCACTATTGAGGTCATTGAGCATAGTGCTTAAGTCCTCCAGCGATTCTGCCATAAGGACTATATCGTCGGCAAATCGAAGGTGAGTGATGTACTCGCCATTGATGTTGATACCGTATCCTTTCCAGTCCAGTAGCTTGAAAACGTCTTCCAAAGCAGCGGTGAAGAGTTTCGTGGATATAACGTCACCCTGTCTTACACCTCTCTGCAGTTGGATAGGTTTCGTGCTCTGGTTCTGTACTCGGATAGCCGTCGTAGCCCTACTGTACAAACACTTCAGCACTTCGATATACCGACAGTCAACTTGGCACCGCTGAATGGACTGCAGCACCGCCCAAATTTCGACGGAAACAAAGGCTTTCTCATAGTCCACATACGCCAGGCAAAGTGGCAAATTGTACTCTTCAGTCTTCTGTACAATCTGCCGCAGGGTATGTATGTGGTCTATGGTACTGAAGCCTTTTCGGAAACCGGCTTGTTCGGGAGGCTGGAAGTCGTCTAGTCTGCTTACGAGACGATTCGTAATGACTCTCGAAAACAGCACGTAGACGCGGCTCAGAAGGGAAATCGGTCTGTAGTTCTTCAAGAGAGCGTTGTCGCCTTTCTTAAAGAACAAGACCACCGCACTTCTGCTCCACGCCTCTGGAGTAGTGCCACCATGGAGGACGGAATTGAAGAGCTTCTGAAGGACTTCAAGTACCGGTGTTCCACCCGCTTTCAGAAGCTCCGCTGTAATTCCATCCTCGCCCGGAGCCTTGAGCACTCAGAATCTCAGGTGTCCCGGAAACGATGTTGCCACACTCAGTCTTCAGCTTTGACAGTTGGCTCTTTCTGGCAGACAGATCTCTGGCAAAGACTTTGGAGCCCTGGTTCCGCTCGATCGCTTCTTTAATACGAGAAGTATTAAAGTTGCGTAAGTCTCGCCGCATGCATTTGGAGATCTGTCTGTTCAGTTGCCTGTATGCTGTCAAACCTGTTGAGGATTACAGCCTCGTCTCCCGTCTAACAGCCATGAGATTAAGAGTGTGATCGGAGAGTTTTTGTGTTCTTCTGCGTCGGGTCTTGCAGAACTTAGCTCCGACCGCATGGACAGTTTCCACGAGCTTGTCATTCATATCGTCCATTGAATTGCAATCTTGTAGGCACTGAAAGCGGTTGTGTAACTCGAGCTGAAAGTTTTCGGGATTCTGGATTAGAGCACGAAGGGGACGGAGCGTTGATTTCATTAGACGAGACCTCTCCAACTTAACGTTTAGGTTCAGTGTGCCTCTAACCATTCGGTGATCGCTGCCAGTTTTCACCCTTGCGATCACTGAGACATCACTGAACAGTTGGCGTCTGGTCGTCATAATGAAGTCAATCTCATTTTTTGTCAAACCGTCGGGGCTCGACCAGGTCCACTTCCTGTGGGGCCGCTTCTGGAAGAAAGAGTTCATCATAAAGAGTCCCTCTTTCTCCATAAAGTCCGCCAGCTGCTGGCCCCTTCGGTTCCGTTGCCCTACTCCAAATTTCCCTAACTTCAGCTCACCGTTTTCTCTTGTGCCTAGTTTTGCGTTGAAGTCTCCCATCAACACCGTGTAGTGGGTTTTGGAGGAATGCATGGCTTTGGAAATATCTTCATCCATTTCTTCCACCTCCTCATCGGAATGTGCCGAGGTTGGTGCGTAAACCTGTATGACCTTCAGCGAATACCGTGGTGATTCTGAGTATCGGGTGCGCGACCCTCGTCTACACACTCCCAATCTTTACAACGTTGTTGACGAGAGACTTGTGTACGATATATCCGACACCTCCTTGGGACAGATGTTCGCCCTCCCGGTGATAGAACAAGTTGCCGGATTCGAGAATCACCGTGTCCTCCCCCTCTCTTCGGACCTCGGATAATCCTATAATATTTCATCGTAACTTGTCTATCTTTTCTTCCAGCTCCAGGATCTTCTCCTCAGTCCTCAGTGTGCGTGCGTTAAATATTGCCAGGTCGAGTCGTCGTAGGTGGCAACCGAACCTCCACCGGAGATTCTTAGCACCCCCCTGCCCCGCCGTTACCATGGTCGCCACCGTAGCCAGGAATAGCGGAGCCGCTGGGGACTGAGGGCCGTCTATTTATGTAATTGTTCCTGGGGGGTATATTGCCATAGTTGCCACGCTTGGCGAGCGGGTTGGCAACCGCAGTTTTTTTTTGTCGTACAGTTGCTGTTATCAGGAAGATGCTGCTGCCCATCTCCTGCCTGTTTCCCTCTGTCGCCTTTTACGACACCCACAGGAAGATATGGGGTAGTGGATATTCTTAACAGCCACTACACGGCATGGCTCTGAAGCACAGCAGCACTAAAAATAGTGATTGTAATAGGTCTGGGCCTGAGAACAAGGCATCGTTGAGGCTCTTCCTTTCATATTTGGCAGCTGCGTCGCTACTACTACTAAGCTACGCTACTAACACTATTCTCAGCTTCTTCTTAACTGGGTGCACAACAGCGAAGTGGGGTAAGTAGAATGTTCTTCCTTTGTTGGAGGTTGCCGGAGCTATCTCTGCATATCCTTTTTCAATTTGACTCAGGATCTGCATTTCGTAGTACTATTTTGCTTCTTGGTCTTGATCCAGTTTCTTCTCGATGTTGACCAGGCGTCGGATTGCTTGATTGTAATTGTTGGGCCGGGTTTCGTGTTCTTTTTTCCACAGGAGTCCTGTTTCATATTGACCGCTTGACAGTTTTTTTGTAGTGTTCTCGAGGGTTTCTATTGCTCTTCTGTCGCTGTCATTGGTTGGCGACCGATTCTGAATTCCGAGAGATTCCAGCTTAAAGTGTTCTCGGACGATTTCTTCTATGTATTCTTCATCAGTGGTCGCTCTGTCATAGTGAGTGAAGTTGCTTCTGTTTCACATCCGTGTAACACCCAACCTAGGTTTGTGAGGGAGGCTACAGGATCGGATGGTTTGCCCTTCTTCAGTCTTATTGTTACTATTAGTCCCCAGTTGTCTTGGCCTATCAGAAGCTTGGGTCTTTCGGTGACGTAGAGGAGTTGGCTTTCAATTGCCTTTAGATGCTCGCAATTCCTCACGGTGTCCTTGTTTATACATTGTTCGGACAGCTTCAGGCCGTCGATGGTTCTTGCTACGATAGTTCTCTTTTCTCTTCTATGAGCCCCTTTTATTTTGAACTCGATCTTCTGTGCACTATCTTTTCTCAACACCTTCCCGCCGACTGTTTCGATCGTAAGTTTTTCTTGCTTCCCTTTGACTCCGATCTTCTCAGCGATTGATGCGTCTAAGAGTGTGACCGTTGACCCTTTGTCTAGTAATGCTAACACGCGAACTGAGATCCCAGTGAACATCTATGGCCTTTCGGGCCATAGATGTTCACTGGGATCATCTTTAGGTATGCCATCTCTTTTCCTTTGGCGTTGTGAATTGAGGCGACCTTTTCTTCTGACGTGCCACCTGTGTCTTCTTTCTTCACTTCTTTTTCTACTGGTGCTGGTGGCTTGTCCGAATGCAAGATGGTATGATGCCATCTTTTACACAGCTTACAGACTGGGGCTTTACAGTTGATTCTTGTGTGCTTGAATCGGAGGCACTTAAAGCATATTTTTGCCTTCTTGGTCATATCCCATTTTTCATTCAGGTTAGCTTCTTTGAACTTATTGCATTCTAGTGCAAAGTGTTCTTCTTCACAAAACGGACATGAATTCCTATATTTTTCATTTGACGCTTCTTGTATCGAATTAACGGGTTTTCTTATTCCTCTCTTTTGCTCCGAAGGTGCTTCAGGCGGGGCGAAGCCTCGGCACATGTCGGCTTCTGTTTCCAGGAACGCTTCGACGAGTTCTTGAATTTCTTCATCTCTTCTGCTTCTGTGGTAGGCGAACCAACGAAACTTCATTGATGTTGGCATTTTTCTACTATAACTCTCAGTGTTCAAGGGAACTGAGATACTGTGATTTCTTCAGGGCTTTGATTGTCTCGACGGCGTTCTTTACTTTGCTTGCAAATACGCATATGTCGCTTGGGTTCTCGCCGACTTTTGAAAGGTTCTTCATTTTTTCTAGTTCTGCTAATGCCAGTGCTCCAGGTCTTCCAAATCTTGCTTCTAGTCCCTTGATTACTTCGCGTGGGTCTTCGGCGGTGAACAGCAGGCTTTGGACGGCTTCTCTAGCTTTTCCTTGGATCGCTATTCTAAGGCGCGCTAGGTTCTCATTGTTACTGAAAGAAGCGGAAATATCTTCCTATGATCTCTTGAAAGCCAACCATTCTTCATAGGCCCCGTTGAAGTGAGGGAGTTTGAGGTGCTTTGGAGAAACGACGTCATGTGACTTCTCGGACAACTTAAGTATGACTGAAGCTAGTTCCTGGATGTCATTCTTCTTTTCTTCTGCCTCGATCGGCTTGTGATTTTTATTAGGCATGTCCCCTAATAAAAATCACAAGCCGATCGAGGCCCGGATGGGTGGAGGTCTGGATGAACCACCGCTCGACTTCTCGAGTTCGTTCGAACAATTCTTCTCCGGCCCCATCTGCTTCTTCTGACTCCGCGGTGAGAAGTTCTAATTCAGCTTAAGCAACTTTTGATCGAGCTTCTGCCAGTTCTAGTTCTCTTAATGCCACTGTCATTCTTGCTTGCGCTTCTGCTCTCTTCCTATGCGAAGAGCGAACTGAATGTGTCTAGATCGCCTTCTTAGGGTCGTTTTCTTAGGGTGAGGCCGCTGCAGACTCTTTTCTCTGGACGTTGGTGTGTTTCCCTCGTTCAGGCGTGTTTTTACTGCGACACTTCTTTCTTGAATTTGCGGCGTTGGATGACTCTCTTCTTGACGAGGAACTGACGCGTCAATGGTGCGGGTCAGGGGGTGGTATGAGTTACGTCCTCTGATGTTGATTCCTCTCCGGCAGTGTTCTTGGTATGAAGTACGGGTTGTCTGTGTACGCTGCTGGGCGGTGATCTTCTTGTAAGCGTCGATCGATTTGAAATTGACGCGTTCATAATCGTCGTGCTCGTAGATCCACTCGGAGTATTCATAATCTAATCCGTCGTACTGGTAACCGTAGTAGCGTTACTTTCTTTCTTTCACTCGTAGTCTTTTTTTTGGCTTCCCTGTTTTCTTGTTTGTGCGTGGGGGGATGAGCAGTAGTAACACTTCTTCAGAATTTTTTCTATTTATTTTCTTGTTGTTTATTCTTACATTTAACGGATTCGGAATGTCTGACCACAAAAAACGCCTCTTTTTTATAGGCAATTCTGACCAATCATAATTCTTAACTTTTGCACACGGCACTAATGGATTGTACACGGCACTAATGAATTTCCATCGACCAATCAGAGCGCAGATCGACTTTTTCTAAGGAAAACTTACAAATGCCTTTTATTTTGTGGTAAAACATCCCTTACAAAGTTTTTATACATTTGTGGTATTAGAAAGAACTTATATTTATTATATTACACACTAAACATTCTTATAAACCTTAATTTATGCCTTAAAATAATGAAAATACTGACGCGGTCTTCTTATGGTATAGCTCCCTAGTAGCTAAGCTATTTGCAGGCGTTAGCGCACGTAGCGCCGCCAGGCGGCACGAATGCACAACGATTATCATGATAACAATATTACGCTTGCTAATCAGAATACAATTAAACATTTTATCGACTAAGTCTTAGCATAATTCTAGTTTATGATGGAAAACGAAATTAAACAAGTAATTAAAATCACGTATCGTCGTTATCTACCTTTACGTAGTTTTAAATTACAATAAATGCAAAATTAAATAAGTAATTAAATTCACATTTCGTCGCTAATAAGAAATAATAGCAATATTTTTATTTTAGATATTTATAATATCAATTAAGTTTTTATCTGAGTTTGTTTACCTTAATTTTGCTAAATGACTACCATATAGGAAAGTAGAAAGTTTTTGGAATTGGTAATAAATCTAAATAACACTTTGGAATTGATAAATACCCGTTATGAACTCTTTTATCGGTGAAGCCAACAATCCCGAACGTCGTTTGTACTGAACTTTGGTCTGTCGCTAAAGTCTGAAAAAAGATTTCGTTTTACTGAAACAGAAAATTTTATCCTATGTCGTGGAGGCAGTTTAAAAACATTAACTTCACAAGGATAAACATCCGGACATAGAACAATTATTTGTAGACATAATTGTTCCGTGCGGGATTCAAACCTGCGGCCCTCAGCGCCGCAACTCATTGCTACGCCACTGCGCCACGGAGCCGTTTTATCCTTTTAGGTAGGGACGGATTAAGACGGATTTTATCGACAAAATGGCGATTTTGAAGATGAGCCAAATTAAGAGTAGGTACTCTTAACCGACGAGCGTGTATGCGCAGGTATATGGATGTGAAAGGACAAGAGAGGTGGTGTGTCGCAATCCCCTCTGAGTAACAGACGTAGGAGTTTATGTATTATGCATGTTTTTCTTGCATTAGCATATCATTGTATTCTGTTTTTAATTTAAGGTATAATAAAAGAAGATAGACAAATTTATGGTTGTGGTTAATATTCAGTATAGTCAAGTGTGGCAACTTTACCAATGGAAGTGAACTTTGGCATTATTAGGTAATAAATTAGGATTAACAAGGACAACGTAAGGTTATAATGATTTCTTATATTTGCGCGAACACTATACATGATTAAAACTACTTTTACGCGATAAAATCCGTAAAAGTAGTTTTAATCACTACGTAAGGTTTTTTAAGACTAACCTTTTTTGAATTAAGAAATTATAACGAATTTTTGTAATAAGAGTTAATTTAGACATTTAAAGCTATTGCATAGCTTCTATCGCGGGCCTTGAGCGCGGGGACCGAATCAAGAAATTCCGTAATGAAAAAAAACCTCACATACACATAGCATTTTTTATCAACATAAGTTGATAAAAAATGCTATGCAATAGCTTTACCGCGGCAGTCACCAAGTGCCACACGTATTTATTTATTTTAACGTACAATTTAAGGACTGAGCTTTGGCATTTTCAAAAAGCGTTTTTTTGCGTTGAGTGCTAAAATGTCAACACAAAGACAGTGGGATTGTGATTGGTATTCCTTTGAAGGGGATTTATATTTAGTAGTGGACTTGTGATGGACTGTAATCATTGGCATCATCAGCCCTTCACAACTCCACTGCTGAATAGGGGAAGGCTTACCCCAAGGGATGCCACAAAGCATGGTCCTGAGGCACCTACATCCATCGACTTCCTGCATGTCTTACGAGGTCGTCACTCCATCTGGTAAGGGATCACCCTACACTTCACCTACCGATAAGAGGCTGCCACTCGAAAACCTTTTTCCTCATCGATTGTCGGTTCTTCGAACTATATCGCCGGCCACATATAATTGCCACCTCAGCTTACTAGCCCGTATGTCGGTCACTTTGGTTCTACTGCGGATATCCTCATTTTTAAGTTTATCACGCAGTGAAACCTCGAGCATAGCCGTCTTCATAGATCGCTGAGTGACCTTGAGCATCATCGTACAGCCAGCAGTGAAGTACCACGTGTCGGATCCATAAGTCATCACTGGCAACATGAACTGGTTTTACAATCTCGTTTTCAGGTTTTGAGGTATACCTGACGAGAAGATGTCGTAATTTCCCGAACGCTCCCTTGCCGAGTTGAACCCGACGATTGACCTCTCGATCGAAGTTGGACTCACCTAGTCGGACAGTTTTTCCTAGGTAAACATACTTGTCAACAACTTCGAGTTTAGTGATCCCAACAACTACCGGCATAGGTGTGACATGGACGTTACACATGATCTTTGTTTAGTCCATGTTTATCTTAAAACTTATCCGCTGGGATATAGTATTGAGGTCATTGAGCATAGTGCTTAGGTCGTTCAGTAATTCTGCTAAAAAGTAATTTATACCGTATTCTTTCAAGTCCAGTAGCTTGAAAATGTCTTACAATACAGCGGTGAAGAGTTTCGGGAATATAACGTCACCCTGTCTTACACCTCTCGGCTGTTGGATAGGCTTCGTACTCTGGTTCTGTACTTGGAGAACCATCGTAGCCCTACTGTACAAACACTTCAACACTTCGATATACTGACAGTCCATTTGGCACCTCTGAAGGTACTGCAGCACCACCCAAATTTCGGCGAAGAGAAATACTTTCTCATAGTCTTCTGTGTGTACAATTTGCCGGAGGGTATGTATGTGGTCTATGGTACTAAAACCTTTTCGGAAACCGGCTTGTTTGGTAAGCTGGAAGTGACTCGCTGCGTTACTGGAAATAGATTATTCATGATGACGATTACATGCTTAATTGCATCAAAATTTCAAATACCACAACTAGTTACCACAGCAAATTTTCTTTGCGAATTTGATTAATGCATCAAATTAATATAATGAATGTATTCGACAGAGTAACCCCAGGCATGTAGTATCACTATATATTGCAATATTAATTAATTTTCCGGGAATACATCTCGTCTACTTTGTTTCTCCCGGGCTTTATTTTTTGGGGATTTTTAACAAATCCCAAAAGATTTTTAAAAAGTATTTTAAAGTCACAGTCAAATATTTGTATTGAAATTGGGTTTTACAAATCATTTTATAAAGTCTCAAAAGCTACGTCATCGCTTCAACGAGTCTAATGCAGGAGACCTTGTGAAAAGAAGCAGCAACAAACTCACAAGTAGATTATTTTTCTCCCTAAAGTTACAATTTATCCTTTTAAAAAATCAACCGCACCATATATTTAGTATAAACAGATGTTAGAGCCACACATACACTCTACTGTCGCTGATATTACTTAAAAGGGGCTTTCGTATTCGTCAAAGTTAATAGGAGCCCTAGTCATTTAATGCATTTAACACGTTAATTATTACTCATGCTTAACCATATCTAGTTTTAGACAAAAACAACCGGCCATGCTTAGTTTCAACCATGAATGAATTAAATATACCTAAATTAAATCTAGATATTACCACACTTAGTTTTCAGACTAGATATTCTGATCTAAGAGTTCTAATTAGTTTCATTTATTGCCTTGTTTCTTTCTTGATAAGTGAGATATTGTCGCTCATCTATTAAAAATCAAAATACGAATGCCTTCTCACTACTTAGTATTACATTACTATTCAATATACCGTTGCCAGTATAGTAAGCCTTAAGTCTTGTCACTCACCAACTCACCATACGAATTACGGTAGCATTACACTGCTATTTGACGCTGGAGTTCTGTAACGTTATGGTTTTTCCTCATTTGACCCAACCCACTTGCCTGCAACATACGGCGATATCGTGTCTAACATGTAACATAATTAAGATTATTTAATTTGAAGAATATTCTTATGCGTATACTCACCGTGACAACATGTTCTACGTTCTTCCTGTATGGTTTATCAAAACCGCTACAATAACTCGTAAAAAGTCCCGTGCTGAATGGACAATGGACATATGCAATATTCGAGATAGCTTGCCATATTTACAAGATTATTGGTTCATTAATGCTGTTTACAGTCTTCAGTCTAGGATTTCACATCAAGCATAAACGAGATAGTATAAACCATCTATCGAAGTACTTGGGGTCATTCTCTGCTTTTTAAATCACTATACAGTTATTATACTATATATCATTATAAATTGTAGACATAATATATTAGAGCAACGTTGATACACTCTTCCTTATTTTTGTCAACAAATAGCAGTACTTGCACTGCTATGTTCAACTATGGAGGGATTGGTATAGGCAGATAGACTAATCACAGGTTGTTAAGCACTCCTGCTTAGTACTCATAAGTGACAACGAATATGTAGCTTAGTTGCAGGTCTCCATGGACTGCTGTAACCACTTAACATCAGGGGGACTATAATTTCGTTTATTTGGTTAAGCTTGATGAAAAGAGGTTTGCTCAAGTACTATGACAGTTTTGAATGTTAGCTTATCCCCTGTGCTATCACAATTACTCTAGTTGCTATTCTACATCTTTGTTGTTAAATGTCGCTTAGAGTGTGAACCGTAAGACTGCAGATACTAATCTACAGTATTAATAGATGCGGTCTGCATTCTGAGCACTAAGTAATTGTCTCTTGAAACCATTACCCGGCTGTTAGTCGCTTTGTTCGTTTGTCGTGAGATGGCTAATGTATTAGTTTCTTAAGGATATTCCTTTACTGGACTTACCTACAATTTACTAAGTGTTCGTTATTTTTAGTCTTCAAAAAAGAAGAGATTCTAAACTCGATCGTATTTTTTATTATAATGTATGTAACGCAATGTCTTCCTCAATTGTAAATTTATTTATATTTAAAAGATTATATACTTTGGGGTCCCATATAAATTTGGAGATATTTTTTGTAGAAGATAGGGTAAAGAAGCGTTCGTCTCACCTGATGGTTAGTGACCACAGTCACCCATGTAAAACGAAACATCAGAGGAATTACAGATGCTTTGCCCGCCTTTTTAAATAAGAAATTAAATATGCAAACTCGCCGCTACCCCCCACGTCTCGCTGCATGCAGAGAGCGTGTACTGATTTAGAGACATAGGTCTGCCTATATTCAAAGAGAAATTCGAGCTAAGATTCAAACTTCAAAATATTAAAAGAATCCAGGTCATTGTGTATTACACAAACTTTCACATAGTGAAGTTAATCGTGTATATGTTACAGCCGTTCTCTCCGTGGTAAAGCGTAAGAACGCTGGCTGCATCTCCTTTCTGAGTGGCTGTACTTAACATTTGAGTGAGAAAAGCACCAGCTTCTTATTACTAGCGGTGACAACAAGTCACAGATACAGTTCTTTAAGGAAGTTAATCGTATGTGGACCCCACGAACTTAGTCTCTACAGCAAATGGAAAAATATGTAGTCATCTCTAAGAGACTCATACGTAAATGTAGAAAAGAAAGTGCATTTTGACGACCTAAAGAAGCAATGATATGATAATAACGAGATATCCTTGGTGTCTGCTATCAAGCTAGCTGTGGAAATAAATTTAGTTGATTTGAAGATGACAGTAGACAGAGAGGATCGTACTCGCGCAGGATATACTTTTTTTTACTGGTAACGACGCATTCCATCTATATATAATAAAGGAATGTGGGTGTCTATGATCCACAAAATTTAATTACATTCAGCTGAACTATGTGTTCATTATTAACTCTTAATTCTATAAAAAACGTACTGAAAATCTACCCTTCACACTTTTTAATCTGAATTTTAAGTAATTACTTACTTTGTTTGTTTTTTTAAATAAGCGTGACAAATGAGCACACAGTCCAGCACAGTACCACGGTTGTAGTACGAATGACCCATTCCTATTTCAAATATTAATAGCGATATTAACCTATTCCAATAAAAACACGGATTATTAATTGACAAAGCCGGACGAATCAGTTAGCTGAAGTTTTTTTATTAGCATAAAGGTGACAAACGAGCACACAGTCCACCTGATGGTAAGTGGATGCTGCGGCCTATAGACGTTTACATTTATCTTCAATTAAGAATCAAAATGCAGATGCGTTGCCATCCCTGAGGACTGAAATGGAATGCCTTGTTCCGAGTAAAAAGGGGTCTCCGGTTCTCTACATTCACCATAAAAAACTTAGCATCATTAAGCTGCTATTTTACGCTGGTATTCTGTGAGAGCTTGGTCCTACCCCCGTCGAGCCGACACATTCGTGCTGTAACCACAACCACGTGCAGCATGACTCTACCACGTAAAAAAATGGAAATAGGATGATCATATGGCTCTAAAAAAATCGGTTCATAGTAAGTGCAGTGTGTACTATTGGAAAGGTGTTAAACGAAGGAGAGAGGCGTGGTACTCTTGCTATGACTACGCTAATGTAATTTTAATTCTACCTTAATATTAAAATATACTGTGGTAGGGGCTACACTACACCTCCCACTGAAAAAAAAAAATATAAAAAATAAATTAATACATTTGCTTTCGTAAACTTATCAAAATAAATATTTGACATGTTAATATGAATTACAATAATAAAATCTAATTATATATTATTTTACAAATATAAAGGCAGTATATTCAATTGGTTGGTCCGGTAGCCAGATTCCCCTATTCCATATTAATGTCGAGGACACAGTCTTGTACATAGTTTCGTCACAGTCTATTAAAACTAAAAACGTAAACGAGCGACTCTCCACTAGAGAAGGCTAGACTTGAAGCATGTAAAGATTCAAACGATTCAACGGATACGGGTGGCACTAGATAACCAGACACTAGATGTGGGGTAGTGATTTATATTACTATTCCACTACACCTCACCACCAACCAACCGTCATACTAACTAACTTTAAAATTAGATATTTGTAAATATTTTAGGAATAGACGAAATAATTTTAGTAGACGAAGTGTAGGGCGACCCCCCACTAGATGGAGGGACGACTTGGTAAGACATGCAGGAAGTCGATGGATGCAGGTGGCTCAGGACCGTGCTTTGTGGCATACCTTGGGGGAGGCCTATGTTCAGCAGTGGACTTGTAAAGGGCTCTAATGATGATGATGATGATGAAAATATTTTAGGTTCATCATCATGATCATCACATTAGTAGCTTATCAAAGTCCAGTAACATAAGCCTCCCCCATAGATAACCTTGTAGAGGTATGCTTTTCATAGTTGCCACGATTTGCAGGCGGGTTCAAAACCGCAGTTTTTCATTCTTCTTATTTTTCAGTCTTTTTGTTTTAATTTTCCTTTGTTATTTCTAACGGCACCCGCGGGATGATAATGTTACGAGCTTGAGGTTCGTGACAATAAAAATTGCCGATAAAATTACCTAAATTAACACTTTAATTTACTTTACACAATTAAAGTTAAAACACTAATAATTTAAACACACTAATTCACTTAATTCCACTCCGAAGCTTCGCTTGTTTCGCCCAAATCAACACTAACTCCATCGCATCTTGCAGCGCCTATATATTTAAATTAGCAATGAAATATCCAGAATGTTCAAGTAAACACGCGGAAGGTACCGAGCGTTCGAGTTTCGACTAGGCGCTGTCAGTTGAGTGATTTGTGATGTCATTTTCTCAATGCTCCCCTCGCTCTCGTTCCTGACACTAGATGGCGCTAGTTGACTTATTCATGCAACACTGCCCCCTCCTAAGACATGCTCGTCCCGAGCATTATCAGTCCCATAATAACGCGCCAAGCGATCCACATGGACGATCTTAGGAGTCCCTCTTACGCCTTTCTGTATCCGGTAGGTCACATCGTTGATCCTGGTTACAAACCGGTACGGGCCGTCCCATTTAGCTTGAAGCTTAGGAGATTTCCCTTTGCTGCGGACTGGATTGTGCAACCACACTAATGAACCTTCGTTGAACCCTTTATTGTTCATTTTGCGGTCATACCGGGTTTTCATCTTTTCAGACATTTGCTGGCCCGATTGTCTGACGTGCTCATAGACGTCATTCATTTTTTTTCGCAAGTCATTTGCATAATCGGTTATACTGCGTGGAGCATCGGGTGGTATCCCGGTGATCAGGTCTGCAGGCAGCCGTAATTCTCTCCCAAAGTTTGCGAGAGCTGGTGTCACTGCTGTACTTTCGTGAACAGAACTTCGATATGACAACAGAAACGGTTGTATGTGCTTGTCCCAATCTCGTTGCCGATTGTCTACAACTTTTGCTAGGTACCTCTCCAATGTCTGATTAAATCGTTCCACCATTCCATCAGATTGCGGGTGATAAGAAGTCGTTCTTGTTTTATGAGTACCCATAACTCGGCAAGTTTCCTGGAATATTTGAGACTCAAAATTCCTTCCTTGATCGCTGTAAATCTCTAAAGGTACTCCAAAACGACAGAAGACTTCATGAACTAGTTTATCTGCAACTGTTGAAGCTTCTTGATTTGGAATGGCGAAGACTTCTGGCCACTTAGTGAAATAATCCATCACAACCATGAAATACTTGTTACCGCTTTCACTCTCCGGAAACGGCCCCGCCACGTCAATGGCTATTCTCTCCCATGGTGCACCCACATTGTACAACTTCAATGCACCTCTACTACGAGTCTGAGGTCCCTTTACAGACGCACAACTTGTACATTTGCGACACCAGTCCTCGACATCGTTTCGACAGTGGACCCAGTAAAACCGTTCTCGGATCTTCAGTAGAGTTCGTTTAACTCCCAGATGGCCTCCTGAATAATCATTATGGTACAGCTGTAGAACATCCGGTACTTTAGCTTTAGGGACAACCATTTGTAAATGACAGCTGTCTCCCCGAACATTTTCCCATTTACGGCACAGAACTCCATCCTGAAGCAGCAAGCTGTCCCACTGGGCCCAATAGCTTTTAGTGGTTGAACTCATTGCTGAGACGTCGCTCCACTTAGGCTTGGTAGCACGGGCCTTCATCCATCCCAGAATCGGCTTGATGTCCGGATCTTCCTGCTGTGCATGTCGTAGGTTGTCCTTCCATTCGTTGCTGAGGTGGTTCGTCCTGAGCATCCTCACGGATACCACCTCCTTACTCTCTTGCCTACTACAATGGTTGCAATCTTCAGGACAAGGTCTTCTTGACAATGCATCTGCGTTGCCGTGAGATTTCCCGCTGCAGTGTCTGATAGTAAAGTCGTATTCCTGCTGCTGCTGGGCGGTGCTGTTAGCCGCACTTCCTTTCTGAGACCGTTCACCTTCCCTTCCTAGGGTGTGCTTAGGGCAGCTGGACCGAAAATGGCCCCTTTCCCCACAGCCATAGCACCTAGGGCTGTATCTTTTATTGTGGTCGCGAACCGTAACTGCTGTAACCTCCCTAGCGTGAGGTGAACGATGATCCTGTCGCCGCCAGGCAGTGCCGTTAGCTGCACTACCCTCTCGAGATCGATCAACTCTCCTTTCCACGGTTCGTTTAGGGCAGCTGGATCGAAGATGGCCCTTTTCCCCACAGCCATAGCACCTAGGGCTGTATCCTTTGCTGCGGTCACGGACTGTAGCTGCTGCAACCTCCCTGACGCGATGGGAACGATGATCCTGCCGCACGGCTTCCACCTCCAGTGCATGGGCCAAGGCGTTCTTAAGCGTGTCGTGGTGCCCGAGTCTCACAGCAGCTCTGACTTCAAGGTCGCGGATGCCGTCGATGAATGTCTGAACCAGGTTCCCTTCAATGAGCGCAGGTACAGACCGGTAAGCTTTTCGCACCAGCTTCTCCACCTCTAGAGCCCACTGCTGCAGGTTTTCGTTGATGCGCTGCACACGATCTTTAAGCTGCGCACGAAAGACGTGTTCCAGGTGAGCGTCGCCATATCTCGCCTCCAATGCCTCAAGGAGTTGCTCATAAGTCACTTCCTCACCGAGAGCTTCCAGAACTGTTAAGGCCTGGTCGCGCAGGCCTAGTGTGAGAGCAGTCATGGCCTGACTTTTATTCCAGCCGTTCGCCTTCATAACAGCCTCGAACTGAATTTTGTAGGCTGACCAGGAAGAGGTACCGTCGAACGGTGGCACCTTGAACCCACGTAGCGAAGGTGTTGTAACTACTACGGGAGCTGTAGCTCCATCTCCAAGTTTGAGTTCGTCCAGTGATTTCTTCATGTCAGCCATTACGTTGTCAACCCGATTGTTTACTTGGTCGATTCGGATTTCAGCTTTCTCGATTCGGTTTTCAGCTTCCGACAGGCGGTTGTCATGGTGAGCAACCCTATCCTTCACCTCCTTTATCTCCTTCCCGAAGGTAGCGTGAAGGTCCTTCATGAGGAGCATCTGTTCCTCCTGTCGGCGGGCCTGTTCCTCGTGTCGGCGGGCCTGTTCCTCCTGCTGCTCTTTCAACTGACTGGCCTGTTCCTCCTGTCCGCGCTTCAGCTGCTCTTCGAACCGACGAGCCTGTTCCTCCTGTCCGCCCCGCAGCTGCTCTTCCAAACGACGGACCTGTTCCTCCTGTCGGCGAGCCTGCTCCTGCAGCATCACCATCAGAGCACCTAAGTCAGGTGCTGCAGATGTAGGAGCTACTGACGGGCCTGCAGCTGGCGGCTGGCCCTCCGACGTCTGCGGCGTCGCACCACCAAATCTTCGTTGGTCCGTCTCCTGCTGGCGTTGACTTCGGGTATGGACACCCTCCGTTTCCTCCTTAGGTAAAATCGGCATGATTTTATCCCACTTCTGACACCAATTGTTACGAGCTTGAGGTTCGTGACAATAAAAATTGCCGATAAAATTACCTAAATTAACACTTTAATTTACTTTACACAATTAAAGTTAAAACACTAATAATTTAAACACACTAATTCACTTAATTCCACTCCGAAGCTTCGCTTGTTTCGCCCAAATCAACACTAACTCCATCGCATCTTGCAGCGCCTATATATTTAAATTAGCAAAGAAATATCCAGAATGTTCAAGTAAACACGCGGAAGGTACCGAGCGTTCGAGTTTCGACTAGGCGCTGTCAGTTGAGTGATTTGTGATGTCATTTTCTCAATGCTCCCCTCGCTCTCGTTCCTGACACTAGATGGCGCTAGTTGACTTATTCATGCAACAATAATATAGGGAACTTTTAAAACGTTAATAACGCATTTTGTTGTAACTTAGAAACGACTAGGCTTTGGTTTTCACATCTTATCATAGGTTTTATTCAAGCAATTCGTACGACCACAATAGAAATTATATTGGAGTTTTAAACAGACTGGGGGTGGAAGCGAAGTCTAAGTATGAAACCTGCAGTATTATATTCCAAATATTGTGTTTTTGAGTTTTAGCTGCGATAAATTAAAATGAAGGGGAATTTAATGCAGTTAAAATTATATACTTCTGTATGTGTTATGCAGCAATACGTTTTGTATAGATTTATATCACTTTAGCTATGGATATACAAATAATGCCGTGGTGATGTCCTCCGTTGGGCTTTTTTATAAAATTAAAGTGACAAATGAACATATAGCATAGCATATATCATTTTTAACGAGAATAATTGTCAATAATTGCGTGACTTATGCTTACTATATTTGTTGTCATAATAGGTTTTTAGATAACTTAAATATAAAAAATAAGCTGAATGTAAAACAAACATTTCAGAGCTTTTATTTTCTTCAACGGGAAATTAAGCTGTGTATTTCAATGAAACTTGAAATCGAAACCCAGTATAGTTTAGTATAAATATAATTTAACTCCCCTTAGTTTTATGCTAAAGCTGTTCAAATACAGGCATTAAAAAAAGATAATGCATTTATTTGTATTAATAACATTTACATAAATAACAAAATATAATTTTAAAAAATAGACTAGAATTTAAGCGCTCACGGCCGCCCTGGGTGGTGGCGCCCGCGACCTGCCATCTGTCCAGTACCCGCCGAGACATCATCGACTTCTTTGGTATATAAGTATTATCTATGATCGAGGTTGGACGTAAGTTGTTTTTTCTATGACAATTTCGCGGAGTTAAGTAACATTTCAATATCTAAACCTTACACACCGTAGTAAAAGACGGCCTTAAGGTGGATGCGTAGACCGTCCGCCCATACATTTTTTAACCAAAATATACACTAAACACAGACACTCTTTCTTTAAAACTAATCATTTTATTACTTCTCTACAATGAAATGTGTACGCGTCTGACCTTTATAGGCAATAATTTACATTATACACTGAGAAAAACAATGGTGAAATCCTGGAAAAATTTGACACCTCTTTAGTAGTGTGCGTGACTTTTGATAAGCAAACGAAAGGCGACGTTTAAACATTGGCACGCTAGATGGTATCCAAGTGAACTTATATAATTCTGATAAATCAATATCTTAAGTTCAATAATTGGTTAATTTCCTTTCCAATCGTTAAAAAATAGTATAAAATAACATAAAACTTTAGAAACATATGTTTTTTTGTAAACAATTTTATTACTTATTATCTTTGTGTGGCAACATAAATACCAAAAGTTGTAGGTAAAGCGACGTTGCCGTCCTTCCTGACAACAAACTGATAAGAGTAATAACCGTAGACAGAGAAGTCTACGGTACTAACGTATTCCTGACCTTGAATTGACGAAACAAAAGCGTTGCCAAACTTACGTACGTTCACTTGTTTGACTTGTTATAAAATATAATATTCTGATTTCGGTTGTCACGCGCTATGATTTGCGCGCGGAATTTCTTGTGTTATACATATTTCGTATGTATGTTTTGATTGATTCGAATTGCAATATTTCTCTAGTATATATTTGAGACTATATTATAATTTATCGTAGGTATAGTAATTAATTATTCTAAAAACGCAATTATGTTTTCGGTAGTATTATTAACAGCAGGCTGGCCCGTGATTTTTCTGAAATATCGTCATAATACTGATTACCTACGTCATACGTGTCAGTGTTTCATATATGAATGTGTTTGAATATGTTTTTGGTCAACAATAAATACAATTATGATAAATCGTTAAACTACCAAAGCAGTCACAAAATTAAACTTGCAAACATTTGCTAAATATGCTAAATATGGTTTTTCCGGGTAACATTAAACACCCTTTACGCATTTTGCAAACAGTTTCAGACAGACACACGTTATTAGTTTGTTATATTTTGTAGAGCTCAAGTTCACTCGTCACTACGTCATACCTTATGGTGCGTTCAGAAACAAATATAATTCAGTTACATAAAATCCTTTTTCCTGTTCCGTGCTTTATTGTTTATAAATAAATAGCTTATTCTAATCTGAGTTATAGTTTTCTTATTCGTCGGCCAATTCTACGAGGAATATAAAGATAACATTGAAATAAAAAGATAAGTAAAATTTTTGTACATTTTAGTGTTCTAGATCTTGTGTTCCGAACGCAACCCTATTCATATAGAATTGAAGGAAGATTTGTATATATTATATTGTATAGTACCTGGGTGACCGAGCATTTCTCGGTATTTTTTTTTTTTTGGAAATCGTATGTTTTGGAAGTTATATTTAGAAACAATTCGTAACGGTCAAGATTTCTAATAAGATTCTAATAAAATAATAATAGTATATTTCTTATTGGAAAACCATAGTAAATACTTTGACTAGGAATTGCTAAATGTTATATCTATATGATTGTATAAGAAAAATAAAGGAAGACGATATAAAATATATACACAAAAAAGGTTTTGAAAATGAGTTTACAAAGCAAGCACAAACTGTCTATTGTCGAATTTTTAGCAAATGTTTGCAAGTGAAAAAGTAGAATTATTATAATTATTACATGCATAATTTCAGTTCATATAGGAAGAATATGTTATATTGATTGTAAGGACATAAAAATAAAATAAAAACTTACGATGTTTCATTCATAAAATAAAATTTATCGTCAGTAAGTACACTTTATCAAGATCGGTTAGAAACAAAGAGCTGTACAAAGTAAAATAAACATTTAAATGTTATGGTTATTATTTCTATTTATCAAAAATCTTATCAGCTTCAAATAACTGTAACTAAAACCTCTTTAAACATAAATGAAAGGTCGTGAGAAACATAAGTGTTTATAACAAGTACCGCCCGCTGAGGTGACGACAGAGGCCCCAGTACAAAGCTCTGTTTTTTGTTATGGCGGGCGCGGCAAGGGAAAGGTTAATAATACATACTGATAAAATATGAGGAATATTGATTAAAACTACTTTTACGGATTTTATCGCGTTTATTTTTACTTTTTATTTTTAATTCCCGACGTTTCGGGCGCTTTCCAGCACCCATGGTCACGGGGGACTGAGATGACTGACGTCCCGATGTCATTGTCGGTGTGTTTTATTGTTTATGGTCCGATCTATGCAAAATGAACTGACTATGTCCTGAGGTCTTGCAGTGGTATGCTTGGGTTTAGTTTTAATTTTATTGATTATAGGATCCCAAGCAGGTGGTAGTACCCAGCCTCCTTCTCTATTGAAATTAGGATGTTTTTTAATTTCAATAGCCTCACGTATCATCCTTGGTAGGAATCGGTGTTCTTTCGCGAGGATTTGTGGTCTATCAAATCTGATGTAATGGTTGGGGCCATCTAGGATATGATCGCAAACTGCAGACTTGTGATCATATCCTAGACGGCCCCAACCATTACATCAGATTTGATAGACCACAAATCCTCGCGAAAGAACACCGATTCCTACCAAGGATGATACGTGAGGCTATTGTAGTATTGTAGTGAGTATTTTTAAAAAATACTGCAAAAAAGGGCTCGAAATAATAGATTTTCTCACAAAAGAAGGGAACTTGAAAAAAAAGGAGAAAAAAGTCAATCCTAAGACAAGACGCGATCCAGGGAACTACGATTTCGCGACAGTGCGTTATCCACTTGAGCTATTACGATCATTATTATAGTGTTAAAATTTACCTTCTTATATTGTAGCAGTTTTTCATTGCCTGAAAACGGGGACAAAACAACATTTTATGAAAATCGTTGGAGCCGTTTCCGAGATTCCGATTATATATATATAATTTGTTGTTATCTCTTGTTTATGAATTATAGTTTCTTACGTGTTGGTTATGAAATGTCTAATTATTGTAATAATTGGTACTGTTACAAATCAGTGTTATTAGTTTTGAGTGAATAGGCATGTATCAGTATAATTATGTTGCTTCAAATAGGTGCTTCTGTTTTGATAAAAAATTCAATAGTGTTATATAATAAAATTGCGTTATATTGTAATCAATGTTGACATAATTTATTTCCCAAAGTTATAAATCAATTAAATAGTTTACACCAACAAATATAAATTTTATTTTTGTAATAATCGTACATAGCGTTTTGTAGTTCTGCCTACCCAATCTGCACGTACACAAAAATTAAAAACTTGTATTTTTACATACACGCCATGTAGTGTTCTAGCTTCGTAAACGTAGGGATACGTCTGTGTGTGTAAACGACACTATATTCAATGACAGATGTTATAATCAAAATTAATGTCGAATTGGGTGGATTTTGAGGCAATGATATGACCCATTCCAATAAAATGTAATATCCGATAACCGTTAAGTCTACTCCTACGACTTAATAATTTTCCAATTACAAAAAATCCAAATAAACTAAAAATGTTGACTTCAGCACCATCTTGCGGGAGAATGGCTGGGAACAGTCCGTAGGTTTCACCTTAACGTGAATAGTAGTAGTGTTTAAAATATTACTGGTATTTTTATGTAAAAAAAACAGCGCTAAAGATATTGATGCCACAAGTGCCACAAGTATTATATAATAACAGTCATCTTTCACTCACTTTCTGACTCACTTACTCACTCACTCACTCTTATCGGATGTCAGCTGGGTCACGTACACCGATGTAATTATGATTACGAATTACGATGATAATTTATAGAAAATAAGTAAAGATTTTGATGGGTATTACCCAGAAGAGGATAATATGAAATTAAAGTGCTTAGTAACTTCTGCGTACACCGTTTGAAGAATCCACCGAATTTTATTAATGCACCTAAAATTTCTAATTAAATCACTGAAGCTGCTTAGAACAAAATTCAGCTTCTGAATAAAATACTGTGGTAAGTTAGAAAGGAATTTCAGCTACATAGCTATGGCTTTAAGATTTAATGTAGGAATGAGAAAAATTTAGATATCGCGTTTAGTTATTTAGCATTATTACGTTTAGTTGTTGTGTACATTTCATGTTATGAGTTATTTTCATTCCTTCATAACAGCGCATTAAAAGTCCACTGCTGACCGTAGACCTTCCCCATATAATGTGTCAAAGGTGGGAAATTGACTATCGTAGCCGTGCTTGGCAAGCGCGTTGGTGCTGAAGATGCTGCTGTTGTTACGACACCCATGTGATGATATGCACTACTTACTGTCTTACTGACAAAGTCTTGATCCATATTATTTTACTAAACTTATTATCCATCAACTTTTGTTTTGGTTTCGTTAGCACATTTTGATTTTTTTTTTGTACAAATTATGTTGCAGGTGCATTGACTTATATATTACTAGCGTAAGAACCGGGCCGACCGAACAACTAAAACGGACCAATGCGCTGGGCCTAAAATTACAGTTTAGGGCCAACGCGATTCGGTCGACAGTGGTGCGCGCACAGGACAGATTTGCCTGTCATAAATATGTCTAGTTGCGTGGTAAAAGGATGCAAAAATTTGACAACATCGTATCATCGGTTAATCACCATATATTAATTTTGGTACAAATAAATTATTATATAAATGCATTTTTAAATTTTTATTTTACAGTTAGTTTAATTACGTTACCAAGATTAGGCCAGGGTTGGTTTCAGATACTCAAAAATATTGTACATGGAAAATAAAATTATACTATTAAAAAAATATATATTCACATTTGACGTATCATGTTTCTTTTTTCCCATGTACGTTATACCTTTCGTTTTTTGACGGTTTTATTTTTATTTATGTTTTATTTTTGTCTAAAAAACTTAGTGTAAGTTAAATTTTGAATATTGGTACCTAACATATTTTTTTATTCAATGAGGGTAAAACGAAAAGAGTACAGAAGAAACCATATTTGCTTAATTGAATCTGAAAATTTGATTCATAAAATATTTTGAAATTCTGTTCAAACCGATTGCTTCTGGAGCATAGATTTTTTATTGTGGTAGTAGTAGTCATTATAGTTGAATAAAGGATGCAACATAAATGCATCGATCGAGCGCCGATTGACCAGAAAGGGAACTAATTCTAATTTTATTAAAAAAACGCGGTACTCATGTACAATAAAGAAACTTTCAATATCGTAGGGTTAATATTAAAAAGTAAAAGGACCCAATAACAATACAAGTCGACCTTTAGGTAAAATTATGGTATTTCCGCTTAGTATTATTACGATACTATATACTACAAACAATGAAATAATGGTACAATTAGGATAATTATACTACAAATTCCCACACTGGTTACGTCGTGTTGTGATATGACGTTGTCGTTTTATGACAGATGCGTTACTTTTTCTAGTATGAAAAAGTTATGAGAAAGATGTTTAGATGGGCCTATCCTTCCTTTTGAAATCATTGTGCAGGTGTCAAGTATTTTGTTGGTGAGTTACAATAATCACTTATACAAACTATCAAATCAACACCATTTTTACCTGAAGGCCCCAGAAGGAGGGTAGTGTGTTTCAAGGGTATGTATATCTATTTCGTTGGCACGCTCTGTAGCCTAAACAGTTTGATGGATTTTAACATATGTGCTGTCATGGCTTTCGTCTTAGTTGCGAAATTGACATAGAGTATGACATTTTCTCTTTTTTAAGTAAACTTTTTTCGCAGTCAGATTTTTTAAATTACTGTTTAAACCATTGGGCTTGTCATTTTTACAGCGTAAATGTTAATTTTGTATATTATTTCAGACCGTTTGCTTTACATTGGTCTCATCAGCAGGTTTCACTGCATATATGTAAAACTTTTCTTGGCTTTTCTTTACTTAAAATCAATTTTACAAAAATAGTTCGGTTCTAGTTTATTCTAACATTTGATAGGGAAACACATACGAAATATAATGCTTTAAAATATACATGTGCATACTCTCTGTAACATAATATTGTCTATTTCATAAATACCTACTTAAGGTCTATTTTCCCCCTCACTTTCAATAATATGAAAATAATAGAAAAATAGATAAAACCTAGTGATTTTTACGAACGTGTTATATCCAGATTTGTATTCGATTGAGGTAAATGACAATAAATAAAAAAAATATGGCATCGACTTTATTTGAATAAAGCTTTCAGAGCTACATATTTAATGTGAATTTTTTATAACAAATAATATGTATCAGATCTTTTAAGGTGCGCTCATTTTTACAGACTGGATGAAAAATATTGGATGTTTTAAAAAGTAAAAACTCGTCATATTATTGTGATGATCCTAAGTCAGAGATAAATTAACGAAATAAAAAGATTGAAACCTTGAATTAATGTAGTTTTACTTTGCGGCACCCGTACGAGGGGATAGGATGAAATATCGGTGACTAAATATAAGTAAAATTAAACGCTATAAAATCCTTAAAATTAGTTTTACTCAAAGTGTTTTCTACTACTATCTTTTTATATGGTACTTTTATCACTAAGCTACATGGTTGACATGCGGCAAATTTCATAAATAATAAAAGGAAATACTCGTACAATAAGACAATTTACGCTGACAAAGTTGTATGAAGTCAGATACGTCTCGAATTGTACAAAGTTTCGAATAGTTTATGTTGGTATACTGCTAATAAAATAGCTTTATTTGCTACCTAGAGTTCTATTTAGAAGTTAAATGTTTTACTTTTACGGTCTAGCGTCTGCACTGTTTTAATTACGACACTAATGGAGATAATCGCGATAAGTATTCAAGACTAAGACTCAAATAAGTAGTTTCACCTAAGCAATATTTAATACAAAAAGGGCTTAAGTGCTGAAAACTGACACATTAAATCTGAACTTAAACGTTAGTATTGTTTGAAGTTCAATTACGTATATCAAGCAATACGTGTCACGTCTGCTTGTCAAGTAAATAAGTTTGATTGCTTCTGTGACTCCTGTCTATGATGATAGTTTGTTCCCAGTAGATCTTAATGCGGTAATTTTCGAGTACGACCACTGTTAAACAATTGCAGGTAAGTTAAGTAATTAAATTTAAGACACTATCAACATTTAAGCATGGGTTACACCGAAGCGGACTCTGTAGTTGCTAAAGGTTTACGAATATTGCGCGCACACAATAACATAATAAAAAGCTGCGGTTGCCAACCCGCTCGCCAAGCGTGGCAACTATGTAAAATATCCCCCCATGAGCAACGACGCAAATAAACGGCCCCCAGTCCCCGGCGGCCCCGCTATTCCTGGCTACGGTGGCGACCATGGTAACGGCGGGGCAGGGGGGTGCTAAGAATCTCCGGTGGAGGTTCGGTTGCCACCTACGACAAATCGACCTGGCAACGTATAACGCACGCACCCTGAGGACTGACGAGAAGATATTGGAGCTGGAAGAAGAGGTAGATAAGTTGCGCTGGCATATTATTGTATTATCTGAGGTTCGAAGAGAGGGGGAGGACATGGTAATCCTCGAGTCCGGCAACTTGTTCTATCACCGGGAGGGCGACCATCTGTCCCAAGAAGGTGTCGGATTTATCGTCCACAAGTCTCTCGTCAACAACGTTGTAAAGATTGGGAGTGTGTCGACGAGGGTCGCGTACCTGATACTCAGAATCACCAAACTGTATTCGCTGAAGGTCATACAGGTCTACGCACCAACCTCGGCACATCCCGATGAGGAGGTGGAGAGGATATTTCTAGAGCATGTATTCCTCCAAAACCCGGACTTTAACGCAAAACTAGGCACAAGAGAAGGCGGTGAGCTGAAGTTAGGGAAATTTGGAGTAGGGCAACGGAACCGTAGGGGCCAGCAGCTGGCTGACTTTATGGAGAAAGAGGAACTCTTTATGATGAACTCTTTCTTCCAGAAGCGGCCCCATAGCAAGTGGACCTGGTCGAGCTCCGACGGTTCGACAAAATATTAAATTGACTTCACTATGACGACCAGACGCCAACTGTTCAGTGATGTCTCAGTGATCCCAAGGGTGAAAACCGGCAGCGATCACCGAATGGTTAGAGGCACACTGAACCTTAACGTTAAGTTGGAGAGGTATCGCCTAATGAAGTCAACGCTCCGTCCCCCTCGTGCTCTGATCCAGAATCCCGAGACTTTTCAGCTCGAGTTACGCTTTTAGTGCTTAGAAAATTGCAATGCAGTGGACGATATGAATAACAGGCTCGTGGAAACTCTCTATGCGGTTGGAGATAAGTTCTGCAAGACCCGCCGCAGAAGAACACAAAAACTCTCCGATCACACTCTTAATCTCATGGTTGTTAGACGGGAGAAGAGGCTGAAATCGTCAACAGGTTTGACAGCATATAGGCAACTGAACAGACAGATCTCCAAATGCATGCGGCGAGACTTACGCAACTTTAATATTGCTCGTATTAAAGAAGCGATCGAGCGGAACCAGGACTCCAAAGTCTTTGCCAGAGATCTTTCTGCCAGAAAGAGCCAACTGTCAAAGCTGAAGACTGAGTGTGGCAGCATCGTTTCCGAGACACCTGAGATTGAGTGAGATTGAGAGGTTCTATGGGCTGCTGTACACATCATCGTTGGAGCCACACGCAAGTGTGAGTAACGATCCAAGAGCAAGTCTTACCCGACACTATTTCGATGATATCCTGGACGTCAGTCTGAGCGAGATTAGAATGGCTCTCCAGCACCTTAAAAACGGCAGGGCTCTAGGCGAAGATGGAATTATAGCGTAGCTTCTGAAAGCGGGTGGAACACCGGTACTTGAAGTCCTTCAAAAGCTCTTCAATTCCGTCCTCCATGGTGGCACTACTCCGGAGGCGTGGAGCAAAAGTGCGGTGGTCTTGTTCTTTAAGTGTTAAGTGCGACAACGCTCTCTTGATGAACTAAACACCGATTTCCCTTCTGAGCCGCGTCTACGTGCTGGTTTCCAAAGTCATTACGAATCGTCTGGCACGCAGACTCGACGACTTCCGACGAGTAAGAAATTAATTCAAGTTTAGTGTTTGACCTTGTGTGGAATTAATTAAACCTATTAAGTATAACAATGTCTCGTCCGATTACAAGCATAATATGGGACTATTTTGCGAAGTTAAGTGTATATATAGTTTTATATGTGGTAGAGCCATGCTCCAGTTATATTAGTAGTATAGTCGTAGCGCTAATGGGCAGGCTCGACCGAGAAAGAACCACGCTCTCATAAAATACCAGCGTGAAATAGTACAGAATGGAAATTGTGTAGAACTAATTAAACCTATTAAGTATAACAATTTCTCGTACGCTTACAAGCATAATATAAGACTATTTTGAGAAGTTAAGTGTAATAAATTAAAACTTTATTCTTCGGAGTAAACAGTAAAATAATAATTTTTTATATCGCCATCTACTGCATTTTATACGTAAAATGATTTTATCGAACAAACATTGATTAACTTTCAAGGTGGTATGCAAAAAATACGCTAGATGGCGTAAACACGACATGATTTCATTCTCTCGGTGGCTAAATTCAATTGATATATAATTATATATAACTTGTTGTACATTTTTTAAAGAAATTAGTTCACGTTTAATGTTTGACATTATGTAGAACTACTTAAACTTATTAAGTACAACAAAGTCTGGTCCGCTTACAAGCATAATATGGTAATATTTTGAGAAGTTAAGTGTAATAAATTAAAACTGTACTACTGCATTTTATACGTAAAACGATTTTATCGAACAAACATTGATTAACTTTCAAGGTGGTACGCACAAAATACGCTAGATGGCGCAAACACGACACGATTTCATTTTCTCGCAGGCTAAATCCTATTGATATATACTTGTATGTAACTTGTTATGTTATCGGATTTTAAGGATGGCATAATACACATTTATGGATATAGGCATTTATATCCTATTGATATAGACTTATATGTCACTTCTTATATTATGAGATTTTATGGATACTTAGTTTACATAAATATAATTTTATTAGTTTATTGATAGTTTTTTAAGTTTGAACTCTTTTTTGTGTATAAAAAGTAATGTAACATAAAATATTACTTAGATGCTTAGATATTAGGTAGGTACTGTACATTTTTTAAAGAAATTAGTTCAAATTTAGTGTTGTACATTGTGTAGAACTAATTATACCTATTAAGTATAACAATGTCTTGTCCGCTTACAAGCATAATATGGGAGTATTTTGAGAATTTAAGTGTAGACAATGCACGGCCTTCAAGCCACACCTCCGTGCCCGTCGGAGTGGGGAGCGTGAGGTTTTTTCGTTACGGCGGAATAAATTTCTGGATTCGGTCCCCACGCTCAAGGCTCACGATAGAAGCTATGCAATAGCTTAAAAAAATATGATACACATATACATACGTATATACATAAACATACACACACACATATATATACAGTGTTTGTACAGTAGGGCTACGATGGCTATCCGAGTACAGAACCAGAGTTCTAAACCTATCCAACTGAATAGATGTAAGACAGGGTGACGTTATATCCCCGAAACTCTTCACCGCTGCGTTGGAGGACGTTCTCAAGCTACTGGACTGGAAAGGATACGGTATTAATTAAACATCAATGGCGAGTACATCACTCACCTTCGATTTGTCGACGATATAGTCCTTATAGAAGAATCGCTGGAGAACCTTAGCACTATGCTCAATGACCTCAATGGTGTCTCCCAATGGATAGGTCTTAAGAAGAACATGGACAAAACAAAGATCATGTTTAATGTCCATGTCACATCTATGCCGGTAGTTCTTGGGAGCACTATGCTCAAAGTTGTTGACGAGTACGTTTACCTGGGACTAGGTCCGACTAGGTAAGTCCAACTTCGACCGAGAGGTCAATCGACGGATTCAACTCGGCTGATAATTACGACACATCTCTCGTCAGGTATACCTCAATCTCTGAAAACTAAAGTGTACAATCAGTGCGTGTTGCCAGTGATGACTTACGGATCAGAGACGTGGTCCTTCACTGCTGGCCGTATGAGGACGCTCAAGGTCGCTCAGCGAGCTATGGAGAGGGCTATGCTCGGAGTTTCTCTGCCTGATAGACTCAGAAATGAGGATATCCGCAGTAAAACCAGAGTGACCGACACAGCTCAACGGATTAGTAAGCTGAAGTGGCAATGGGCCGGCCATATAGCTCGAAGAACCGATAACCGATGGGGAAGAAAGGTTCTCGAGTGGCAGCCTCGTACCGGTAGGCGTAGTGTAGGGCGACCCCCCACTAGATGGAGTGATGACCTGGTAAGACATGCAGAAAGTCGATGGATGCAGGTGGCTCAGGACCGTGCTTTGTGGCATTGCTTGGGGGAGGCCTATGTTCAACAGTGGACTTGTGAAGGGCTGTAATGATGATGATGATGATTTCGTTACTACCGTACATCCATTACCAAAATTAAAATTAAAATCTTCCTAAGTTGGGAAAGTCTGATTGTTACTATCAAATTCTTAAGTCAAGAAACGGTATATAAGCCTTTTACTTAAGGCCTACCTCTATTAGGTCATACTGAAAGGGTTATTGTAGTAATGAAGTGTTAGGCACGCTACTTCTTTGAGCGTTAATGAACTTCACATTCTCTCCCTAATGTTTTTAATTGTACAAATATTTTTTGACTTCTAAACGTTGCCTTTCACATTATGTTTTCCTTAACTTCCGAGCGCGTGGTAATACAATTTTAATACTAATACATAGTGGGAAACAATTCAGAAAACTGATGATAACAAAAACGAGGGATGCCGTTTGGTGTTGTATATATCTGCCATCTACGATCAAAATTTGATTTCACCTCACAATAACTAAAGAATCAAAGATATTAGGCGCTGCGTGGGGGGGGGCCGCCGCCCGTTTGAGGTCGTTTCGTTGTATGTAAAACACACGGCCGTGTATACAACACAGCCAAACCAGTTTTTTTTTTAAAAATAAATTGTTATATATTATAAAATATGGATAATCCTCAGTGGTAGCTCAGGGGTTTCAATTACCAAGTACTATTCTTGCCACCACCAATAAAATTTTAAGTTACCAGTCACCGTATTCTATTAAACTTCCAATATTTGTTGCCATAATAAGTGTTTAGGTAACTTACTTTTCCGGATAATTTATATAAGAAAAATATCTTAACTAAATGTAAAACTCAAATAATTCAGAGCTTTTATATCGGAAATTAAGCAGTGTATTTCAAGAAGACTTGTAATTGAAGCCCAGTGTAATTAGTATAGCGAGAATTTAACTCCCCTTAGTTTTATCCTAGAGCCGTTCAAATACAAGCGTATTAATTTAGATAGAAAGAAAAGGTATTTATTTATAACGACAAAATTTACTTAGAAAATATAAATAATGAAAATAAACTAAATTTCAAGCTCTCGCCACCGCCCCGGCCATTACCCCGCTAAAATATCTCCTCGTTTTAAAACTTTCTTCTTCCTTCCATATTTGTACGCAAAAAGGTGATGTTACAAACACGGCTTGTATCCTTATTTATTAAAATACAGCGCTAGACGCTGTACCTCTAAGCGTTCGATGTAAATTTTACAGTACGCGAGTAACCCGAATTCGATGCTAAGCCCATGAAATTGTTAATTGCAATTTTAGCACTGATTTACCACGTGCTCAGTGGCGATGGCAACGCAGCGGACATTTCCTTGCTCTGTTCTGTTTTTTTTTTTATTTGCTTGATCTGTTCTGTTTTTTTTTATACCCACATAATATATGTGCACTAAATCTTATTCAAATTAATTTGTGCGTGTGTTAAACACATTCTTCTTCATTACCTTTCAATTATGTAATGTATTTATCAGGGTTATACGTATTGTACTTTATTGTGTGAATCATCAAACATCAGAACAAAATTTTCATCGCAGCGGTCGGTCGCACCAGGTGGTCGCAATATCTAATTAACGCCTTGGGTTAATTTGTAAACACAATTACTGTAGCACTCCTCTACTTTAATTTTCAGCGCTGTTTTAGTGATGAACCTAAAGTGGATAAAAATTTTTATTTTGCCGTAACATAATTAGCCCCTTTTGTTTTCCATAATTACACTTGCAGTTATTATCTCTTGGTAGTATTCTATTATTTGTTCAAATCCAAACATTTAATGTGTTTTATTATAACTTAATATCAAACACCGATGATATGATGCGGTGCCAAGTTGACTATCGGTATATCGAAGTACCGAAGTGTTTGTACAGTAGGTAGGCTACGATATCTATCCGTGTACAGAACCGGAGTACGAAACCTATCCAATTGCAGAGATATGTAAGACTGGTTAATGGTATATCCCTGAAAGTTTTTACCACTGCATTAGAAGACGTTTCCAAGCTACTAGTCCAGTAGCTACGGACTAGAAAAGATACAGTATAAACATCAATAGCGAATATATCACTCGCCTTCCATTTGCCGACGATATAGTCCTAATAGCTGAATCGCTGGAGGACATAAACACAATGTTCAATGACCTCAGTAGTGCATCCCAAAGGATAGGCCTTAAGATATACATGGAGAAAACAAAGATCTTATGTAACGTCCATGTCACACCTATGCCGGTAGTTATTTGTTGTAAACGCTAACCTCGAAGTTGTTGAAGAGTATGTTTACCTGAAATCAATAGTTCGACTAGGAAAGTCCAATTTCGACCGATAGGTTAATCGACGGATTCAACTCAGATGAGCAGTGTTCGGAAGGTTACGACACATCTTCTCGTCAGGTATACCTCAAAATTTCAAAACGAAATTACACAAACAGTGCGTGCTATGATTGGTGACTGCTGGCCACATTAGAAAGCTCAATGTTATTCAGCGACCTGTGGAAAGGGCTATGCTCGGGGTTTCTCTGCGTGTTAACCTTAGAAATGAAGATAGCCGCAGTAGAGCCAGAGTAGCCGACAAAGCCCGTCAGATTAGTAAGCTGAAGTGGTAATGGGCTGGTCATGTAGCTTGAAGCCGATGGGTTCATGGCAAGGTTCTCGAGCCCCCACTAGATGGAGTGACGTCCTGGTAAGACATGCATAAAGTCGATAGAGTTTGCTCAGGACCGTGCTTTGTGGCATTCCTTGGGGGAAGCCTATGTTCAACAGTGGACTTGTGGAGGATCGTAATGATGATGAACAAATTCTGATATATCGAGCGTTTTTAGCCCAAAGTCACTTAGACTTAAAATCGCATCAGTGTAGGGTTATAATGTCATAAGTGTGGAGGTTAAGGGTGAAGTGGTAAAAATATAACTTTTTTTTTTAATTATGTAAACCAGCGTTTTATTTCTATCCCACCTGACGGTAAATGACGACATAGTCGAGAAAACGCACTGACTTGAAAGAAATGCGTATTAAAACTTGCTCAGAATAACAAACATTGTATTTGTAAGTAAAGATATATGACAACAAATTACTATAATCCTCAAGAAAGCTCGTTCACTAAAGAAAGAAATGTTCGACTATGTAGAATGATGACAACAAAGGAGTGGAATCTGTTGGACCATCTGATTGTATGATGGACGATATGTCACTCTACAAAAGAGGCAGGATAATCTGCTCCCACGATGACCGAGACGCGAGACCAGCAAAATTGACATAATATTCGTGATCTTGGTTGAGATTACAAATGTACCAGGTATTAAGTAAGTATAAGAGACTGTGACCTCTTAGAGCATCTTACTCGTATAAGTGCTAAGTACCCGGTTGACCGAGCTTAGCTCGGTATTTTTTGCTATAGTCACCTTACACGACATTTGCGTTACAAAATGGGGTGATGGATGGAGCATTTTAAAGTAATAAAAAAATAAAAATATAAATTTCTTTGCAACTTTCCGCTAAACATATGTTTAGCGTTTAGTAGCGTTCAATGTTTAGCGGAAAGTTGCAAAGAAATTTATATTTTTATTTTTTATTATAATGGATTTCCGCAAAGTAACGCCTGATTCTATCAATTATCAGTAGTTTAAAGTAAGCGTGTGTTTGTAACGTGTAGTTCCGTTGATGTCGAAATAAGTGATAGTGAGAATCATAATTGGAGATAAGCAGCAGCATCTTCCTAATAACTACTAAAAATTGCAGTTGCCATCCCCTCTCACAAGCGTAGGAACTATTCCCCGCATGATGTATGGAGAAGCTCTATGTTCATCAGAGGACTTTTGGTAGGCAAGTGAAGTGGTAGTGGTAACGGAAAGTTTAAAAAGGCAGACAATTTAGAACAAAAGGCAGAAGCGGATCTAAGTTATATCTTAACTGAACTACCCTTTGGTATTATATTCTATTTAATAATTAACATGATTTAGGACCGAACTATTTGCTTCATACAGTGTAATTTATATTTGTTTATTTGTTATGTTTTAGTTATTTATTTTGCATTAAAGTAATTTACTTATATTTTACCGCAGGATTGAAAAAGCGGACCTTAATATTATAAATTAATTTTAACGTCAACAGACACAGCGCTGTACATTTTATTTTGAAAATCAATAAACGATATCCGCAATTAGAGCTAGGAGTCGTAGTGGCTTGACAATTTTATTTCTGATCAAAATTATTTCCGCTGGAGAATTCACTTCCGCTTTGTAATTGTTAGTCTTCCTTTAGGGAAGGAATCTTGCGGATCTTGTAGCAGGAAATGTACCGACGTCATTATTTATCGAATCTAAGAAATGTACAACTCAAAAAGTATCAAATGTTATTAGTGAATTAGAAAGGTAAAAATGATAAAAAGTAAATATTATATAATTTTTAAAAATAGGAGTTCTACTCATTCTTTACACATTATCAAACATCAATTTTCCAAAGTACCTACGCTTGGTCGGAGTGTCTATCAGAGTATTTTATTATATTGAAATGTAAGTGATGCTGCTATTCATCTTGTTTTATTTCCCTCTATTGTCTCTAACGACATCCACAGAGGAAGAGGATTCTCTATATAAATACATAATATATAATATAATGTCTTTCAGACCTAATTTTGGTTAGACAAGTGCAACACAGTGCCAGTGTAGATCAACGGCTTTACGTGATTTTCGAGGCAGGAAGGTAAAACACCGCCTACTAAATGACTTCAAGATACTGGAAATTTCTTGAAAAATAAAAATCAAAAAATAATTATTTGCCCGAACCTGGATTCAAACGGCGACGGATAGCATTATAACATGCGTGCCAGGTATCGTACTGTGGTTATAAATCCAACTGCAAGAGTGACGATTCAAATCCTCCCTACTTGGGAGAGCGGAAAACTTTTACGGGTCGATGATGATGATATTAATTTTATCGAGTTAGCGTTGCTCGCGTATTATTGAAAAAAAAAACTGGGATTGATGGCCTGAGCTATCAAAGCTCTTCACATTTATTTTAATAAAATAAGAAAAAACGATTAAACAGTACTCCTAATGCAGGTGGATGCTGTGACCTCTATAGATCTATCCACGATTAAGTATAAAAATGACGAGATGACAATGCGTACTGCATCTGGACTGAGATGCAATGCTTCGTTTCTGGTAAAAAGTGCCTATCAATAATAAGGATGATGGATGGTATATTTACAGTTAAAAAAAGGAAATCTCTACACTAACCATACGAAATATCATATATAGCAATAGGCTTGAGCTGACCCGTTTGTGCTACAATCTTAATGTAGCTGCGGCACTACCACTTATAAATTTATAAAGCTAAATTTGGTTGACATTGTGTACTTTTCGTTATTGTTATTGTTACAGCCTAGTAAATTCCATTGCCAAATATACTATTAGTAGATTGCCTCATAGGGGATCCCCCCTTTTATTTAACATAGTTGTCTCGTATCGCAAGCTTTATTTTTAGTCGTTATTAGGAAGACGCTGCTGTCCACTCCCGGATTTGTTTCCCTCTGTCGTCTTTTACAACATCCACGGGATGATAGGGGTAGTGGATGTTCTTACACAACCTCTCCACAATATTGTACTGTGATCATATATTTAAAAAATAATATGTACATACAGGTCTTTATAAAATCCATTTATACAAAAACACCAAAATAAGCATTTGTAAAAACATTTTACGATGCCATTTTAACCATTCATCGAAATAAAGAGCCAAGAATATATATATATATATATATATATATATATTTATCGGAATCTCGGAAACGGCTCCAACGATTTTCATAAAATGTTGTGTCCAGGGAGTTTCGGGGGCAATAAATCGATCAAGCTAGGATTCATTTTTAGAAAATGTCTTTTTTTTGTCCGTATTTTCAGACAACTAAAAACTGCTACAATATAAGGAGGTAAATTTTGGCACTGTGTCGTAATAGCTCAAGTGGATATCGAGCGGTCACGAAACCGTAATGCCTTGGTTCGCGTCCGATTTTATTTCCTTTTTTTTTCGAGTTTCCTTCTTTTGTGAGAAAATCCTTTTAATTCGAACCTTTTTTTTTAGTATATTTTAAAATAACGAAAATTTTAATTAAACTAATTGCACTCACGACTTTTTATTCAAATAACCAGTTCAGTTTTTTTTATTGTCAATAATATCAAAAAATATTATTCATCAGTATGTAATTTGTATCTAAATGTAATTACAAAAAAAAAAACGAGCAAAGCTCTATCTCCGGGTACTATTGCTTAATGTGTCTAAAATTAAGGAGAAAAACTTTAAGAACGCTTCGCTTAGTCCTGAATATAAAATTCAATAGAAGTTAGCGAGTGTTATAAAATTCAATAGAAGTTATTATCGTATGCCTGAACGATCGAGTTAGATAATCGAGAGAGACAACTGCAGCTCGGATTGACTATATGAAAAGTTATGAAATCTTTATGGTATGCCCTGGGTATCTCCTCTAAAAGAATATAGAAAGGATTGTTGATGCTTATATGTTCATCTTTTGAAATATAATCTTAGTTTTTGATATATATTATATTAATATGAGAAGAGAAGCTATGAGTTTTGTGTGATATCGAATGTTCCTATTTCAATAGTCTACGGAATGTGATCAAAATTTTATTTTGTATATTGATATTACCGTTACTGTTACAGCCTATTTAAATCCACTGCTGAACATAGGCTTCCGCCATAGGTTTCATCATAGCTGGATATTTTCCATAGTTGTCACGCTTGAGAAGCGGGTTGACAACCGCAGTTTTTTTTATTTTTAGTCGTTATTGCGGAGACGCTGTTGCCCATCTCCAGAAAAAATCCAGCTACACTATCGCATTAGGTAATCCTGTAATGATAGTTGTAAGTTTCAGAAATAAATAAATAAATAAAAATGATAACCTCCCCGATAAACTACCCGAGAGAAGTATATATTAGGGATTTTTATTTTAGTATTTATTAATGTGCAGTTAAAAGTGAGGTACAGCTAGCTTAATAAAGAACCTTAAAAGTTTTATGAATTACGGTCGAATTTTGACCAATCATAAAAACACCTTGAAATTACTATTAAATCATCATTATGTAGTCTATTTTAAACTTTAGGGATATTTATGAATGATAATAGTTTGCGAACACGATGAGAATCACGTCTGGCACAGTTTACAAAATTAAAACACTGTTAATTCTCAAACAGAATTTTTAACACCACTTAACATTAACAACATTTAACATCTACTGGTATATTATTTATCTTAAATTAGTTCAACTTATAAAATCAAAAACAACTATCAGAAAGTTTTCAAAAAAATATTAATTAACGGTTTAGTTTTAGATAAGATTATTATTTAGGTATTAAATTATTGTATTTACATTTTAAATATTGGCTCGATAATCACCGGAGCGAAGTAATGAATTTGCAATACGGTGTTCCATAATAAGCGGAACTAAACGTCCCAACTGGCAATTTTCCAAGCAATTAAGCCATCGACTGACTGATGCTGTGCGGGCAGATTTGTCTTATCTGAGGAGTATCCTAAACGACTGCGCCATGAAGTAAATGGCGTTTTCCGTGTTTCAGTGCCACTTTTTTGTTCAAATTTAACCGCTTTTATTGGGTATTTTCATCATTATTACTATTATTAACCTTCACAAGTTCGCTGTTGAAAATAGGTTTCCCCCTAATAAATGACACAAAAGGAAGTACGTATTGTGGTATTTGAAAAATAAATAAAAAATTAAGTACTCAGAAAATATTATCAAAATACAGGAATCTGTACCAAAACATAGAAATTTAAAATTAAAGTTAGTCTATGGTTGACGATCAAAGTAAAAAGTAATAATATTATAATAAGTATTTGATAGTTTTTATTAGGAAAACGTTACTGCTCAACTCCTAGGTTTTTCTCTGTTACCTTTTACAACAACCACAATGTTATATGGGGTAGTGGATATACTCACACCTCCACCACATGGTTAAGTAACCGTATTCTAAAATATTTATTAATATATATATATATATATATATATATATATATATATATATATATATATATATATATATTTTATATACTATATTTAGATTTTAATGGACTTATGGCTGCCATAATGATGATTACGATTTTTTTTGTCAACAATAAACAATAATTTATTTTAATTGATAAGAAAATTTAAAACTTTTCTCAAGCAAATGTCCTGATTGCTTCATTACACCAAAATATTCAGATTCATCGTCGCCGTCTTGCAAATGAATGGAACGGATGGAATTAATTCCCAATCATACTTCAGCAGTGAGACTTTTAACAATTTATATTAGTATAAGGCGCTAACTGGTAACGTAACGCCGTTACACTGAGTTCTAGTAATTGAATCACACCGGGAGTAATTTTATTAATTTATGTCTTGTCGATAACAGTTACTGCCAATCACCACTTACAAGTGAATTTTCTTTTCTAGCTGCTTCTCATCTTGAAATATATGATCCCAGAGACCAAGCGTCAATGGTCGCTTGTACCACTAAAGTCGTAATTAACATCTGCGTTTCACCAAGTCTGTAACGCATAACTTCCCGTTTTCCAAGCGGAGACACAAAACATACTACGTTCGAAGTCCCAGTGCTTACTTGGTGAAACTGTAAGATTGCTACATATAACATATTCTCAAAATGTTCGACAGCTACTTATCTACATACTAATAAGTGAAGGCAAAACTTTGTGCACATTTTAAGCACTGGGACTGAGGGGTGTGAGATTTGGCATAGCTAAAGTTTATATAAAAATAGAATGCAGAAGTCTAAAATTTATATAACTATGTATGATTACATTTAATTAAATTTCGTGCCATATGAAAGTCCATAGACTCTGCCTACCTCTCTAAGTGACAGGCGTGAATGTTTATGGATAAATTAAATAAAATAAAACGCGTATCACTAAGTTTTAGGCAAAAATCCGTTTATTTTATATTTTGTATTATAAGATATGTGTTTTATATAATATTGTTCAGTTGAAAGTGAAATACAGCTTGCTTAATATACAAACTTAATATTTTTATGTACCTACTCGTAATTCATTCGAAATTCGTCGACTAGGCGACCACTATTATAATTATTGTATTTTTTTTTAGAGAACAATGGTGATTACAAATTAATTATATCTTAAAGCTTATCGATCGATTTTATTATATTGCTGACTCATTACTTACTTATTATTACTTGCTGGTTTTGATATTGTTTAGCAATTTAATATCTACCGTCTTTTAAAAAAATCTCCTGTGAATATAATATGTACACATGTAATTGCTAACTAATTACTTGGTGCAGCTTATCGATCGATTTTATTATGTTTCTTGCTCATAACGACTTGCTGCTTCTGTTACTGACTAGCAACAAAATGACTACAGTCTTTAAAAAAATCTGTGAATATAGTATGTACTCAAATAATTACTAACTAATTACTTGGTGGTGGTCATCGTTCGGTTTTATTTTGTAGCTGGCTCTTTATGCTTTGCTGCTTCCTTAACTGAACAGCAACAAAATATCCGCTATCTTGTTTTTCTAAAATTCTCAAGTAATTTCTTAAATTTACGCGAACACTACACATTGAATAAAACTATTATTTACGGATTTTATCGCGTTTAATTACTTTAATTTATTTTTATTATTATTCCGACGTTTCGGGTGCTTTACAGCACCCACGATCAAGGGGGGGACTGAGATGTTTGACGTCCCAATGTCATAGTTAGTCCGGCTGCCTTCAGTTTTTTTAATATTAATTTTTGGCCCGATTTACGCAAAACGAGCTTATAGTATCATGAAGTCTTGCAGTGGTATGCTTGGGTTTGGGTTTAATTTTGTTAATTATAGGATCCCAAGCAGATGGTAGCACCCAACCATCTTCTCTATTGAAATTTGGATGTTTTTTAATTTCAATAGCCTCGCGTATCATCCTTGGTAGGAATCGGTGTTCTTTTGCGAGAATTTGTGGTTTATCAAGTCTAATGTAATGGTGGGGACGATCTTGAACATGTTCGCAGACTGCAGACTTCCCGGAGCGTCGGTGCTTCACATCAGCTATATGTTCCTTCACGCGGGTTTTTATAGATCTCTTTGTTTGACCTATGTAAGAGAGACCACAATCACAATTTAGCTTGTACACACCTGCATCTTGTAGAGGAATATTACATTTGATGGATGGTAAAAATTGACTAATTTTCTTCAGCGGCTTGTAGTATGTCTTAATGGACGCTCGCTTCAAGATGTAGCCAATCTTGTCCGTGACTCCTCTGACGTATGGTAGTAGAGCAGGCGCGCGCTCGACTGTGGCCGGCTTCACTCGTTCACTGTGACGTTCCGACGCGTCCATTACTACCGTAGATAAAGGAAATGCTACATTAGTAATGGACGCGTCGGAATATAATTTTAAAATACAACAACTTTTATCGGACGAAAGTACATATAAAAAAGGTCAAAACAGACCCTACAACTAACACGCTTAAAACAACTAGCGATTTAATAAAAGAAATACTCCGAAAAATTAAACCTCGACGTGATTTCGCTAATACCATCATGTGCCAAGCCAGCGAGGTTGTATGGGTTACCGAAGATACACAAACCAAACACTCCACTACGTCCCATAGTGAGCCAGATCGATTCACCAACTTATAAGCTGGCACAATACTTAGCAAAAATACTATCACCACTGAGACGACATACCAGAGCACACACAAAGGATTCGTACCATTTTGTGAGTGAGATAAAAGACCTACATCTCGCTAACAATGAAACTATGGTCAGTTTTGATGTTCAGTCACTATTTACATGCCTACCTATTGTGGACTGCATCTCAATTGTAACTAGGAAGCTAGAAGAAAATAACATGACTCAAGAATATGCAATACTACTTGAACATTGCCTCACATCTGGCTATCTATTGTGGAAGGAGGAGTTCTACAAGCAAGTAGATGGTGTGGCGATGGGCTCACCTGTGTCTCCCAGAGTCGCCGACATATTCATGGAGGACTTTGAGGAGAAAGCCCTTCTTACTGCTCCTGTAAATCCAAGGTTCTACAAGCGGTACGTAGATGACATTTTCACAATTTTACCATCTGACAAAGTAACTGCATATTTAGACCACCTTAATTCCATAAACTCCAAAATACAATTCACAATGGATTTAGAGGCAAATAATTCTTTAGCCTTCCTAGATGTTTTAGTCATCCGAAATCCTGATAACACTATTGGTCACACTGTGTATAGGAAAAAGACCCATACCAACCGATATCTAAATGGTGAATCTCACCATCATCCTTCACAGTTAGCTACCGTGGGTAAATCTTTGTTTCAGAGAGCACGAGGGATCTGTGACAGAAAATATCTGGCCGCGGAGCTTCAGCACGTCAAGCAAATATTACAAGACAACAGGCTTCGGGTCCCGCGCCTACGTCACAGTGAACGAGTGAAGCCGGCCACAGTCGAGCGCGGGCCTGCTCTACTACCATATGTCAGAGGAGTCACGGACAAGATTGGCTACATCTTGAAGCGAGCGTCCATTAAGACATACTACAAGCCGCTGAAGAAAATTAGTCAATTTTTACCATCCATCAAATGTAATATTCCTCTACAAGATGCAGGTGTGTACAAGCTAGTTTGTGATTGTGGTCTCTCTTACATAGGTCAAACAAAGAGATCTATAAAAACCCGCGTGAAGGAACATATAGCTGATGTGAAGCACCGACGCTCCGGGAAGTCTGCAGTCTGCGAACATGTTCAAGATCGTCCCCACCATTACATTAGACTTGATAAACCACAAATTCTCGCAAAAGAACACCGATTCCTACCAAGGATGATACGCGAGGCTATTGAAATTAAAAAACATCCAAATTTCAATAGAGAAGATGGTTGGGTGCTACCATCTGCTTGGGATCCTATAATTAACAAAATTAAACCCAAACCCAAGCATACCACTGCAAGACTTCATGATACTATAAGCTCGTTTTGCGTAAATCGGACCAAAAATTAATATTAAAAAAACTGAAGGTAGCCGGACTAACTATGACATTGGGACGTCAAACATCTCAGTTCGCCCCCTTGACCATGGGTGCTGTAAAGCACCCGAAACGTCGGAATAATAATAAAAATAAATTAAAGTAATTAAACGCGATAAAATCCGTAAATAATAGTTTTATTCAATGTGTAGTGTTCGCGTAAATTTAAGAAATTACTTGAGAATTTTAGAAAAAAAAGATAGCAGATATTTTGTTGCTGTTCAGTTAAGGAAGCAGCAAAGCATAAAGAGCCAGCTACAAAATAAAACCGAACGATGACCACCACCAAGTAATTAGTTAGCAATTATTTGAGTACATACTATATTCACAGATTTTTTTAAAGACTGTAGTCATTTTGTTGCTAGTCAGTAACGCAGTAAAGCAGCAAGTCGTTATGAGCAAGAAACATAATGAAATCGATCGATAAGCTACACCAAGTAATTAGTTAGCAATTACATGTGTACATATTATATTCACAGGAGATTTTTTTAAAAGACGGTAGATATTTAATTGCTAAACAATATCAAAACCAGCAAGTAATAATAAGTAAGTAATGAGTCAGCAATATAATAAAATCGATCGATAAGCTTTAAGATATAATTAATTGGTATTCACCATTGTTCTCTAAAAAAAAATACAATAATTATAATAGTGGTCGCCTAGTCGACGAATTTCGAATGAATTACGAGTAGCTACATAAAAATATTAAGTTTGTATATTAAGCAAGCTGTATTTCACTTTCAACTGAACAATATTATATAAAACACATATCTTATAATACAAAATATGAAGTAAACGGATTTTTGCCTAAAACGTAGTGATACGCGTTTTATTTTATTTAATTTATCCATAAACATTCACGCCTGTCACTTAGAGAGGTAGGCAGAGTCTATGGACTTTCATATGGCACGAAATTTAATTAAATGTAATCATACATAGTTATATAAATTTTAGACTTCTGCATTCTCTTTTTATATAAACTTTAGCTATGCCAAATCTCACACCCCTCAGTCCCAGTGCTTAAAATGTGCACAAAGTTTTGCCTTCACTTATTAGTATGTAGATAAGTAGCTGTCGAACATTTTGGGAATATGTTATATGTAGCAATCTTACAGTTTCACCAAGTAAGCACTGGGACTTCGAACGTAGTATGTTTTGTGTCTCCGCTTGGAATCGCCTTATACTAATATAAATTGTTAAAAGTCTCACTGCTGAAGTATGATTGGGAATTAATTCCATCCGTTCCATTCATTTGCAAGACGGCGACGATGAATCTGAATATTTTGGTGTAATGAAGCAATCAGGACATTTGCTTTAGAAAAGTTTTAAATTTTCTTATCAATTAAAATAAATTATTGTTTATTGTTGAAAAAAAAAAATCGTAATCATCATTATGGCAGCCATAAGTCCATTAAAATCTAAATATAGTATATAAAATAAATATAAATAGTATATATATATATATATATATATATATATATATATATATATATATATATATATATATATATATATATATATATATTAATAAATATTTTAGAATACGGTTACTTAACCGTGTGGTGGAGGTGTGAGTATATCCACTACCCCATATAACATTGTGGTTGTTGTAAAAGGTAACAGAGAAAAACCTAGGAGATGAGCAGTAACGTTTTCCTAATAAAAACTATCAAATACTTATTATAATATTATTACTTTTTACTTTGATCGTCAACCATAGACTAACTTTAATTTTAAATTTCTATGTTTTGGTACAGATTCCTGTGTTTTGATAATACTTTCTGAGTACTTAATTTTTTATTTATTTTTCAAATACCACAATACGTACATACCTTTTGTGTCATTTATTAGGGTGAAAACTATTTTCAACAGCGAACTTGTGAAGGTTAATAATAGTAATAATGATGAAAATACCCAATAAAAGCGGTTAAATTTGAAAAAAGTGGCACTGAAACACGGAAAACGCCATTTACTTCACGGCGCAGTCGTTTAGGATACTCCTCAGATAAGACAAATCTGCCCGCACAGCGTCAGTCAGTCGATGGCTTAATTGCTTGGAAAATTGCCAGTTGGGACGTTTAGTTCCGCTTATTATGGAACACCGTATTGCAAATTCATTACTTCGCTCCGGTGATTATCGAGCCAATATTTAAAATGTAAATACAATAATTTAATACCTAAATAATAATCTTATCTAAAACTAAACCGTTAATTAATATTTTGTTGAAAACTTTCTGATAGTTGTTTTTGATTTTATAAGTTGAACTAATTTAAGATAAATAATATACCAGTAGATGTTAAATATTATTAATGTTAAGTGGTGTTAAAAATTCTGTTTGAGAATTAACAGTGTTTTAATTTTGTAAACTGTGCCAGACGTGATTCTCATCGTGTTCGCAAACTATTATCATTCATAAATATCCCTAAAGTTTAAAATAGACTACATAATGATGATTTGTTAATAATTTCAAGGTGTTTTTAAGAGTGGTCAAAATTCGACCGTAATTCATTAAACTTTTAAGGTTCTTTATTAAGCTAGCTGTACCTCACTTTTAACTGCACATTAATAAATAATAAAATAAAAATCCCTAATAAATACATCTCTCGGGTAGTTTATCGGGGCGGTTATCATTTTTATTTATTTATTTATTTCTGAAACTTACAACTATCATTACAGGATTACCTAATGCGATAGTGTAGCTGGATTTTTTCTGGAGATGGGCAACAGCGTCTTCGCAATAACGACTAAAAATAAAAAAAACTGCGGTTGTCAACCCGCTTCTCAATTGTGACAACTATGGAAAATATCCGGCTATGATGAAACCTATGGCGGAAGCCTATGTTCAGCAGTGGATTTAAATAGGCTGTAAAAGTAACGGTAATATCAATATACAAAATAAAATTTTGATCACATTCCGTAGACTATTGAAATAGTAACATTCGATATCACACAAAACTCATAGCTTCTCTTCTCATATTAATATAATATATATCAAAAACTAGGATTATATTTCAAAAGATGAACATATAAGCATCAACAATCCTTTCTATATTCTTTTAGAGGAGATACCCAGGGGAATACCATAAAGATTTCATAACTTTTCATATAGTAATCCGAGCTGCAGTTGTCTCTCTCGATTATCTAACTCGATCGTTCAGGCATACGATAATAACTTCTATTGAATTTTATAACACTCGCTAACTTCTATTGAATTTTATATTCAGGACTAAGCGAAGCGTTCTTAAAGTTTTTCTCCTTAATTTTAGACACATTAAGCAATAGTACCCGGAGACCGAGCTTTGCTCGTTTTTTTTTTTGTAATTACATTTAGATACAAATTACATACTGATGAATAATATTTTTTGATATTATTGACAATAAAAAAACTGAACTGGTTATTTGAATAAAAAGTCGTGAGTGAAATTAGTTTAATTAAAATTTTCGTTATTTTAAAATATACTAAAAAAAAGGTTCGAAATAAAAGATTTTCTCACAAAAGAAGGAAACTCGAAAAAAAAAGGAAATAAAATCGGACGCGAACCAAGGCATTACGGTTTCGTGACCGCTCGATATCCAATTGAGCTATTACGACACAGTGCCAAAATTTACCTCCTTATATTGTAGCAGTTTTTATTTGTCTGAAAATACGGACAAAAAAAAGACATCTTCTGAAAATGAATCCTAGCTAGATCGATTTTTGCCCCCGAAACTCCCTGGACACAACATTTTATGAAAATCGTTGGAGCCGTTTCCGAGATTCCGATTATATATATATATTCTTGGCTCTTTATTTCGATGAATGGTTAAAATGGCATCGTAAAATGTTTTAACAAATGCTTATTTTGGTGTTTTTGTATAAATGGGTTTTATAAAGACCTGTATGTACATATTATTTTTTAAATATATGATCACAGTACAATATTGTGGAGAGGTTGTGTAAGAACATCCACTACCCCTATCATCCCGTGGATGTTGTAAAAGACGACAGAGGGAAACAAATCCGGGAGTGGACAGCAGCGTCTTCCTAATAACGACTAAAAATAAAGCTTGCGATACGAGACAACTATGTTAAATAAAAGGGGAATCCCCTATGAGGCAATCTACTAATAATATATTTGGCAATGGAATTTACTAGGCTGTAACAATAACAGTAACGAAAAGTACACAATGTCAACCAAATTTAACTTTATAAATTTATACGTGGTAGTGCCGCACTGCAGCTACATTAAGGTTGTAGCACAAACGGGTCAGCTCAAGCCTATTGCTATATATGATATTTCGTATGGTGAGTGTAGAGATTTCCTTTTTTTAACTGTAAATATACCATCCATCATCCTTATTATTGATAGGCACTTTTTACTAGAAACGAAGCATTGCATCTCAGTCCAGATGCAGTACGCATTGTCATCTCGTCATTTTTATACTTAATCGTGGATAGATCTATAGAGGTCACAGCATCCACCTGCATTAGGAGTACTGTTTAATCGTTTTTTCTTATTTTATTGAAATAAATGTGAAGAGCTTTGATAGCTCAGGCCATCAACCCCAGTTTTTTTTTCAATAATACGCGAGCAACGCTAACTCGATAAAATTAATATCATCATCATCGACCCGTAAAAGTTTTCCGCTCTCCCAAGTAGGGAGGATTTGAATCGTCACTCTTGCAGTTGGATTTATAACCACAGTACGATACCTGGCACACATGTTATAATGCTATCCGTCGCTGTTCAGGTTCGGGCAAATAATTATTTTTTGATTTTTATTTTTCAAGAAATTTCCAGTATCTTGAAGTCATTTAGTAGGCGGTGTTTTACCTTCCTGCCTCGAAAATCACGTAAAGCCGTTGATCTACACTGGCAACTGTGTTGCACTTGTCTAACCAAAATTAGGTCTGAAAGACATTATATTATATATTATGTATTTATATAGAGAATCCTCTTCCTCTGTGGATGTCGTTAGAGACAATAGAGGGAAATAAAACAAGATGAATAGCAGCATCTACTTACATTAACATTAACTATACATTAAAACTTATTCTGCATTTAATCGTGTCCATACAACCTTAATAAAATTAATCGGTTGTAAGGTTTTCCAAACTCTCAGCACATCAGGCTGATTGTATGTGGATATGCCAACCTCCCTCAATTTTTAACCTGCATCTAAATTATGTATTCCATATCTTACTCTATTTCCATATATTATGCAATGCGTTTTGGTGGATTTCACATGTCTTCGAAATATTTTATTTTTCGGATATGCTAGTTCCTTCACTGCCGAACATGTGGTAAATCGCCTCTTAAAAATTTCGCTGGTGATAACAGAGTCGAATCTGAGTGTGTGTGTTTTGTATTTTACAGCGAACACTTAGTCCCTAAGTTACGACTGCTCTGAATTGCATTTCCTTCCAGTAAAGTAAATTTTAAATGCTAATAACATGGTATAAAAACTTTGCGGACGGATTCTCGAAAGTTGCTGAAAATTTAACATGAGCACCATCCACGTAAGTAGTTTACGCCACTTTGGCCTAGTTAAAAGTTGTTTAGTTTTGATTAATTACGTCTTTGCGACGCGAGACGAATTTCGGCCTTTTGCCCTTGCAGCCGTACACCGTAAGTCCACTAACAAAAATTTCGAATTGCTTTGATATATTGAACCTATACCGTAACTGATATTAGTTGGTTAAAATCATTAAGAACAGATGATAATAGAACTGTCCATGAAATAATGTTAGTGTGAAATGTAATGTTTTTAATAATTGTCCCGTATTTTGGGATACATAAGTGTTAAGTAAGGTATATTTCAGAAAGATTTTGTGATTTCCGATATATAGTGTTATAACAAAGTCATTTACGCCAGACGTAAAATACCCAGAACGGCGATGGGGAGCAGCGTCAAAGGTGAAAGTAAGAAACACTTATTGTGAAAGAATAAAAAGACAAAACTCTGATAGTACAAATAAATAACAAATAAAACACGAGGGAAATAAATTAGCAGAGAATTTGTGTTAAGTCAAATGAGATCCCTATTTCATCTAACCGCTGCTTTACTGATTTTCAAATAAACACAATATTGACTAAGGTAATCAAGATGCGAAACACCTGGTCCTACAATCTTTAAGTGTTCGCAAGCGTGATGACTAAGGCTCCTCGTCTCTACAACTAAGAAGTCCATGTTGAGCAGTGGATTTAACTGGTTTATATAGAAGAAGACAAAAGAGAAGATATGTAAATTTCAAGGTTCATGATAAGGCTTTGAAATACTTTGTCGATACTTTCTTTTTCTCATTTAGCCTGCGGTTAATAAACTAGGTTAGTAATCATAATTGTATCTATGGCAACACTTTTGTCTTCTTCTTCAGTCTGTACATTTGTCAATGACGTGGCTTTAAATTATTTTCTCTTCATTGTCAATTCTTTAACCACTATTTTAATGTTACCTCCACATTATGATTTTCTTCTGTATCGTTTAGGCAGTTAAAAACATAATTTGCACCTAGACAAACATCTAGACCCAGAACAGTTATTTGTAGGCCATACAAATACTTGTTATTTGCGGGATACGAAGCCGCAGCCCCCAGCGTTGCAACGCATTTAAAAGTCACTACGTTTATTTCTTTGTCAATACTTTCAAATTATAAATCATTCTGCATAAATCCTGCACTAGACATAGATTGTGGCGTATATATTTGCCATATCACCATTAGTGTTCCCAATTTTAGATGTTTTACAGTTTTAACACAGCACTCCGTCGCCAATCTGAGTATTTTACATATGGTATATACGATATATTTAAAACGCTCCCAGTCGGTTGCACAACAAAAGCAAGTAAGACTTCATTCAATTATAAAGACTGAATACTTATACTGCTAGTATTAAAAAATAGAACACACAAACAAAATTCCTTTTTCGTGAGAATCTGGCTGGAATTCGCTCGCATCCCTCGCAGCAATGGAGCTCAGTAGTCGTGATTTTCGCGTTATGATTTACTATGTCTATAAAGAGGTTTAAAGGCTCAATAATATCATATGATTTTGAATACTATTTTCAAAAAGTCTGCTTATTAATAGGGAACAGTTTTTCATTGATTTATTGATTTCAATAAAGGACAAGGAAGCTTTGAAATTCATGAAAATGTCGGCGCAGTCAAAAAACGTATTCAATAATAAAGACGAATTCTATAAAATGGAGCTTTTTTTGAGATCTAGAAAACCATCATCATTTCACTTCTTGAGAATGCTCGAGATGAGTGCTGTACAAAATTATCGAGGAGTAGAAAATCGTTGAAGGGATTGGTCACCTGATGTTAAATAACTACTGCCCCTCATGAACAACTGCAGCACCAGGGGATGGCAAGTGAATTGCTAGCCTATGAAGAAAGAGTACGTTCTTTTCTTGAAGGTATTTTCAAATTGGTTTAGACGCATAAACAAGTGATTTCTTTAAGGGCGATAAACGGCCACGCAGTCTACCTGGTGGTAAGGGAAAACTGCAGTCCATAGATATCCACATCCAGCCTCAATCAAGAATCATAATGCTGACGCGTTCTTTCCCATGAGGACTAAGTTGGAATGCCTCGTTTCCAGTAAAAAGGGTTTCCGGTTTTTAACACTCACCTTACGAAACACAGCAGCATTAAGCTGCTATGGAAAAAGTGCTCAAGGTGAATACTTTGAAATATCGTGACTTATATAGAAATAAGTAAATAATAAAGGATTTAGCAGGGATGGGAGATATGATAAGGATATAGAACGACGAGTGAATGCGGGAAATAGAGTAAATGGGGCCCTGCACTCTATTGTGAAGAGTCAAAATATGTCAAAAAAGGCACGTATGGCAATTCACAATGCTGTGTTGGTCCCTACTTTAACGTATGGTAGTGAAAGTTGGGTGTGGCAGAAGAAGCACGAGAGTAGAATCAACGCAGTAGAAATGCGGTTGTTAAGGAGTATGTTAGGGCTGAATCTGAACGACAGGGTAAGAAATTGTGTAATAAGAGAAGAGTGTGGTTTGCAAGATGATGTTGTGACCAGGATTAAGAAAGGAATGCTTCGGTGGTTTGGTCATGTGGAAAGAATGAATGAGGAAAGAGTGACAAAGAAAATTTATGTTGCAGAAGTGAATGGCAGAGTCGGAAAGGGACGTCCTAGGCGAAAATTTATCGACCAAATTGGCGATTTATTGAAAACGGGCCAAATTAGGAGTACCCTTAACCGACGAGCATGTATGCGTAGGTGTATGGATGTGAAGGAGGCGAGAGAGGTGTGTCAGGATCGTGCCAAATGGAAGTCTGTAGTCTCTGCCTACCCCTCTGGGTAACAGGCGTGAGTGTTTATGTATGTATGATGTAAATAATATTAATTCATAGCTGTACTACAATACAGCAAAAGAAACGAATTAACAAAGGTATAGTTAAGTAACATATTAAAAATCATATATGATTATACTGCATAACGTACGTGTGAAAAGATAAGACAGCTTTAAGTAATATATTCTCATAATTAAATGATTTTTTATATTTACGAAAACACTACACATTGTTTAAAACTACTTTTACGGATTTTATTGCGTTTAATCTATTTGATTTTTAATTCCTGACGTTTCGGGTGCTTTCCAACACCCACTGTCACGAGGGACTATGGTGACTGACGTAAATGTAGTTTTAATCATTTCTCATTATTTCTTTTTTTTTTCTGCATACATATCAGATATCATCAGAAAGGGACAAGAGTAGCCTAATGATCAAGGCATGAAAAGTCGATATTGCCATTCGGCTACAAAAATAGAACACATTCTCACAAAATACCAGCGTAAAATAGCAGCTTGATTTTGCTGTGTTTTGTATGGTGAGTATAGAGAACTAAAAAATCTTTTTAATGGAAACATGGCATTTTATCTAGTCCTAGGAGTGATAACGTATCTGCATTTTGATTATGATGTCTATGTCCCACAGCATTCACTTACCATCAGATGTTCGGAGCAATCAGGTAGTGAGAGCGTGGTCCTACGGTCGAGCCGACCCGTTCGTGTTACAACCATAATATAGACACACATCCACAGTCGTGAGCAACTCCTAAAACTTTTCGCTCGCTTGGAGTTGTTAGAAAGAATATATATGTTACTTTTGTATTTCAAAAGGTATTTTAAAATAATTGGATGAGATCTATTAATTGTTTTAGCAATTAAGATTAGTTTTCGTTATATACTATATACTATAGCTCCAAACTGGCCAAAATATTCAATTTTATTATATGAGACCCACATTTGATGAATTTGACTAATAATAATTTCGGTGTTTGTATTAGTCCTTAAATTAAATTTATAAATACATAACGAACGAATTACAACAATTTCTGAAACTCATTTTCTCAAATGAGTTACAGAAATTGTTGTAATTCGTTTTATACGCCTCTAAAGTAATGACCAAACAATAGGGAAACGTTATTTCTGCCCACAAGAACTCCAAGGATGGGCAAAATCACCAATAACTTACCTTTATTTTATTTACAGATTCAATTTTATATTACGCGCAGTCGGCAGACCAGTCAATTTTCGACGATCCGGGGCTCTCAAACGTCCGTTTGATCCCAGGTACGTATCCGGTCCTTCTTTTGCGGTCAGCACAGCGTGAAATTGACTCGTTCGATTGTCTATCCGACGTAAAAGACTTGTTTGTCGAGCGGATGACCGAAATTACTTCTCTTGTTTCGTTTGTAATACGTAAATACTGAAAGACATTTAGTTCTGAATTATGTTTTAACTGTATCTCGGGGTGCTTCTCGGAATTTTAAAAGAGGAGCATCCTTTTTACATGTTAATTTTTATAATGTGTATGTTACGAAAATATACTTTGAAAATGTATATTTTATACAAAAAACTTAACACTTGAAATTTAAAACTAAATTCAATACATTCGCGGACAACTTTTATGAGACGCTACACTTTTTTATTAATTCTGGGTTTAATTAATCTATTTAAAAAAAGGATCTCAATTTGTCCATATATTTAAGTGGTTACTCTAATTTCACGCAAATTATTAATTGATTGATGAGAGATTTAATATTTGACGTTAATTAATTTCACTGAATAATGTTTCCCTGACCAATTTCGCCGTTTTTGAATTCTGTCAGATGTCAAAATCAAATACATCAGGACATATAATTTTTGATCGTGCGCATTACGTAGGGCGATGTAAAAGAATCCACTACACCATTATTATTCCGTAGGTGTCAAAAGAGGTGAAAGTTGGAAATGAAACATTGCCAAGCGTGGCAAATATCCCCATTATGAGGCAATTTATGGGGGACACTCTACATTAAACAATGGACTTTAAAGATACTTTAATGTATAGATAGTATAAAAGAGCCACATTACTGTTCAAACTAAGCAAAACACACCGTTTTTTAACATCTTTGTCAGATAATAATAGTACTTAAACTTTTTAATCCTACCCTTTATTATAGATCTAATATTGCTTTTTTGTTTAAGTGAAGGTAGATTTCGATGTATTTTTAAAATATGGGACATCAAAAACATTCAGATCCGAAAGTAAACTTAATTTTCATATTTATTTTTGTTTCGGTTGGGATTTTAACTAGTAAGTTAATATTTATTTTCTCTGACCTCTAAGGTGAGGTTGTCAACTAGTTTTACTAACATATTGTTACGAGCTTAGGGTTCGTGACAATAAAAACTGCTGATTAAATTACCAAAATTAACACTTTAATTCACTTTACACCAATTAATACTTAAAAGACGCTAATTAATCACACTGATTCACTTTATTTCGCTCCGAAGCTTCGCTCGTATCGCCAATGCAATACTTCCCCGATCGCATCTTGCAGCGCCTATTTATATAAATTAGCAGCGAAATATCCAGAATATTCAAGTAAACACGCGCAAGGTACCGAGAGTTCGTGTTTCAACTTCAAGAAGTTTAGTTCTTCGGTTCGAGACTAGATGGCGCTAGTGCCGTCGACTTGAGCGCGTAACACTGCCTCCTCCTAAGACATGCTCGTCCCGAGCATTATCGGTTCCGTGATAACGCGCCAGGCGATCCACATGGACGATCTTAGGAGTCCCTCTTGCGCTTTTCTGTATCCGGTAGGTTACATCGTTGATCTTGGTCACAATCCGGTACGGGCCGTCCCATTTAGCTTGAAGCTTAGGAGATTTCCCTTTGCTGCGGACTGGATTGTGCAACCACACATGTGAACCTTCGTCGAACCCTTTGTTGTTCATTTTGCGGTCGTACCGGGTTTTCATCTTTTCAGACATTAGCTGGCCCGATTGTCTGACGTGCTCATAAACGTCATTCATTTTGTTCCGCAAGTCATTTGCATAACCGGTTATACTACGTGGAGCATCAGGTGGTATCCCGGTGATCAGGTCTGCAGGCAGCCGTAATTCTCTTCCAAAGTTTGCGAAAGCTGGTGTCACTGATGTACTTTCGTGAACAGCGCTTCGATATGACAACAAAAACGGTTGTATGTGCTTATCCCAATCTCGTTGCCGGTTGTCTACAACTTTTGCTAGGTACCTCTCCAATGTCTGATTAAATCGTTCTACCATTCCATCAGATTGCGGGTGATAAGAAGTCGTTCTTGTTTTATAAGTACCCATAACTCGGCAAGTTTCCTGGAATATTTGAGACTCAAAATTCTTTCCTTGATCGATATGAATCTCTAAAGGTACTCCAAAACGACAGAATAATTCATGAACTAGTTTATCTGCAACTGTTGAAGCTTCTTGATTTGGAATGGCGAAGACTTCTGGACACTTAGTGAAGTAATCCATCACAACCATGAAATACTTGTTACCGCTTTCACTCTCCGGAAACGGCCCCGCCACGTCAATGGCTATTCTCTCCCATTGTGCACCTACATTGTACAACTTCAATGCACCTCTACTACGAGTCTGAGGCTCTGAGGTCCCTTTACAGCCGCACAACTTGTACATTTGCGACACTAGTCCTCGACATCGTTTTGACAGTGGACCCAGTAAAACCGTTCTCGGATCTTCAGTAGAGTTCGTTTAACTCCCAGATGACCTCCTGAATAATCATTATGGTACAGCTGTAGAACATCAAGTACTTTAGCTTTAGGGACAACCATTTGCAAATGACAGCTGTCTCCCCGAACATTTTCCCATTTACGGCACAGAACTCCATCCTGAAGCAGCAAGCTGTCCCACTGGGTCCAATAGTTTTTAGTGGTCGAACTCATGGCTGAGACGTCGCACCACTTGGGCTTGGGAGCACTGGCCTTCATCCATTCCAGAATCGGCTTGATGTCCGGATCTTCCTTCTGTGCATGTTGTAAGCTGTCCTTCCACTCGTTGCAGAGGTGGTCTGCCCTGAGCGTCCTCACGGATACCACTTCCTTACTCTCTTGCCTAGTACAATCTCAAAGTCGTATTCCTGCAGTAGTTCAATCCACCTTGCAACTTGTCCTTCTGGATTTTTAAACTGCAATAGCCATTTTAGTGCAGCATGGTCAGTTCGTACGTGGAATTTTTGCCCCAGAAGATATTTGCTAAAATGCTGCAACGACTTTACCACAGGAAGCAATTCGCGTCTTGTGACACAATAGTCCCTTTCTGGTTTTGACAACGACTTGCTGAAGTACGCTATCACAATCTCCCGATCACCGTTCCGTTGAGACAACACACCGCCGAGCCCTGTATCACTTGCGTCTGTGTCAACTATATATTCTTTGCTTGCATCAGGGTATCCCAAAATAGGTGTTTTGCACAGACGATCTTGAGGTCCTGGAATGCGATATCTGCAAAGTTCTTCACAAATCGCCGGTAGTAGGAGCACAAACCCAAAAATGCTCTAACCTGCGTTTTGTCTTTTGGAACCGGCCAATCCTTGACAACGGCGATTTTCTCTGGTTCCGTGCGGATACCTTCTTCCGATATTACATACCCCAAAAAGTTAACTTGCCGTTTGAATAGTAAACATTTCTTTGGACTCAACTTGAGGTTGGCACTCTGAATCTTCATGAGCACGCGTTCTAGGTTTTGAAGGTGTTCCTCAAACGTACGGCCTACGATGATGATGTCATCCAAGTAGACCAGACAGGCATCGCCAATTAGCCCGGCAAGTACAAGTTCCATCAGCCTTTCAAACGTTGCTGGAGCATTGCACAACCCAAACGGCATTACTTTAAATTGCCACAGACCCTTTCCCGTCGAGAACGCAGTTTTCTCCTTGTCCTTGGGGTCAATTTCAACTTGCCAGTAGCCACTTTTTAGATCCAGCGTGCTAAACCACTTTACTCCTGTAAGCATGTCCAGCGTGTCATTAATTCTTGGCAAAGGATAGCTCTCCTTCTTCGTAACGTCGTTCAGACGGCGGTAGTCAACACAAAACCGCATGCTGCCATCTTTTTTCTTTACCAGCACCACTGGTGAACACCATGTACTAGAGGAAGGTTCAATAACACCATCCTTTACCATTCCTTCAATCATGGTTTCCACTTCCTTTTCACGTGCTACCGGCAATCTTCTTGGCCGCTGACGGATAGGCAATTCTTCTCCTGTGTTTATTTTGTGTTGAACTAAGCCAGTCTTTCCTATGTCAGCATCGTTTGATGAGAATACATCGGCATACTTGAGTAACAACTTCTTCGCCTTGACCATTTCGGTCGGGGAGAGAACACTGCGACAGTCTTCCAAAAGTGAGGTCACTCTCGTTTGTGCATCCTTGCTGGGGGTCTCACTCGATAGATATTGGCACCAACGTAAACAATCTACTTCCTCACAAGTACCAACCAGCGTGCCTTTTTCTATAATCTGTTCCCGGTCACAAAGGTTCAGCACACGTACTCCTGAGATGCCAGTGGTTCTGACCAAGGTTCGAGCTAATTTCCATGAAAGGTCATTGTTTACCCTTTCCACAAGTACACAACGGTGAGCTCGCCCAGCGTTTCGAGGAAGACTAACCGGAACAATCGTTTCCGATCTCGGCGGAAGAACAATCTTCTTAATGCTGTACACGTTCCCTGGTAACGCACCTTCCATAAAAAGTTCCTCCTTTCCACATTTCAAAACACCTAGCTTAACGTCGATCTCACAACAATTATTCCTCAAAAAGTCTAGGCCTAGGATGCAGTCGTCCATTATATCAGCCACGATGACATTATGCAGGTAGATCACGTTGCCTAGCTTCAACTCCATCTCCTTCTCTCCACGGACGGGTATACGCTGAACGGTGGCTGTTACCAAATTGTAATGCGTTCCCGGTTGTATGCGGAGTCCCCAAGGAACTGACTTATAAGTTGGAAACTAACAACCGTACGAGAGGCTCCAGTGTCTATTGTCAGTTTACACGGCATTCCGTTGACCTCGCCCTTGATGATTAGACTATTCCCATCATGGGTTTGTGAGATCGCGATCCTTGGGGCTCTTTTAACATCAGACAGCACCCGCCCCGCAGTTCTGGCTTTTACTCGTTTCTCTGCTGCTGCTGGGCGGTGCTGTTGGCCGCACTACCCTCCTGCGATCGTTCAACTTCCCTTTCTAGGGTTCGCTTAGGGCAGCTGGATCGAAGATGGCCCTTTCCCCCACAGCCATAGCACCTAGGGCTCTATCTCTTGTTGCGGTCGCGAACTCTAGCTGCAACCTCTCTGACACGATGGGGACGATGATCTTGCCGCACGGCTTCCACCTCCAGTGCATGGGCCAAGGCGTCCTTAAGCGTCTCGTGGTGCCCGAGCATCACAGCAGCTCTGACTTCCAGGTCGCGGATGCCAACGATGAATATCTGCACCAGGTTCCCTTCAATGAGCGCAGGTACAGACCGGTATGCTATTCGCACCAGCTTCTCCACCTCTAGAGCCCACTGCTGCAGGTTTTCGTTGATGCGCTGCACGCGATCTTTAAGCTGCACACCAAAGAGGTGTTCCAGGTGAGCGTCGCCATATCTTGCCTCCAATGCCTCAAGGAGATGCTCATAAGTCACTTCCTCACCGAGAGCTTCCAGAACTGTTAAGGCCTGGTCGCGTAGGGCTAGTGTGAGAGCAGTATGTGTTTTGCTTCGTGATGACGTCTGTTGTTCTATCTTCTTGTTCTCTTGTCCGTCCCGCAGCTGCTCTTCCAAACGATGGGCCTGTTCCTCCTGTCGGCGAGCCTGTTCCTCCTGCTGCTCTTTCAACAGACGGGCCTGTTCCTCTCGTCCGCGCTGCAGCTGCTCCTGTAGCATCGCCATCAGAGCACCTAAATCAGGTGTTGCAGATGTAGGACCTACTGACGGGCCTGCCGCCGGCGGCTGGCCCTCCAAGGTCTGCGGTGTTGCACCACCAAATCTTCTTTGGTCCGTCTCCTGCTGGCGTTGACTTCTGGTACGGACACCCTCCGTTTCCTCCTTAGGTAAAATCGGCATAATTTTATCCCACTTCTGACACCAGTTGTTGCGAGCTTAGGGTTCGTGACAATAAAAACTGCCGATCAAATTACCAAAATTAACACTTTAATTTACTTTACACCAATTAATACTTAAAAGACGCTAATTAATCACACTGATTCACTTTATTTCGCTCCGAAGCTTCGCTCGTATCGCCAATGCAGTACTTCCCCGATCGCATCTTGCAGCGCCTATTTATATAAATTAGCAGCGAAATATCCAGAATATTCAAGTAAACACGCGCAAGGTATCGAGAGTTTATGTTTCAACTTCAAGAAGTTTAGTTCTTCGGTTCGAGACTAGATGGCGGTAGTGCCGTCGACTTGAGCATGTAACATTATATTTACTACAGGTATTCTATAGTTCCGTGCAATTTGTGTGGCCACTACACATGAATAGAGTCGAACGCTCTGCAAGTACAAATACAGCTTAAAAATTCTTCAAGTTCTGCCGATCGCCTAGGTAGTTGCTTAACGAATGGAGAATTAAAGAAATCTTTATACGTGGTAGAGTCCCGCTGCAGCTATGTTATGGTTGTAGCACGAATGGGTCGGCTCAACCAGGGAAGGACCAAGGATCTCACAGTATACCAGCGTACAATAGTCCTCAGAGGGGACAACGCATCTGCACTTTGATTCTTAATCGAAGATAAATGTAGATGTCTATAGGCCACAGCAACTACTTACCATCAGGTGGACTGTGTGCTCGTTTGTTATCCTTATTCTATAAAAAAAAAAACTCAAAAAAAGTGTACTCGTAGTAATACACTTTCATCATCATCATCATTATAGCCTATTAAAAGTTCACTGCTAAAAATAAGTCATTAACATAGGTTGTTTCATAGACGGGATTCGTTGTAGTTACTTTTCTTAACCTACAAGCTTTGGAGACGGATTAGCAACTATATATAATTTTGAGTTCTTATTAGGGACTTGCAGATGCACTATGCTTTCAAAGGACCTAAAAAATTCCTGAACATAAGCCCGAAAACTAACGCAGTGAACACACATTTTTTTAAGAAAGTATAAAAATATGTTGTTATTTTAAAACATATTTAGGTATAGGTACTCTACTCTACTAGTCACTATTAAAAAATCAAATAATACTATATTTTGCAGTAAAGTCCCAAATAACTCTTGCTGATTGTTCATTATTTTTAACTTTTCAACCAACCGTCTTGATCCGTGGCGATGGCCAGTCACGTTGATGATGTAGAATATAGTTTGTTTTGAAGCTGTATTATTTCTATAAAAGAATTAATGTTTTACATTGAAATATTTACGTCTATTGTATGTCCAGTCTTGAGTTATTATAGATGTTACGGACAAAAAAGAAAGAATAATTTTACATAATTAATTTAATGTAAAAATATATATACATAAAATGGCGATACCATTTAGTTTTAAAATAAGTACAATATCTTACAATTATATAATTCTATAACTTATATATAACATCACTATTACAGTCTTTTAAGTTTTATTTTGTATTTTAAATTTATATCTTCGAGGTTTCTACGATATATTTCATGTCGTTGAAATTAGTGATTTCTAAAATTGACACTTGAACACTACACATTGCATAAAACTATATATAGGGATTTTATCGCGTTTAATTAACTTATTTTTAATTCCCGACGTTTACAGTGCTTTACAGCACCCATGGTCATGAGGGGTACTCAGGGAATGGAAGTGTATACCCCACACTTCCACACTTTAGGTTGGGGTTCAATAATTTGCAAAGAAACTAGTTCCATCTTTTACGATATCCGCATAAACTTTCGAACATTAAATTCTAAAAGGTGCGCTAGATGGCGACTACACCAATTCTGGTTATTCTCGAACTGGCAAGTAGCAACTTTATATGACATAATGGCTACCAGCATCTGAGCAAGTTGTTGTTTTATTATAGTTTATAAGTGATTTTCGGTTGTTGCTACAATAAGTTTAGTTGAGTTGGAATTGGCCCTCTGTTTCTTGTTGTCTGTTTAGATTTTCATGCTGGAACCACATCGTATGTTAGTGTAGTGTTTTGCGAAATAGACGCTTTCATTTATCATTCCGGTAACCCGGTGGATATATTTAATTTCGTTTGGTGTTGTATTTTGCGGAATAGACCCTTTTACATCGTGTATGTTAAATATATATAACAAAAATAAATGTTAATATTACTGAAATCTATATACGTCTATAATTGAACCCTAATCCCCTAAAATATAAATATAACCGCCTATAGTATAGATACTAGATAGCTGTATATACATACCTATATACAGCTATCTATAGTCAACATGATATTGAGATTAGTTCAAGGGATATGATACCAGACGGCGACACTATTCATATTGGGTGAAAAAAATCGCAGGACATGGCTCTCTTTTTCTGTATATATTACTCTACTCTATGGGGGTACTGAAATGTTTGACGTCCCAACGTCATAGTTAGGCCGGCTACCTTCACTTTTGAATATAAAAATTTTGGTCCGATCTACGCAGAACGAGCTTACAGTATCTCGAAGTCTTGCAGTGGTATGCTTGGGTTTGGATTTAGTTTTGTTAATTATAGGATCCCAAGCAGATGGTAGCACCCATCCATCTTCTCTATTGAAATTAGGATGTTTTTTAATTTCAATAGCCTTGCGTATCATCCTTGGTAAGAATCGGTGTTCTTTTGCGAGGATTTGTGGTTTATCAAAACTGATGTAATGGTGACAATGATCTTGAATATGTTCATAGACTGCAGACTTCCCGGAGTGTCGGTGCTTTACGTGAGCTGTATGTTCTTTCAAGCGGGTTTTTATAGATCTTTTTGTTTGACCTGTGTAGGAGAGACCACATTCACAATCTAGCTTGTACACTCCTGCATCTTGTAGAGGAATATTACACTTGATGAATTGCTAAGTATGACATTGGGACGTCAAACATTTTGGTCCGACCTGTGACCCTTTATGCTGTAAAGCACTAGAAAGGTCGGGAATCAAAAATAAGTTAATTAAACGCGATAAAATCCGTGTATATATTTTGACACTATTTAGGACTTACAGGATTTTTAGAAACTTATTCGACAATATTCAAACCAATCCGCTCTATAACCAATTGGACACTGATATGGTACAGATAAAATAAAATTTGAAGATTTTGGATCCTCACAGTTTCCTTTGGCATCATGATAGTCTTCCTTGACCGTTTTGGAATCATCTTGTTCATTAACGTCTTCCTTACAGCCCTCACAAAGTTTTCCATGATATTCTGGCCCAATAATTTCAATATTTGGATTAATAGTTATGATTTCAAAATCTTTCTTTGGATCTTTGTGTCTTTCGGCTTCATTTAGTTGAATGTCAATAATATATGTACTAATTTCACTTGTAGTTGTAACCGTTACATCCTCAAATATGCTACTAAAATGTAATCATATATGTACTTTTTATACATCTAAAACCTTACCACAAAATTTAGTGATAAAACTTATGTTTTCCGTTTGATATGTATTTAACCTATCACTCACTGCGCCCGCCATAACAAAAACCAGCTTTGTACCGAGGCGTCCGTCGTCACCTCAGCTGGCGGCACTTGTTTTAAATATTTATGTTTCTCACGACCTTTCATTTATGTTTAAAGAGGTTTTAGTTACAGTTATTTAAAGCTGATAAGATTTTCGATAAGTAGAAACAATAACCATAACATATAAATGTTTATTTTATTTTGTACAGCTCTTTGTTTCTAACGGATCTTGATAAAGTGTACTTACTGACGATAAATTTTATTTTATGAATGAAATATCGTAAGTTTTTATTTTATTTTTATGTCCTTACAATCAATATAACATATTCTTCCTAAGTGAATCGAAATAATGCATGTAATAATTATAATAATTCTACTTTTTCACTTGCAAACATTTGCTAAAAATTCGACAATAGACAGTTTGCGCGCGCTTACTAAACTCATTTTCAAAACCTTTTTGTGTATATATTTTATATCGTCTTCCTTTATTTTTCTTATACAATCATATAGATATAATATTTAGCAATTATTAGTAAAAGTATTTACCATGGTATTCCAATAAGAAATATACTATTATTAACTTATTAGAATCTTATTAGAAATCTTGACCGTTACGAATTGTTCGCGTAGAGGTTTTTTATTTCTACTTTTTTATCAATTGAAACATAAAAAGTTACTGTTGTTGTAACTTAAATCATTCAAAAACATTACGTAGTAAAGATAAATAACATTACTGACAGTTTTTTTGAAAGAAAATCCAACTAAAATCATAATCACAAAACTTCAACGATTACGCAACCAACCGCACCGGCACGCAAAAGCGAATGGCTGTTATATTTGATGATGTCTATGTACCCGAGTGAATATAATGCTACAGAATATTCTTTAACTCGTTCAGAATCGAATAAAATAGTGTTCATTCGAAAATATACCGTATTTATATTATCAATTAATGACGAAAATAGCAGCACGTAATGCGGACATGTATATATGTCCTCTGTACTTAGCGGTCACAAAACTTGGACCTGCCAACATGTCCACGGTATCTTAGGGGTTGTTGAGTTTCATTAACCACAGTAGGTTTTTGAAACAAAAATATCTTCATTCTATTCACCAACACGCCGGCTAATATTGTACTCCAGGTTAGAGACTGCATACTTTCGTCTGGACCACTACGAATAGAACTTTGCAGTTTTCTAAGAAATATTTCACGTTTAGCTTCCACTTGAAGAGTGTCGTCTTTTTTGATGATGGAGCAATCCGATCTGCTTATTGAAATAATACTAGTTTTTACGGAATTTATCGCGTGTATTTAACTTTTTAATTACCCGACGTTTCGAACGCTTTACAGCACTCATGGTCACGGGCAGGACTGAGATGTTCAATGTCCATATTTCATAGTTAACCGCGGTTACCATAGATTAAAATTTAACTTTTTTTCCGATCTATGCAGTATGAACTTATGGTATCTTGAAGTCTTGCAGTTGAATGCTTGGGTTGGGATTTAATTTTATTTATTATAGTATCCCAAGCAGATGGTAGCACCCAGCCATCTTCTCTATTGAAATTAGGATGTTTTTTGATTTCAATAGCCTCACGAATCATCCTTGGAAGGAATCGGTGTTCTTTAGCGAGGATCTGCGGTCTATCAAATCTGATGTAGTGACGGGGGCGATCCTGTACGTGTTCACAGACTGCAGACTTCCCGGAGCGTCGATTCTTCACATCAGCTGTATATTCTTTAACGCGGGTTTTATTGATCTTTTAGTTTGTCCTATGTAGGAGAGGAGAGAAGCTTGTACACTCCTGCATCTTGCAGAGGGACATTACACTTTACCGATGGTAAAAACTGACCAATCTTCTTCAGCGGCTTGAAGTATGTTTTGATGGAAGCGCGTTTCAAGATGTAGCCAATCTTGTCAGTGACTCCTCTAACATATGGCAGTACAGCAGGTACACGCTCGACTGTGGCCGGCTTCACTCGTTCACTGTGACATAGGCGCGGGATTTGAAGCTTGTTGTCATGCAAAACTTGCTTGACATGGTGGAGCTCTGCAGCCAGGTGTTTACTGTCACAGATCCCTCGTGCTCTCTGAAACAAAGATTTACCCACGGTAGCTAACTGTGAAGGATGGTGGTGAGAATCACCGTTTAAATATCTATCTGTATGGGTCTTTTTTTCTATACACAGTATGGCTCAAGGTGTTATCAGGATTCCGAATTACTAACACATCTAGAAAAGCTAAGGAATTGTTTGCCTCTAACTCCATTGTGAACTGAATTTTATAATTTATAGAGTTAAGATGGTCTAAAAATGCAGTTACTTTATCTAAAGGTGGAATTGTGAAAGTGTCGTGTACGTATCGCTTGTAGAACCCTGGATTTATGGGAGAACTAAGCAGAGCTTTCTCCTCAAAGTCTTCCATGAATATGTCGGCGACAATGGGAGATACAGGCCCCATCGCCACACCATCTACTTCCTTGTAGAACTCCTCCTTCCACAATAGGTAGCCAGATATAAGGCAGTGTCTGAGTAATACTGCATATTCTACGGGCATGTTGTTTTCTTCCAGCCTTCTAGTTACAATTGAGATGCCTACCGTGACTACCGTAGCGTTTCCCTTAGGGAAACGTCACGGTAGTAGTAGTCATGGATACGTCAGATTATAATTCTAAAATACAAGAACTTTTGTCGGATGTAAGTACTTATAAAAAGGTTAAAAACGATCCAACAAATAGCACACAAAAAATAACTAGTGACCTCAAAAAGAAACACTCCGAAAAATTAAATCTGGACGTAAAATGGATAATACCTACGTGCGCCAAATCACCAAAATTGTATGGGTTACCAAAAATACACAAGCAAAATGCTCCATTACGTCCCATAGTGAGCCAAATCGATTCACCAACTTACAGATTGGCTCAACACTTAGCGAAAATACTCTCACCTCTCAGGGGACATACAAGAGCACACATAAAGGATTCCTACCATTTTGTCAGCGAGATTAAAGACCTACATCTGGCAGACAATGAAACTATGGTCAGTTTTGATGTGCAGTCATTGTTTACATGCTTACCTGTTGAAGACAGCATCTTAATTGTAACTAGAAAGCTGGAAGAAAACAACATGCCCGTAGAATATGCAGTAATAATCAGACACTGCCTTACATCTGGCTACCTATTGTGGAAGGAGGAGTTCTACAAGCAAGTAGATGGTGTGGCGATGGGCTCTCCTGTATCTCCCATTGTTGCCGACATATTCATGGAAGAATTTGAGGAGAAAGCCCTGCTTAGTTCTCCCATAAATCCAAGGTTCTACAAGCGGTACGTAGACGACACTTTCACAATTCTACCTTTAGATAAAGTAACTGCATTTTTAGACCATCTTAACTCTATAAATTCTAAAATTCAGTTCACAATGGAGTTAGAGGCAAACAATTCCTTAGCTTTTCTAGATGTGTTAGTAATTCGGAATCCTGATAACACCTTGAGCCATACTGTGTATAGAAAAAAGACCCATACAGATAGATATTTAAACGGTGATTCTCACCACCATCCTTCACAGTTAGCTACCGTGGGTAAATCTTTGTTTCAGAGAGCACGAGGGATCTGTGACAGTAAACACCTGGCTGCAGAGCTCCACCATATCAAGCAAGTTTTGCATGACAACAAGCTTCGAGTCCCGCGCCTACGTCACAGTGAACGAGTGAAGCCGGCCACAGTCGAGCGTGTACCTGCTGTACTGCCATATGTTAGAGGAGTCACTGACAAGATTGGCTACATCTTGAAGCGCGCTTCCATCAAAACATACATCAAGCCGCTGAAGAAGATTGGTCGGTTTTTACCATCGGTCAAGTGTAATGTCCCTCTGCAAGATGCAGGAGTGTACAAGCTTGATTGTGAATGTGGTCTCTCCTACATAGGACAAACTAAAAGATCAATAAAAACCCGCAATAAAAAACATATAGCTGATGTGAAGAATCGACGCTCCGGGAAGTCTGCAGTCTGTGAACACGTACAGGATCGCCCCCGTCACTACATCAGATTTGATAGACCGCAGATCCTCGCTAAAGAACACTTATTCCTTCCAAGGATGATTCGCGAGGCTATTGAAATCAAAAAACATCCTAATTTCAATAGAGAAGATGGCTGGGTGCTACCATCTGCTTGGTATCCTATAATAAATAAAATTAAATCCCAACCCAAGCATACAACTGCAAGACTTCAAGATACCATAAGTTCATACTGCATAGATCGGAACAAAAGTTAAATTTTAATCTATGGTAACCGCAGTTAACTATGACATATGGACATTGGACATCTCAGTCCTGCCCGTGACCATGAGTGCTGTAAAGCGTTCGAAACGTCGGGTAATTAAAAAGTTAAATACACGCGATAAATTCCATAAAAACTAGTATTATTTCAATGTGTAGTGTTCGCGTAAATATAAGAAATCGATCTGCTTATGATAATGATTATAATGCCTAAAATTGCGATAATCATGGTATCAGCACAAATTGTCTTATGTCGACAGTATAATAATGGAACTAACCGTAAAATTGAATTAGTCGTGATAAAGTAAATAAACATTACAGTGTCGTAGTACAGCCACGAAAATTTTTTTCAATAATTAAAGATTATGTCAATTATCAACATCAGATGTCCAAATTTTTATATTAAAATAACTTATCAACTTTACAATTTACCATCTGGTGGCGATGTAAGTATGCACTACTCAATAATAATCCGTGGGAATCTTAAGAGGCGACAGATGGTATTAAAAATATGGAATTGGTTTTACGACTCAGCGCATAATCTTTTTATGTAAGGTTTGGTTCAGTATTTCTGTTTATTTTGAATTTTAATATTTTTTTGTATTGCTTTTTGCGTATATTAAATGCATTTCCTTTCTTATTAAAATTATTATTAAATTTTATAAATTTTTGGACGTGGTAGAGCCATGCTGCAGTTATATTAGATATATAGTTGTAACACGAATTGGTCGGTTCGATCGGGGAAGGACCACGCTCTCACAGAATACCAGCGTGAAATACCTGCGCAACGCAATAACAACACGTGACAATTTGCGGGGTGAGGGGTATTAAGCGCCGCCCACTTAACTATTTTCCATCTACCGGTAAATAGTAAAACTACTCGCATCGTTCCATATCGATGTTGCAATGTAGTTTAGCAGCTACCTTACGCTTGGTGTGGGATATAAAGGGACGTACTCAGAAATTTCGTACCAGGAAGTATTTATTTCAAGATTAATTTTGTGAATCGTCTTGTAATTACATCTTTTTTCTAAATTGAAATACCGATATTATTATGAAAAAAAATCCTACTCCTACTATAACAATAATCCTAATAATTTCACTAATATTATAAAAGCGAAAGTTTGTGTGTTCTTTCTTTCTCCTTGACCTTATCCCACGCTAATTATGTACTGTAAATGTGTTATTTTATCACGCTGACTAAGGGCTGGACTATTATGTCGTATGTATGTGTCGGTATACTACTGACGCCCAACCAAGTCTTTCAACTTTACATTTATTGAAGATAAAATTTCGGAATCCTCTCCATGTAAAAGATGTTTGTTCTGAATTTTGTTCAAAATTTAACTGCCTTAATTCTGTAATTAAGGCAGTTAAATTTTGAACCTAAAAGAAAGCGAAACGTACTTAAAGCGTATTACATTTAGAAAAAAAAAACATCTTAAAGTTGTATGTGAAGCGAAAGTGGTGTCACTATATAAGCACCTTCTTTTTCAAACGTTTAACTTTCATTTGCAGTCTTCTGATCTTTAGCCCATCTTTTTTCGATTTCCATCGAAGTTGTTCTATCTCTCGCTTTAGCTTCTTCTTTATAGGGGAATCGTGAAATATTAAAAATTAATTTAAATCATTTGTGGTAGGCCTAGGTGATATTGGGGGCTCTGGTAATTTTCTTTTAATCTATAATATAAAGTATAAAATAACAATATGAAATTAACTCCTTCTACCAAAATAAGAAAACTAGTAAAATACAAAGTGCATCCAAACGAACCGATATATCCAGATTAATACTGGGTAAAGTTCCCTGCTTTAATTTTTTAAAGCCTTTTTTTTTGTAAATGTGAAGTTGTCATCATTGAAATGGCACGAACAAATCTTTGTATATTTTGTCGAAGTCCAGTCTTTTCTATTCATTTTTGCTATCCATTGCTGTTTAAGATTATCTTCGGATGGAAATCTAGAATATAAAGTAAATAAAATAACCTAGGTGAGCTTTTTAACTAACTGAACAACTGTTATAATAGTTGTCTTTCTTAAGAAAAGTTTCAAGGAGACTGAATACTGTACATAAAATATTTAATTTCAAGAAGACTTTATTTTACTAAGGATAAAATGAATATTTCTTGAAGGTTGACTTTTACAAAATGCTAAATATTTAAGTATTTATATACATTGTAGACCTTTCGTAAAAAATCAGCCTAAGTAATATTTCCTTAATTTTAAGCCGTGGGTAACTGGGTAAAATAATTGGATTCTAATTACGGCCCTGTCTTTTTATTTTATTTTGATTGTTCTTTTACTTGACAGGGCAACGGAACCGAAGGGGCCAGCAGCTGGCCGACTTTATGGAGAAAGAGGGACTCTTTATGATGACCTCTTTCTTCCAGAAGCGGCCCCACAGGAAGTGGACCTGGTCGAGCCCCGACGGTTCGACAAAAAATGAGATTGACTTCATTATGACGACCAGACGCCAACTGTTCAGTGATGTCTCAGTGATCGCAAGGGTGAAAACTGGCAGCGATCACCGAATGGTTAGAGGCACACCGAACCTAAACGTTAAGTTGGAGAGGTCTCGTCTAATGAAGTCAACGCTCCGTCCCCCCTCGTGCTCTAATCCAAAATCCCGAAAACTTTCAGCTCGAGTTACACAACCGCTTTCAGTGCCTACAAGATTGCAATGCAGTGGACGATATGAATGACAAGCTCGTGGAAACTGTCCATGCGGTCGGAGCTAAGTTCTGCAAGACCCGCCGCAGAAGAACACAAAAACTCTCCGATCACACTCTTAATCTCATGGCTGTTAGACGGGAGATGAGGCTGCAATCGTCAACAGATTTGACAGCATACAGGCAACTGAACAGACAGATCTCCAAATGCATGCGGCGAGACTTACGCAACTTTAATACTGCTCGTATTAAAGAAGCGATCGAGCGGAACCAGGGCTCCAAAGTCTTTGCCAGAGATCTGTCTGCCAGAAAGAGCCAACTGTCAAGGCTGAAGACTGAGTGTGGCAGCATCGTTTCCGGGACACCCGAGATTTTGAGTGAGATTGAGAGGTTCTATGGGCAGCTGTACACATCATCGTTGGAGCCACACGCAAGTGTGAGTAACGATCCAAGAGCAAGTCTTATCCGACACTATTCCGATGATATCCCGGACGTCAGTCTAAGCGAGATTAGAATGGCTCTCCAGCACCTTAAAAACGGCAGGGCCCCAGGCGAGGATGGAATTACAGCGGAGCTTCTGAAAGCGGGTGGAACACCGGTACTTGAAGTCCTTCAGAAGCTCTTCAATTCCGTCCTCCATGGTGGCACTACTCCAGAGGCGTGGAGCAGAAGTGCGGTGGTCTTGTTCTTTAAGAAAGGCGACAACGCTCTCTTGAAGAACTACAGACCGATTTCCCTTCTGAGCCGCGTCTACGTGCTGTTTTCGAGAGTCATTACGAATCGTCTCGCACGCAGACTCGACGACTTCCAGCCTCCCCGAACAAGCCGGTTTCCGAAAAGGCTTCAGTACCATAGACCACATACATACCCTGCGACAGATTGTACAGAAGACTGAAGAGTACAATTTGCCACTTTGCCTGGCGTATGTGGACTATGAGAAAGCCTTTGATTCCGTCGAAATTTGGGCGGTGCTGCAGTCCCTTCAGCGGTGCCAAGTTGACTGTCGGTATATCGAAGTGCTGAAGTGTTTGTACAGTAGGGCTACGATGGCTATCCGAGTACAGAACCAGAGCTCGAAACCTATCCAACTGCAGAGAGGTGTAAGACAGGGTGACGTTATATCCCCGAAACTCTTCACCGCTGCTTTGGAAGACGTTTTCAAGCTACTGGACTGGAAAGGATACGGTATTAACATCAATGGCGAGTACATCACTCACCTTCGATTTGCCGACGATATAGTCCTTATGGCAGAATCGCTGGAGGACTTAAGCACTATGCTCAATGACCTCAATAGTGCCTCCCAACGGATAGGTCTTAAGATGAACATGGACAAAACAAAGATTATGTTTAATGTCCATGTCACACCTATGCCGGTAGTTGTTGGGAGCACTATGCTCGAAGTTGTTGACGAGTACGTTTACCTGGGACAAATATTCCGACTAGGTAAGTCCAACTTCGACCGAGAGGTCAATCGACGGATTCAACTCGGCTGGGCAGCGTTCGGGGAAATTACGACATATCTTCTCGTCAGGTATACCTCAATCTATGGAAACTAAAGTGTACAACCAGTGCGTGTTGCCAGTGATGACTTACGGATCAGAGACGTGGTGCTTCACTGCTGGCCGTATGAGGACGCTCAAGGTCGCTCAGCGAGCTATGGAGAGGGCTATGCTCGGAGTTTCTCTGCGTGATAGACTCAGAAATGAGGATATCTGCAGTAAAACCAGAGTGACCGACATAGCCCAACGGATTAGTAAGCTGAAGTGGCAATGGGCCGGCCATATAGCTCGAAGAACCGATAACCGATGGGGAAGAAAGGTTCTCGAGTGGCAGCCTCGTACCGGTAGGCGTAGTGTAGGACGACCCCCCACTAGATGGAGTGACGACCTGGTAAGATATGCAGGAAGTCGATGGATGCAGGTGGCTCAGGACCGTGCTTTGTGGCATTACTTGGGGGAGGCCTATGTTCAGCAGTAGACTTGTGAAGGGCTGTGATGATGGTGATGATGATGATATTTGAAATCCGATGCAAAAAGATCTTTCTAGAATTATTTTAAGAAATTAGATATATAATTACTTACACATGAAATGTGATACCATCCATAGCATCAGAGCGTCTATCTGAGTAGTTTTTACACGATAAAACACAACACTTCATCCTTTTCTTCTTAATAATACGAAAATACACTGATTTCCAATTTTCGACACCGATGCGCACAAGACGAATGCTGACAGTATACTAACTAAAGCCACGCCCACTGTGACGTCAGGACCTAGTTAGAATCACAGTGCACAGTCGCTTAGGCCGTCTCCTCTTTATATTTGCTCCGTGGTTTCACAATAATTTAGCTATAGTACGAATGGTTTTACTCTACGGGATAAGATGCATCATAATTCTGCTGTTTCCTACAAAGAGTATTGAGACGGGAAGTCCTTGATACTCGTATCGTAATGAGCCGATCTACTTTAATTTTCAAGGTTGTTTTACTGGACTGAAGTGACAAACAAACTTACAGTCTGCGCAGTGGCAAGTGACTGCTGCAATCCACGGCCTTATGCAACTAACTTCAAAATAAGAAAACTACAGATACGGTGTCACCTCCATGGATTAAATCGAATGCCTCACAGCCAGTAATCATATTGGCTCGCTATAATCTTCAGACCGGAACACAGTAGTGCACGCACTATTGCTCTACGGCAGAAGTAAGTAACACGGTGTAACAATTCACATGGACTGCTTAGCGGAAAATGTGGTAACCTCAATAGCATGTCGATCCTTAATCGACATTAGATCTTGCTATCTACAGGCTATGGTACGTTTACCATCAAATCAACTGTATAAATTACACGTACACATACAAATCGTCACCTTTATTTCTGTACGAAAGATTAAAAATTCTAATTTTAAAAAGATGAATAAACCTCACAAACAGGACAAGGCGTATGTTCTTTAAAGGTTAAACAATTTTACCAATTGAACCAGTCGTATCTTATATAAACGAAGCGTTTGCAAAGTTATATATACATATTTATGTCAAATTGCGGTGTACATCTTTGCTGTACTAAAATAATTAAAATTAATTTTAGAAAATTTATAATAACTTTGATAACGCTTAACTTTGTATCGTTAAATATATTGTCTAACTTAATAATCCAAGCTCTATCTTGATATGATTACATAAAATATTATCAAAAAATTTAGGTGATGCGTGTGCAAACAAAGAAATTGAAGTACTAAAATATTAATGCAATCTTCATGCCCAGGCACATAAATATTTTTAAGTGATATGTAAAGGAGACGGTCCATTTCAGGCCCAGTTTATGTACACTATACCGTAAAAAAGCGAAAAATTCAGGGATTTTATTAAAAATACAATTAGCGAATAAATCCTACTAAATTACTTGCTAAAAATAAAAATGCAATCCCAATTTTTGATAATTTTACAAGATGGCGCCCTTCCACTCATAAAATTGTATGTTAAATGTCACGCCTGACATGTGACTTAAGTCTTGAAATAATGTAGGTAGTCCGATATTTTTTGTTCATTCCGAGCTTGTTCGTGTATTTGTGAACTCGTGAATGCGTTTATTGTGTTTCTTTTGGATTACTTTGGCGATTTGGTTTTTTTATTTGGACTTTGGATCTGTTACTACTTGTTTGACTCGGTTTTTGTTTTATGGACTTCATGATTTACGTGAAATTTTGATTTCCTTGATATCGGACATCCCTAGAATTACACATGACATTTGAATAACATGCTTCTGTGTGTAATCTGTTAACAATCAAAAGATAAATAATTATTTTCTCCATAAGTTCATAACGGCTGCATAATATTAATATAATGTAATTATATAAAATATGTTGCACTGTTTAAAATTTGCTTCTGCAATAGAAGTCATTTTCTTCTATTCAATATTACATTGCTGGCGCTTTGAGTCCAGAAATTATCACCATTCTTGAAAATCTAGGTCAATTGGTAAGAACACACACACTTTAATCATTACAGATTACTTGGCAATATCTAGTCCAACGGATATGACAGTTTTTATATATTTCAGTATTTAAATATGATTGTTTTCTTTTAGATGGATGAGAATGGACCAGTATGTTCACAATGTTTTGCAAACGTATTTCAAAAATTATCTATCGGCACATTTCATGAAAATGGTCTTCAGCGCCTTAATGCCAATAGTACTATTATATTGTGTGTTCGGTGTCAACGGAGACTGGGTAGCGGACGTTGTCACTCAGTTTCAGAGTTCCTGAAGGATATTTTATATCTGAGAGGATATATCCAACAAAAGTTAGTATTTATATTTATCTAAAGGTTTACTAATCTAAATGTTAATCATTCCAGAAAAAAAAATATCAAATGTTTATTTTTTTATGTAGAATTAGGGTTAAAACAGGCACACAGTCCACCGAATGGTAAATGGATGCTGTGGCCTATAAACATCTATATTCATTTTCGATTAATAATCAAAATGCAGATGCGTTTTCAGCCCTGAGGACTATGACGAAATGCCTCGTTTTCAGTAAAAATGGTATCCGGTTCGCTACACTCACTATAAGAAACACAGCAGCTTAAAGCTGCCATTTCACGCTGGTATTCTAAGAGAGCGTGACCATTCTCCGGTCGAGCTGACCCATTTGCTGCACGTGGCTCTTTTTCTCTAGGATAAGAGTAACAAACGAGCACACAATCCACCTGTTCGTAAGTGGATTCTGTGGCTATGTCTTTGTTTTGATTACAAATGAAATGTAGATGCATTTTTACCCGTTAGGACTAAGACGGAATGCGTCGTTTCCAAAGAAAGGTGTCTCTGGTTTCATTTGTCAACATTAAGTTGCTATTTTACACTGGCAATCTGTGAGAGCGTGGTTCTTCCCCAGTCGTGCCCACCCATTCGTGCTACAAATTAATATACTACTTGTATAGCTACAGCATGGCATTACGTCGTATAATAGGTAGGTATTATATTGTTACAGATACCTGAAAGTGCAGTGGTATGTCATATTTGTTGGACAGAAACTCAACAAATATTACGTAGACAAGGAGTTTCATATATATCATCACCTAATACAATACCAGATGGCCCAGAACGAAATGAAATTATAGCTAGGATCCATCCTAGAGAGGTAATATTTTATTTATTTTCTAAGTCTATATTTACTGAGTAAAAATGCGTCTTTTTATTAATCTAACGGTATTATTAAACTTACTGTCTTGTTTTGAACAGATATTTGAAATACCTACTTTTCTAGTTTGAATTATTTGACCAACAAAAGTATGAAAATATAAATTACTGGCTTTTGCCCGTGACTTTGTCCATGTGTAATTTGGTTTAAAAATCGCTCGGGATCTCTGTGATTTTCCAGGATAGAAAGTCTGCCTACAAGTCCTCAACTATGCCCAGGCAAAAAATCACTATGAACTCAAAGCTCTTTTACATCCTGATTGAATGACAAACCAACAAACAAACACATTTTCGCATTTATAATATTAATAAGAATATTTTAAAAACCTAATATTTTAAAAAATAATGAAGAAATAAAACATATTTATTAATTACTATCTGTTCCCCGCGATTTCGTTCGCGTGAAATTTATTATGTGTGGATTCCATGGATTTGAATTTTTTGCGAATGATGCCAATTATTTTTCTAAAATAAAATTACGTTAGTTAGTAATTACGTTATTACGACAGGTGATGTTATAAGTTACTCCTTATAACATCAGCTGTCTGCCAGTGAAAGTCCTGACAAAATTGTTTCAGCCTTTCGGAGATTAGCCGGAACAAACAGAAAAACATACACAAAAATTTTAAAAATTGTTTTTGTTTTAAAATATTTTATATAGCTGTGCCCCGGGGGTTCACCCGCGTATATCACGTGTCTGTGTCGCGCGGGATGACATGACACTTCGTTCATTTAGTTCAATATTTTTGGCTAAAAAATTGGAAAAAATTAATGTAGTACTTTTATCTATCGGCATATGTATGTTATACAGCAAAGTTAAATTTTATCCACTCTCTCTCCTCCTCCCGAATGAATGCCCCAGAAAGTGCCCCAAAACGCAGTTTTCTTCAGTTTTAAAGATAACTGTACACGGTACATGAAAAGTGTGGAGGTACGAAATCCTTGATGATCCTTGATTAATTTTCTATCAACATTTTTATACATACGAAAGCGATATCATTTATAGTTTTTGCGCGATCTGTCACAAAACATGAACATTTCTTATCTTCAATCGATTTTTTTGCTCAAAGTTTAGGTATATTAAAATTTCCAACTTTACCGCCAAAATATGTTTGAATAAAGTAAAGGATAGAATATGCTCTTTATAAAGAAGTACAAATTATTTTTTAAATCTTTCATTATGATAAAACTGTTTATAGGAATAAGAATTAATACGATACGACTGTAACCGAGTTTTGTTTCGACCGGTGATCTAATTACATTTTAGAACACAAAAGTTACTCTTGTGACTTAATTATGATAGTTAGATATATTCCTTACGCGGACTTTTTTTGAGGGTAATGAGTATTAATCATGTATGTAGCACTTAATTTCTGTGTATCATCAAGTTTTCTTAGCGAACGCCAAATAATGAATTTTATAAGCAAAATTTTTCTACTTTGGTTTACAATTCGCTTAAAGATCTCCGAATTTGTTGTAAAATAAATTATAGCTTATGTTATTTTGTGATAATTTCCCTTTCTGTCGGTGAAAAAATTATTAAAATCGGTCTAGTAATTTTGGAGTTTATTCGGTACAAACAAAAAAAAATCTTTCTTTTTCATAATATTAAGGTAAAGATAATTATTTTTTGTTATTATTTTTTACTATTTTTTTAATTTTGGTTATTTCATTTTTATTAGAATAATAATTATAATTATATTATATATATTAAATATATTAAATTTATTAAAAGATAATATCTACAAAACATAAATTTATTAGTTCGGAGCTTCCCTGTAAACTATATCTGATGTTGTTTCATTTTATGGCAACAAAATATCCTCGGTATATGAGGTAGTTGACCAGCTAAACGTCCGGTGATGATTGCCGCTACAGTTAAATTTTCCTACAATACCTGAACAAGTAGCCTCATCCCATTGCACAAGCTTGGGGGGCTTTGCATATTTTAACATGAAAAAGTACCATTTTGTCAGCGAGATTAAAGACCTACATCTGGCAGACAGTGAAACTATGGTCAGTTTTAATGTGCAATCATTGTTTACATGCTTACCTGTTGAAGACTGCATCTCAATTATAACTAGAAGGCTGGAAGAAAACAACATATGAAACAGAATATGCAGTATTACTCAGACACTGCCTTATATTTGGCTACCTATTGTGGAAGGAGGAATTCTACAAGCAAGTAGATGGTATGGCGATGGGCTCACCTGTAATCTCCCATTGTCGCCGACATATTCATAGAAGGCTTTGAGGAGAAAGCCGTGCTTACCTCTCCCATAAATCCAAGATTCTACAAGCGATACGTAGACGACACTTTCACAATCCTACCTTTAGATAAAGTAACTGCATTTTTAGACCATCTTACCAACTCTATAAATACTAAAATTCAGTTTACAATGGAGTTAGAGGTAAACAATTCTTTAGCTTTTCTAGATGTGTTAGTAATTCGGAATCCTGATAACACCTTGAGCCACACTGTGTATAGAAAAAGACCCATACAGATATATATTTAAACGGTGATTCTCACCACCATCCTTTGCAGTTAGCTACCGAGGGTAAATCTTTGTTTCAGATAGCACGAGGGATCTGTGACAGTAAACACCTGGCTGCCGAGATCCACCACGTCAAGCAAGTTTTGCATGACAAGAAGCTTCGGGTGCCGCGCCTACGTCACAGTGCACGAGTGAAGCCGGCCACAGTCAAACGTGTACCTGCTGTACTGCCATATGTTAGAGGAGTTACTAACAAGATTGGCTACATCTTGAAGCGCGCTTCCATCAAAACATACTTCAAGCCGCCGATAAAGATTGGTCAGCTTTTTTCATCAGTCAAGCGTAACGTCCCTCTGCAAAGTGCAGTAGTGTACAAGCTTGATTGTGAATGTCGTCTCTCCTACATAGGACAAACTAAAGGATCAATTAAAACCCGCGTTAAAGAACATACAGCTGATGTGAAGAATCGATGCTCCGGGAAGTCTGCAGCCTGTGAACACATACAAAATCGCCCCCGTCACTACATCAGATTTGATAGACCACAAATCCTCGCTAAAGAACACCGATTCCTTCCAAGGATGATTCGCGAAAAACATCCTAATTTCAATAGAAAAGATGGTTGGGTGCTACCATCTGCTTGGGATCCTACAATAAATAAAATTGAATCCCAACCCAAGCATACAACTGCAAGATTTCAAGATACCATAAGTTCATACTGTTTAGATCGGAACAAAAGTTAAATTTTAATCTATGGTAACCGCTGTTTTTTAAATCGGTGCAGTAGTTTTGGAGCCTATTCAATACAAACATACAAATTTTTCCTCTTTATAATATTAAGTGTATATTGGTGCCACAGAAAAACTAATATACTAAAGTGACATTAATCGTCTGTGACACCACCTAAACTTGGTGTAAAACTGAGCGTATTGCCTTGCATCATATATTAAAATTAGGTCAACTCCGATTAAACCTATGTTTGAAATTACTCGTAAAATAAAAATTAATCAATGTTGTAATGTGCATTTATATATAATTTATCATTTGAAATATTCTTTATAATACTTCGATTGTATTAATTGTGTATAATGATTCGTCTGTTATACGTGCTGGGTTGCAGCGTGTAGAAATGTGCAAAGAGCTACTAATGTTGAGGAAAACATATAGCTTGCACAAATATCGCAATCTAGTGAAACAATTTTTAATAGTAGCTACTGATATCTATAACCTAGGTTTTTTTTGGCCATTTCCGGTAATTGATTCTGATGCCAGTATTATGAAAGCCTTATTCCAAAAAGAAAATGGTGATTTGATTGCGCCTGTTTTTTACGGAAAATGACGTTTTCATTTTGAACAGAGGCTTTTTCCTTTTCTCGAAGGATTAGGCTATGTAATACATAAGCCAGAAAATTGTGAAGAAGCAAAGACTCAATTGTTGACAACGAATGCCAATAAATCCAGATGTGTGACCTTATGTAGATGAGTGGTAGAGGTAGTAAATGGAAGATTTAAAAGAGATTTTAAATTATTCCGACAGGACCACTTAGACGTAGCTGCCACCCATCTAATGGACGATTTGCAAATTTCTGCAGCTATGAGTAATGCTTTTCATCCAGAAATTGTTAATAGGATGACCAGATGACATTAAATCGTGCTCTAGAAAGGTTACATATGAAAAATGAATTGGCAGAACTAATTGTAGCCAATAGGATTAACAGATACCAGGCCCAGTTCACTAGAATTAACGCACAACTTCCAGAATTAGATATTTTCCTGTAATGAACATGTTTGATCTCAAAATTTTTGGATTGGGGATATACCAAATTAAGCAGGCAAGAAGCTATTATGGGGGGCATATAAGGTAGCACGGTTCGTTTCAGATGGAAATATCGAATTATCTCGAAGTTGTTACTCAATTAATGCCAACCAAACAAGACTCTGTTTTAATAAGACGCTGTATAAAATCTCGCCATCACTCGGGCAGAGTTTAATATATATAATATATATATATATATATATATATATATATATATATATATATATATATATATATATATATATATATGTATTTTAAAGTAGGATATAACACTTCTCCTAACACCTTGCTTCCTTATCAGTGGTCGGTTCTTCATGCTATATGGCCGGCCTATTGCAGCTTACTTATCCGTTGGGCTATGTCGGTTATTCTGGATGACTTTATTTTTAAGTTTATCATGGAGGGAAACCCCGAATCTTTTCCATAGCTCACTGACCGTCGTGACCTTGAGCTTACTTATATGGCCAGCAGTAAAGGACTACGTCTCAGATCCATAAGACATTACTGGCAAAACGCACTGGTGGTAGAATCTCATGTTCAAGTTTTGAGGTATAACTGAAGTTATAAGATTTGATGCTTGCATCTGAGATTACAAGGTACTTAATTATTTTATATTTTGTGTCTACTTATTATAAGGTACTTACTTACTTATTATAGGTAAGGTATTATTCAAGGACTAGCTTGATGAATATCCTACCGTGTGGTTAGTGGTGATAAAGCCGAAGATCTTACCTTCAGCTTTCCTACTTCGTCTCTTGCTACGTACAGCAAACGCATTTCAAAAACCAAGTAAACCGGTACGAATGGCATATCAATAGCAAACTATAACTCGTACGAATTAACTTGAGACCTGGGCCGATGACGTAATTGTTAATGTACGGTGTGCAAAATAATGCGTCGTAATATTTTTTTTATATGAAATTTTTGAGATTTGCATGAGATTATTAATAAAAACAAAATAAAATGTTCTGGCAAGGGGTCAAGTATTAAGTGATATACTGTTGCCATTTTTATATATTTTAAATATTTATAATATATATAATGTTATTTTTAGTTAACGCGTCAAGGAAGGACAAAGAAATAAACATACACACTTTCTCATTTAAATTTTATTAATTTATTTATTATACACTTTATTGCACTATAAAAAGTGTTACAGATTCGTCCAAATTTAACAATAAAACAACGCAATTAACAACAAACAGATAAAATAACGTTCAAGTATAACAAAAACAAAAGTCCAAACCAAACAACAAACAATTATCAAAAATATCGAACTAGAGTCGAGACGCGTATCCGTAACAAAAATGCTATTGGAACTGACTACTGAGCGTGCACGGCCAGCGCGGGACGCGGTGCGGGGAGTCGGGAAAGGGGTCGCATTCCAGCGGAGTCAGCGGAAATCAGCCGTACTAGCTGGGTAATAATATAATAGACATTTTAAACATAGACAGTAAATTATTGTGGCATAACGTATAGACAAATTGTTACCCGTAGGCAAGAGTAAAAAAGAAGGATCATGGTTTTACCTTTTTATGTTCATTTTTATAATGTCTGCTAGACGTAAGAAGGATAAATAAGAGTCCAAAAAGATATAATTACTATACATCTATAGAAAAGGGCGTATGTGGAAATAAAAATCACTAGTATATATATTGGGTATGTTCCGAAATACATGCCAGTACACCGGCCAATGCAAATTAAATCATAAATCAACGCCATACTGGTGATTCTTTCTATCGAATATGGTTGAATATGGCTTAATGATACTAGAAACATTTCGGAACATACCCATTACAATTGGAGTAGCTAAGAAAGACTGACGCGCAGTAAAACATTCCAATATACGCATCAGAAAAAACAAACCAGAAACAAAAAAGCAAAACGTGAAAATAAAAAAATATCACGAAAAAACTATATACAAATAATTTTAGTTTTAATACATTATCATTATATTAAAGAATACGTGTTTGGTATATAATTATCTTAAGGTAATGGTATAACCGTATTTACATATTGTATAATCTCATTTACACTAAGTATATAGTTGTAAAATACCATTGTGGATACTATGGCCTATAGACATTTACATCTATCATCTGTTATGGTGTGTTGGACCTACCCTACCACGTACACGTTTAATTCACAGGATTTACAGAAACAAAGTAAAATTCATTTAAATCAACATGATACTAAACAGATTATATATTTAACGGTCTTCTCATAAAGATCGACGTTAACTGAAGAAATGTTTGAATTTGGTTTTCACTAAATTACAATAGAAAGAGGCAGGTATATATTAATACTTTATTTAAGTAAACGATAATCAATGTTTAAAAGTAAGGCCTTAAGTGTAAAACATGCATCGAAGTTAGTCTAGTGATCGTTAGTACAACTACTGATTGCGAGGTCTCGGGTTCGAATTATGGGTCGGGCCAAAATTAATAGTTTGTGTTTTCTGTTAAAACACCCCAGTAGCATCCCGTGCTTAGAAATGTTGTGATGTTTTGCTCTCGTGCTTCGAAAAGCACATAAATCTCTGTCAGATCAGGGTCAGATCACCGTCCCACCGGAATATGAGAGTAAGGGAATAAAGAGTGCATGTGTGTTTGCGCGCACACTCGTGCACTATAACCCTGTCCTGCAAGGGCGTGGAACAGTCTTATCTGATGTCCAAAATATCGAACATAATATCATTCATAATAGATGGTAGAGGTTCATAATAGATGGTAGTGTAATCATAATCAGTCTACAAAGCGTGGTAATAAAAAAATTCTTACTACGGAAGACCCAAGCCCAGATGTCTACAGAATAATGTAAAGGAGGAGAAAGTGATAATTGTATTTTTAATTGATTTCTATGGGTAAATATTATCTGAGATTTATTTGGTTTAGTAGGGTTTGATTGTTTGTTTATTTGTGGGTCCTTGATGGTGTGGGGTGGGGAAATGCATGTAGGGAGCAGTTTTGTATAAAAAGTTTGAATTTAAATAAAAAGCAAAAGCTAACGTAAAGGAACTTAAAATAATAAAATAATTCCGATATAGCTTAGTCGGTGTAAGAGTAGTTAGATAGGATTCGAAGGTGAAGAAACAGCACCACCGGTCGGGTCCAATTGTCAACTTAAACCATCCGGAGACCCACACAAACACAAACAGAAAAATTTCACCAACATAGGCCAGCCTATTTAGGAGTTCATTGACAACCACACGTACAGAAAAATTATGTATATGAACATTAAAGCCCCAAGTTTATCACATGAAGCTATAATACGGAAGTTATTTTATTCTTTTCAATTCTTGAAGTGGCTTTACTGTTAATTAAAAGTCCAATTTCTGACCCTCTTGAGTAGACTAAGAAATATCGAAAGCTCAAATATCGTAAAAATATTTACATTAAAAACTTTATCCCCTATATTTTCACCCTTAGGTATTGTAAATTTTATTTTTATTTTTATGGGACCTGTCCTGAAGTATAAATTATTTAAAAACAAAGTAATCATTAAAATTGGTCCACAAAAAATAAAGATATTGAGTACCGTAAGTAAAAAAGAACCTACACTGAACTTGAATACCTCTTCCTTTTTGAAGTACACAGCCTAAAGTTTTAAATATTATGACAAATCTTATATCCCAGCTCAATTCTAATTAATAATTTTGGTTCAAGGTTTGATCCCTTTCATAGTTAAAACGATTAAAATGTAAATTGTAATTCGAGATTTCAGTTTTGCGTGGAGAATACGTAATGAGTGTATTACTCTCAGCTTTTCAAAATTAATAAGTTATTATGATTGAAATATTTTAGCCAGTTATTTGATTCATTAATTTCAGTTGATATTGTGATGAGATTTTATAAGTAGTAGAGCCACTCTGCAGCTGTATTATGGTTGTAGCACAAATGGATCGGCTCGACGGGAGTAAGACCATGCTCGTTTTTAGAACGTTTAATATCAAAGTCGCGCTTAGGCCGTCTAGCGTCTCTTTTACGTAACACTTACCTATAGATTCAAATCAATCAATTTGTTCGATAAAATGACCTTACAGAATGAAGTAGAGCGCTATTATTTATATGCGTCAGTGTAAGATGCGCGAATGTGTTGCGCAGAGTGGCAACTTAAAGACTGCACTTTTTGTGCACTCGATTTTACTCCCAATATAAATTGTGTATACTACAGTCTTTATATGAATATGGATTCATAAAGTAATGGAGTAAACTCCAAAATTTCCGTTTTAATATTTAATATTAAGAGGAAAATAAAATAAAGGCTTGCACAAAACATCGTGGTTTGCTTATTATTTTAGATTTTCGTTATACCTATTTCAGCATGGAAATTCACTAAACCAGGTATTCATAGTCTGCTTACTTTATTATATATGCAAATTTGTTTTTCTTTTGTAAAAGTACCTTGAACATTCAATATTCTTTAACGGGTTTGGGACCAAATTCAGGTTGGATTTTAATACGGAAAATTGAGATATGAATTATTCAAAACCGAATTCATTACTTTTTAAAGAATAAGGGTGTAAATGGATGTTGTGCCTCATTGATACCTACAGCTATTCTCCATTAAGAACCAAAATGCTGATGCGTTGTCCTTCCTGAGGATTACGATAGAATGTCTGGTTTCCAGTAAAAAAGTCTCCAGCAACAAAAAGGAAATACATCTAAATTTCGAAAATTCTTGTTTTTAGTTTGTGTTGTATGATATTTATACTGACCTGAACTCAAATAACTATAATGTTAATACAAAAATAGTTACTGTTTATTTTATGTTTCGTAGCAATTAACATACATTCCACGAGATAATAACTGGCTACCGCATGACATTGACCCCATGACGTTAATGAAACGCGTTACAGTTCATAATTGTATCGGGACTTCTACCCTTTAAATATTTGTATACCAAAACATCTCCTTTCCCTTAAGCAAAGGTCTCAGTGGAGAGCATGTGACGTAAAAAATTTATTAAGTAATTAAACATTAAATAACATCCGTCTTAAATAATATGAAATAAAAATACTTTATTTCAAACATTTTATACAGTGGAGAAAGCATCACTCTTTTTCAATTACGCATAGTTAATATATGGAAACCTATAATAAGGCGTATGTTAAGGTAATTCGATTTAATGTATATTTATTTTGTAAAAAACAATTGGTTTTATGAATAAATAAAATAAAAAATAAATAATTATAATACACTTGATTCTGAAGTCAGTTTTATAGTATTGAATAGTTAAATTACGACTTCTGAAGCTATTATGCAGTAATTTTTGTTTTTTAGTTTTACCGTATAATAGTTTAGAATATTTTTATTCAAAATGGACTATAAATAATTCTTATTGAAAATCATTTTTTATTGGTTACCCCTGGTTAGAAAAAAAGCCTCCGTCCTAAGTAAAACCAGCCTAAAATTGTGCGTAAACTATTTCTTCCACAGTAAAATGCTATACAATATAAAAAAAAGATTATACGACAATTTAAAAATATAAATTTTATTATAATAACTCTTTTAAAAAAAACTGTTGGCTTGTTGTAACATTGCATTGCCCTATGAATAAATTTGCGAATCTGTAGTCTAAAATAATGTTCAGATTCACGTTTACCGTTACAGCCTATTAAAATCCAATGCCGAAAGTAGGCCTCTCTCTTATATTTTCTTATAGATATTTGCCATAGTTGCCACGCTTGGCAAGCGGATCAACCGCAGTTTTATATTTTAGTCGTTATTAGGAAGACGCTGTCGCCCATCTCGTGATTTGTTTCCCTCTGTCGCCTCTTACGGCACCCACGAGATGTCATAGGGTAGATCTACGTTTATATTACGTTTCTTCTTCAATAACAATTAAACTATAACAATATCTAGAATACTAATCACAGAATGTAAAGGAAATGTCTCTCCGCAAATGATATAAAAATTATATATAATATAGTAGTAAACATGATGATGATCTGATCGAATATTTAGGGATATTAAATATTAACATTTAGTGTTATTTATTAGTTTTTTTTTTCGAAGAAATTTTAGTTGATATTAAGGCTTCAGCCAGATAATGAATCGTTGCAAAGGGCAACAGAAAGTTTATGGCCAGGAGTTCGGCTAACTACCCACGGTAAGCGGGCTAAAACCCCACGGTGAAAGGTGTTCTAGCCTAACCTAAGTGATAGGACATTAAAGAATTACAATATATTAAATAGAATTATGCGAACAGTTTTTCTTTCATGTCATTACTATTAAAAAAGCTCGCAGTAAGCGTGTATTAAAATAAAAAAAGTGCAAAATGTATTTCACAAAAAATTGATGCACCTTGAAGTAACTGTTATTTTATGTTATACTAGCTGGTACACGGCACGTTGCTGCCGCAGAAGAAATAATGTTTTAAATTTGGAAGAGTTATATTGTTTAATTAGGAATGCTAATGCAATCATTGAAATTGAATGATCTATAACCTTCGAATAATTTGTTGGTAAGATATGCGCACCAGCTAGTGTAGGTTAATTGTATCATTCCTATAAACTTCGCGCAAGTGTGAAAAATAAGTTAACAAAGTTTCACCGCAATCTGATGAACGATATGGCTGGGCGTAAAGTACGAACAAACGAACATTAATTTTAAAAATATTGGATTATTTAAATATTAGATTAGAATTATATTTTAAGAATCGTCATCATCATATTCGTCGTTATAACCTTTCACAAGTCCACTGACTAACATAGAACTTCTCTTAGGAATGGCACAAAACACGATTTAAGAATGGTTTGAATAAAAACCTAGAATAAACAACACTTGCTACACTCATTATTTACGTTGAAAAGCCCTATACCCAGTTGTGGACTTACAATAGACTAATGGAAATATATTAGACTAGCGATCCGCCCCGGCTTCGCACAAGTGATTTCTGAATACCTAATGCATCAGGGATTCATTCAAACACACACAAAAAATTCACTAAAAATCGGTCAAGCCATCGGTAAAAATCAACTCAATAAATAACATTGTGTTAACCGCCGAAATACAAAGGCATCTATCTGTCAGGCATATTTTCGAAAACATAATTTTGTATCCCAACTTTAAATACAATGGTTTCCAGATCCGAAATATGTTTTGTAGTTCATCACGTAGTTCATAGAGAATATTCACGTAGTTCATGGAGAATATTCCATCTGAACTTATTTTGTTATATCAAATTTTTGCATAATGCTGTTTTTATGTAATGGAATACTTCTATTTGTATATCACGAAATTAAATAAACGTCATTAATAGTATATAACATACAATAAAAATTATAATATGTACTATACTATATAGACCAGGGTCAAAGCCGTCAAAAATAATTACAAAAGAAAAAATAAATAAAGTAGGATGAAACCTATTGGAAAAGGAAGGGAATACCACTAAAATGATAGGATAAATAAATTACGGGCGATCTGAGGTTGGGAAGGGGTAGGAGGGGAGTTTTTAAGGGTAAAAATCGGTAAATCTCGATTTCCGGCAAAACTACAAGTTCTATCGCAAAAAGTTCAATGGCAAAGTTGTAGATAATAAAACGATCTACAACTTTTGTTTCTATAGTTTTTCTCCATAACCTCAAAATTCATGTGAAAAATCCAAAAAACCACATTTTTGATTTTTATCTTTTACAAAAACATTGTTTTTTTTATGATATTTTGTGAAACTTACCTCTTTATGTCCCAAACACACTGGAATTTTGAAGATTTAAAATATTAATTTTTTTTCACCCTATTTTGACTCGACATCGAAAAAGCACACTAATTTTCAATCGAAAATTCTCACGTCAAAATATCTGATTTTTCAAAAAAGTCGGTAGGCTTTTTGTTCGTTGATATCTCTATTTTCTAATGGTGTAAAAAATATACATTACTGTTGAAATTTTTTTCAGAAAATGCAAAAAAATTAAAAATACTAAAATCCGATTTTTTTAATCTTTATGTACAATTTTGAGTTATTCATTAAAAAATTTACTTTTATTACTCGAAAAACTTAGGTTCCATGTTAGATTAATAAACAAAAAATTGCAAGTCGAAATGTACTACTATAATTAATAACTAAATAAGTTAATGATTTCTTATATTTACGCGAACATTGCACATGATTTGAATGAAACGTCGGGAATTAAAAATAAAAAGTAAAAATAAACGCGATAAAATCCGTAAAAGTAGTTTTAATCATGTGCAATGTTCGCGTAAATATAAGAAATCATTATGTTAACCAGTACGGACTGGAAATAGCAAATAAAATACGCCGATTAGAAGATCTGAAGACCAAGCGCGCAAGATACATAACAGCTTTAAATTTCTTGAAGAGATGCAGAGATCATAATCTCATTCCTACGTGTGTCAAGATATCCACTAAAAAAGACATTCGAGGAAGCGCCAAGATCTTAAATCAGGCTAATAAAAAGTTGTTAATAACGGTGATTCAGCAAAAACGTACCGATCTATATTTCATAAACAAAACCATAGACAATTCGTCCAGTGAATTAAAGACAGTTTTATCGACATTTGATTATAAAAATTGCATGGAAACTTTAGATAAACGCGAAACAACTAAATACAATGAATGCAAAAATAAATACATTGATAAATACCATAAATTAACAACTAAATCAAATGTCCAACATACGAAATTGTTGACCACAGACACGAATCATAAACAACGCGCTGTCTACAACTTATCAAAACAAACACTGGACGACGCCACAATAAAAGTTTTAGAAAAAGGTGTTAATTTCGCAATAACACCGCAAAAAATACCGTATGAGGACATTATCTGTAGTGTTGAGGACTGTCTGTATAAAAATAATATTGGTAATGAAGATTTAGAGGCCATACGTCAAGACATCTCGTCTATGTTACGTCGAAGTTCAGCGCCGAAATTAAATCTCCCCAAAAATGAATTTAACGCGTTGAAAAACTTACGCAACAGACCAGAGCTTACGATTCTCCGCGCAGATAAAGGTAATTCTACGGTTATAATGGATACGTCAGATTACAATTTTAAAATACAACAACTTTTGTCCGATGAAACTACTTATCGAAAGGTCAAAACAGACCCTACAACTAATACGCTTAAAACAACTAGCGATCTAATTAAGAAATACTCCGAAAAATTGAATCTGGACGTTAATTCGATAATACCTTCCTGTGCCAAACCACCGAAGTTGTATGGGTTACCAAAGATACACAAACCGAATGCTCCATTACGTCCAATAGTGAGTCAGATTGATTCGCCAACTTACAGATTGGCTCAATACTTAGCTAAAATATTATCACCACTCAGAGGACACACAAGAGCACACACTAAGGATTCATACCATTTTGTCAGTGAGATAAAAGACCTACATCTTACTGACAATGAAACCATGGTCAGTTTTGAAGTTCAGTCTCTATTTACATGCCTACCTGTTAAAGACTGCATCTCAATTATAACTACGAAACTAGAGGAAAATAACATGCCAGCAGAGTATGTAGTATTACTAAGACATTGCCTTACATCTGGCTATCTATTGTGGAAGGAAGAGTTTTACAAGCAAGTAGATGGTGTGGCGATGGGCTCACCTGTATCTCCCATTGTCGCCGATATATTCATGGAAGACTTTGAGGAGAAAGCCCTCCTTACTGCACCTGTTACACTAAGGATCTACAAGCGGTACGTAGACGATACTTTCACAATTTTACCATCAGACAAAGTAACTGCATTTTTAGAACATCTTAATTCCATAAACGCTAAAATTCAATTTACTATGGAGTTAGAGGCAAATAATTCCTTACCTTTCCTAGATGTGTTAGTCATCCGAAATCCTAATAACACCATTGGTCACACTGTGTATAGGAAAAAGACCCATACAAACCGATATTTAAACGGTGAATCTCACCACCATCCTTCACAGTTAGCTACCGTGGGCAAATCTTTGTTACAGAGAACACGAGGGATCTGTGACAGCAAACACCTGGCCGCCGAGCTTCAGCACGTCAAGCAAGTTCTGCACGACAACAAGCTTCGGGTCCCGCGCCTACGTCACAGTGACCGAGTGAAGCCGGCCACAGTCGAGCGTGTGCCTGCTGTACTACCATATGTCAGAGGTGTCACAGACAAGATTGGCTATATCTTGAAGCGAGCTTCTATTAGAACATTCTACAAGCCGCCGAAGAAGATTAGTCAGTTCCTACCATCCGTCAAGTGTCATATTCCTCTACAAGATGCAGGAGTGTACAAGCTTGATTGTGAATGTGGTCTCTCTTATATAGGACAAACAAAAAGATCAATTAGGACCCGCGTAAAAGAACATATAGCTGATGTGAAGCATCAACGTTCCGGGAAGTCTGCAGTTTGTGATCATATCCTAGACGGACCCAACCATTACATCAGATTTGATAGACCACAAATCCTCGCGAAAGAACACCGATTCCTACCAAGGATGATACGTGAGGCTATTGAAATTAAAAAACATCCTAATTTCAATAGAGAAGGAGGCCTCAGGACATAGTCAGTTCATTTTGCATAGATCGGACCATAAACAATAATTAAAAAAGCTGAAGGTACTCCGGGTTTAACAATGACATCGGGACGTCAGTCATCTCTGTCCCCCGTGACCATGGGTGCTGGAAAGCGCCCGAAACGTCGGGAATTAAAAATAAAAAGTAAAAATAAACGCGATAAAATCCGTAAAAGTAGTTTTAATCAACTAAATAAGTTAATAAAGTTAATATTTAATATGACATCTACAAAATTTTGAGAAATTTGTCGAATTTTCTTTAAATTATATGCGTACATGCCTATTTATTGCTATTTTAAAAAGATGCTGATACTGATATTATCTTTAAGACCTCGATAGAAATTGCCAAAGATGCTAATAAAACTGTCATTGTTGTAGGACAATATATTGATCTTTCGGTCCTTTTGAATCAATTAAATTCTAATAATCATAAAGTTTATTTTCTCAAGCCCGGTTCTGGAAATATAAAAGATCTTTTTTTCACGTCTAATAGTTTCAAATGTGAATCCGTAAAAAACATCGTTGCATTTCTGCATTGTTTTTCTGGTTGCGACACAACATCCGAATTTGCCGAAAAAGGAAAGAAAACTATCGTAAATTCATTATTAGACAATCAAAATTTGTTAAATTTGGCTAATACTTTTTTTTAAAAGATGTAAACAAAGAAGATATAAAAAAGGGACTGAAATTAATTAAATCTATTTATAAATGTAAAAAGGATAATATAACACTGAATCAATTAAGATTTCAAAAATATCAATTGACAAAAATTAAATCATCTTTCATATTGGCAAATCTCCCAACCACAGAAGGTGCAGCAGAACAACATTGTTACAGGGCATATTATCAGCTTCAAACGTGGCTGGGTAATGAATTGACAGTAACAGATTGGGGCTGGATGCAACATCAACATGGAATTATGCCCAAATTTACAGAAGTGGAATTAATTCCGGAAAAATTGCTGAAAACTATTTGCTGCAGCTGTGAAACTGAATGTAATAGTTTAAAATGTGGCTGTCGAAAACATAAAATGCACAAATTTATGCTCAATTTGTCATGGTTCTGAACAATGCGCCAATGTGGAGAAAAAAATCTACGAGAAGGTTAATGATTCAGATGAAATTGCGGATGAAAAACCAATGCAGACCGAAAATAATGTTGGAGACGAAGACGATGATGGTCTTGAAGATGTCGAAGATCTACTAGAATCAGAAAGGCCTGTCGAATCTAACGATCAAGAAATACCATCAAAAAGACAGAAACTGATGAATAAGTGATTCGAATTGAATACTATGTTTTAATAAATACAAAGATTAATGATTTTAAAAATAATATATTGTGTAATGTAATCATTAAAAAAATATCTCTACTCAATAGTACGATTTACGTGTATATTTCCATATAATGAGATTTTCTAATATATAAATGTAATGAAAATTTAATAAATAAACTTTTATTACTAAAAAATAGCAGTAGTCACATTTTTTAATAAAATCCCCTTTAAATCGTATTTTTAATATTTACAATAATTATGTTTTTTGCGATATTTATATTTAATTGGTTTGTAAATTTTTTGTTTATTAATCTAACATGGAACCTAATGTTTTACGAGTAATGAAAGTAAAAATTTTAATGAATACCTCAAAATTATACATAAAGATTTTAAAAAAAATTCGAATTTTAGTATTTTTCGTTTTTTTGCATTTTCTGAAAAATTTTTCAATAGTAATGTATATTTTTTTACACAATCAGAAAATAGAGATATCAACGAAGAAAAAGCCCACCGACTTTTTTTGAAAAATTCAGATATTTTGACGTGAGAATATTCGATTGAAAATTAGGGTGCTTTTTCGATATCGAGTCAAAATAGGGTGAAAAAATTAATATTTTAAATCTTCAAAATTTTAGTGTGTTTGAGACATAAAGAGTAAAGTTAAGTTTTCACCAAATATCATAAAAAAAAAAACAAAGTTTTTGTAAAAGATAAAAATCAAAAATGTGGTTTTTTGGATTTTTCAAATGATTTTTGAGGTTATGGAGAAAACCTATAGAAACAAAAAGTTGTAGATCGTTTTATTATCTACAACTTTGCCATTGAACTTTTTGCGATAGAACTTGTAGTTTTGCCGGAAATCGAGGTTTACCGATTTTTACCCTTAAAAACACTTCCCCTACCCCTTCCCGACCTCAGATCGTCAGTAATTTATTTTTCCTATCATTTTAGTAGTATTTCCTTCCTTTTCCAATAGGTTTCATCCTACTTTAATTTTTTTTTTCGTTTCTAAAATTATCGACCCTGGTCTAATAACAATAATGTATAAAATATATAACACATGATAACTACAAAATATTTTACGTGTTAGATCCATCTTGCAGTTATATTAGTAGTATAGTTGTAGCACAAATGTGTCGGCTCGACCGGGGAAGCAACTCGCTCTCAAAGAATACCAGAGGAAAATAGTAGCTTAAGGCGACACCGTAAAAAAATGCATCTCCTTTCATCGAATAGTATAGGACTATGACACCACAAACGAAAGTGGAATTTTGATTTAGGTAAATTCATGTCTTTATCTTGAATTTGATTGTTCAAAAACACGATTGTATAATTTCGACTCGATCATAATTATTTGCGAAAACACCTCTAAAAAATCACTATAGTTGAAATTGTAACGACATTACTTAATCTATATGTTTAGGAATCACTCAAATATATTCATAACATCAATATTCATAATGTACTTGCTCATTATTTTGATTACTTAAATCAATAATTTCAAAAAATATATTTTAAGATTCTGACAATTTCTAAGCGCTTTTAATCGTCGCGGGCGCCACGCTATTTTATACCTTATGACGGCGTTTTTTCAAGTTTTTATAGAAATTATGCATTCAATCGGATCAGCACGGCGATAGCCTTTTCGATGTGTCGTCTTAATGCTGCTGTGTTTTGTATGGTGAGTGTAGAGAACCGGAGACCCTTTTTACTGGAAACGAAGCATCCCACCTTAGTTTTCACGGATGACAACACATCTGCATTTTGATTCGTAATCGAGGATTTATGTAGATGTCTATCGGCCACTTCAACCACTTACCATCAGGTGGACTGTGTCCTCGTTTGTCACCCTATGCTATAAAAATATAATTAAATAGCGCAGAAACCGTTATTATTTTGTTTTATAAAATAGGAGTAACAAGCGAACATATACTACATCTGACTTTATGAGGATGCAGTGGTTCATAGAAATATTCATCTATCCTCGATTCAGAATCATAATGTTGATGAGTTATCACCCTGGAGAACGAAGATGGAATGCCTCTTATCGAGTAAAAAATGTCTCCGTTTTCTTCATTCACCGTACGAAACGTAGCAGCATTATACTGCTATTTTACGCCGGTATTCTGTAAAAACGTGGTTCTACCCCTACAACATACAATATTTACACACCATTTTGGAATAAGATTGATAACATTTATAAAAGTAGAATTGCACTGATTTGTATAAAATTAAATAGCTTAATTCGTAATGATTTAAAAATATATCATTTTTTACATTCAAATACGTAAGTTAATTTATATTATCTTTAATATAAAATTCTATTATAAATTTTATTTAAATTTCATAACCGAGAACAGTAGCGATCTTTTTTCTTCCTTGGAATCAAGCCTTAGAATTCCTAACCGTTATGTAATGAACGTGCTCAAACAATGGGTTCCTTTAAAAAAAACCAATTTAAAACATTATCTTTGCCTTTTAATCCTCAATCCTCCTTTCATCTTTTCCTATCGTTTTATAACTAGTCTGTCAATTTCGGAATCTACCTAAGCTTTTTTGTTCATATTGTACATTATAGCATTATTGATAGTGCAGTGCACCTTACTCATTAAATGTTCTCATCTTTTTCAAATTCCTTTTAAGAAAATGTTGTATTGCAACAAGGCCGCCTTTGGCTGTCTTTCTGTGTTTAATACGTAATTTGTTTTATCAATCGATCTGGCCCATGTATTGCAGCTTAGCTTTACCACGTATAAAATGTTATTAGGCGATGGGTAGTTGCGTAATTTATAAAGATACACAATATTTAGTTTTATTGGTCTCACAAGATATCCCTTTCGATGTACGGTATTTCTTACACCTTTGATGCTGCTTATCGTTGCCAGTCTAAGTTTTTTTCGTCTAGCGTTAACAAGATGACTATACCGCCATCTGTCGGAAACTGTAAGATCATCGCCTATCATGATATCCACGGGTTATGGGTTATGATAGATTCCCTCAAGCCACTACTACACCGATAATATTTAGTTATCGTTATAGCTCTCAAAAGTTTACTGCTGAACATAGGCCTCCCCCATAGATTGTCTCATACGTGGGATCTTTTGCATAGTTGCCATGCTTTGCAGGTGAGTTCTTTTTCAGTTCTTTTTTGTCGTTATTAGGAAAACGCCACTGCCCACCTTCTGATTTGTTTCCCTCTGTATCCTCTTATGAAACCCATGGGACGAAATGAAGTCGTTACCAACACTTTACGGCTTATATTATATAATATATTCTGACAGAATACCAGCATGAAGTAGCGACTTAATGCTGCTAAAAGTTAATATGGGATAGTGGATTTTCTTATACCGCCACTACACGGTGACATATTTTTAATAGTTATTTGAAGCTACTCAAACTGCGATCAAAAAATGGGTACATCAACGTATAAAAATATAGTGCATGGTTGAGCGGCGGGCCTTAAGGTTGCCGAGTCACAATTCCTCGGTCGAGCCTTGACCCTACTACGCGATATGTTATATTAGATGGACTGTATACGCGGATGGCTTCTTCTACTTCAACAAAATGGCGGCTGTAGCATGCGGTTCCTTGACAATGCACTCGCTCTTCCAAAAAAAAACCTATTGCTTGCCAAGGTTTATGAAGGAATCCTGCTTGAGCACATTAGGAGAAATGAAATTGGGGCGGATTAACTAATAAAACACAAATATTCAAGCAGGCGTCATAGGAAAGAAGCACACTTACCGGGGTGTGACTTCGTTGCGGCTTGGACGCTGCGGTGCTACTTCTGGCGGATCTCCTGGGGCCCCCGGGATGCGGTCCTGGTCGGTGGTGTGATGGAAGAGAGCGGTGCGCGACAATATCTCACACTAGGTGAGGCGGTTACTCCTGGAGCTCGACTGCTCCAGGTTGGTGCGGTTTGAAACTAGCGGTGCGCGTGGGCAAGAGCCCTCTAGGACGCGACTGTCCCAGGCGATGCGATTCCAACTAGCGGCGCAAAGGCAAGAGAGCACTCGAGGTCAGCGCGCGAGCTTATATCAGCTTCTTTCCCACCAAAGTCGGGCACCCTTATCATTGGTTGCGAGAATCACGCAACATTCTAGAATCTCTTCTTTCCCCTCTCACCCCACCACCCCGATGTATACGGAAGGGATAGGTCGAAGGAAGGACAAAGCTTGGCAAGCATACCCTCGAATAAAATAAAAATACGAATGGTTTTCCGCACAACCAGTGCATGCTACTATTTTTAGCAACTTTTTACATCATGTTTAAAAAATAAATAAATAATATTCTGTAGCGCTCTCGATTTGATCTTCTGGTCTACCTAACTCACAGATGGGCGGAGGCAGTAGAGTTCAAGGGGGAGGCATTGGCCGTTAGTTTGGACATTGCGAAGGCCTTCGATCGGGTTTGGCACAAAGCGCTTCTTTCGAAGCTCCCTTCCTATGGGCTTCCCGAGAAATTGTGCGATTGGATCACCAGCTTTCTTGCAGATCGGAGCATCAAGGTCGTGGTAGATGGTGCAAGCTCCGATCGCAAGCCTATTAATGCTGGTGTTCCACAGGGCTGCGTGCTATCGCCAACGCTGTTTCTTCTGCATATCAATGACATGTTGCATACCCGTAACATTCATTGCTATGCAGATGACAGCACTGGTGATGCTCTTTACACCAGCCGAGCCAATATTTCTCGGGAAAACGTCTCCGAGTGCCGGGACAAACTTGTGTCTGAAGTCGAGTCTCTGCTGGACAGAGTCTCGGATTGGGGGCGACTAAATCTAGTCCAGTTTAACCCCCAGAAGACACAAGTTTGCGCTTTAACCGCTAAAAAGAACCCCTTTGTCGTATCCCCTCAGTTTCAAGGCACTCCCCTTGTTGCCTCAGCCAGTATCGGAATCCTCGGCGTCGACATATCGAGTGACGTGCAGTTTCGTGGTCACTTGGAAGGGAAGGCCAAATTGGCCTCTCAAAAGCTTGGCGTGCTCAGCAGAGCGGGACAGTATTTCATGCCGGCACACCGCCTGCAACTTTACAAAGCGCAGGTTCGGCCGCACACGGAATACTGTTCCCATCTCTGTGCTGGGGCTCCCCAGTACCAGCTTCTTCCACTTGACCGCATCCAGCGCAGAGCGGCTCGAATCGTCGACGACCGAGTGCTTTCCGATCGGCTCGATTCACTGGCGCTGCGAAGAGATGTTGCATCTCTTTGCGTATTTTATCGCATCTATCACGGGGAGTGCTCTGAGGAATTGTTCGGATTAATCCGAGCCGCCAAATTTCGTGAATGCACTACACGTCAAACGTCCCGATACCATCCACACCATCTGGATGCTTGCCGGTCCACCACTGTACGTTTCACAAGGAGTTTTCTTCCACGTACAACCTCTCTGTGGAATAGTTTACCACCGGCGATTTTTCCGGACCGATACGACCTGGGGATCTTCAAGAAAAGAGCTTACTCCTTTCTAAAGGGCCGGCAACGCACCCGCAATTCTCCTGGTGTTGCGGTTGATCATGGGCGGCGGTAGTCACTTAACATCAGGTGAGGCACATGCTCGTGCCCCTTCTTCTATATAAAAAAAAATATATTTTTTTTATAATACAAGGAAACGAGAGAATAACATTATTCATTCAAAGTTTTAAACAAAAGCGGAGGTTCTTTTACTATCTCAGTTCACCACATAAATATTGATTACATTCCCGGGATAGCCTTGCGTTAAATACACCACGATAACTTTGAAAGCCACTATGCCTACCATATATCAAAGCTTTATTTTCTTGGTCGTTACGTAACGACAGGAGTTAAATTTATGGTTTTGTTTTGTTTTCTTTCACTACTCCTCGTGTCTAAAGTTATTAAAAAGCAATTTAAGGAAATATATGTCCTATCTATCCCGTTTCGTTTTATCTTTATTACTATGGATTTTTTTTATTCCTTATTTAACGTTATGTGTCCAAATCAGGATTTCATTCCGTGAAATAAGGGCGATAAACGAGTACACAGTCTATCTGATGGTAAGTGGATCAGAGGCCCATAGACATCTACATTTAAATAATACTAGTTTTTACGGAATTAATCGCGTATATTTAACTTTTTAAATACCCGACATTACGAGAGCTTTACAGCACCCATGGTCACGGGAAGGACTGAGATGTTCAACGTCCAGATGTCATAGTTAACCGCGGTTAAAATAGATTAAAATTTAACTTTTGTTCCGATCTACACAGTATGAACTTATGGTAATATGAAGTCTTGCAGTTGTATGCTTGGGTTAGGATTTAATTTTATTTATTGTAGTAGGATCCCAAGCAGATGGTAGCACCCAGCCATCTTCTCTATTGAAATTAGGATGTTTTTTGATTTCAATAGCCTCGCGAATCATCCTTAGAAGTAATCGGTGTTCTTTGGCGAGGATTTGTGGTCTATCAAATCTGATATAGTGACGCGAGCGATCCTGTACGTGTTCACAGACTGCAGACTTCCCGGACCGTCGATTCTTCACATCAGCTATATGTTCTTTAACGCGGGTTTTAATTGATCTTTTAGTTTTTCCTATGTAGGAGAGACCACATTCACAATCAATCTTGTACACTCCTGCATGTGGTCTCTCCTTCAATAGAGAAGATGGCTGGGTGCTACCACCTGCTTGGGATCCTATAATAAATAAAATTAAATCCCAACCCAAGCATACAACTGCAAGACTTCATGATACCATAAGTTCATACTGTGTAGATCGGAACAAAAGTTAAATTTTAATCTATGGTAACCGCGGTTAACTATGACATCTGGACGTTGAACATCTCAGTCCTTTCCGGTGGAAATAGTTAAATATACGCGATAAATTCCGTAAAAACTAGTATTATTTCAATGTGTAGTGTTCGCGTAAATATAAGAAACCATTATCTACATTTACCTCGATAAAAATCAAAATTTGGATGCATTGTGACCCCTGAAAACTAAGATGGGTTGCCTCGTTTCCAGTAAAAAGGGTCTCCAGTTCCCTATACTCATCATACAAAACACAGCAGCATTTAACGCTGGTATTCTGTGAGAGCGTGGTCCTACCCTGGTCGAACCGACCCATTGGTGCTACAACCATAATATAACTGCAGGATGTCTTTGACACGTTAAAAAACTTACATACGTTTTGTGTTGATTAATTGTACAACAAACATTATTATTGTATTGTATTGTAGGGTATTATAGACCATATAAAATAAAATCAAAAAATATATATTTATGATAGATTTTGTAAAAAATAAACAAGGAATATTGATTTCTGTTTATAAAATTGCATTAAAAATTTTAAATTTCCATATTAAGAATATTTTTCGTCTGTTCCTCAAATCTGCAAAATGCTGACGGCCATATTAGAACATGTCGTAAAGTCACTGATCCAGCCTAAGTATATTAGTCACTGTGTCAATGATTAAGAAAACTAGCTAACTTAATAGGTTATTTCGTAATTTTTAAGTAATTCGAAATTTTAAAATAATTACGATTATTGAGTTTTATACCGAATTTTATTGAAAAATTATCATGGAAGACGAATTCGTAAAAACAGAAAGTACTAATCTACCAAGGGTAAATAAATTGATGGTAGCAATTTTTTTGCATGCAATCCCAATTTTTGTTTTGTCGAGTTGAGGACTGTTAAAACATCAGTGTAAGTACCTATTACCAACTTTTGTTTACACAAAAACACAATACCAGGTCAGAGTGTATTTTGATAAAACATAGTTTAGTAGCTATCATAGTTTAGTTTATCTATAATTACAATCATTAGCAATAATTAGTTATAATATATAAGTTAACGTTATTTACTTCAAAATTTGACTTGCGATGCTTTTCACCTCATGATATTTTGTCTTGTATTAAATGATAGTTAAATAAAAATCATTCTTACATCAAAATTATCTTCTCAGAATTACTTATAGTTTAAATTTTGTAGACATTGCCTTCGGGTCTCTTCTTGCCAGTTTTATCCAAGTATTTCTCATATTTAAATCAGTTGGCACTTTAATCCATAACTTTCCCGGCGTTCTTATGCTCGTATTTTTGCATTCAGGCACAACACAATAATGATATAGATGATAACTCCTTATTAAACATTAAAAAGTATATTATTCTTTTGCAAAATCGGCAGAATCGACGACTGTGACTTCACGAGTTGAGCAACATGGCGAGTTGAACAACAATTTATCGTTTTTTTTTCGGATGAAAATTTTAACGATAAATTAAAACTGATTTTTATGGCACTATTCGGTATTAAAAAATTATAGTGGTTCATTATCACTTTAGGATTCATTTAAAACAATTTTTGAAAATGGGTATAAAACCCCTTTGTATTATTGTATGCGGTTATTTAAAAAAAGTCCCACAATGTTTCTTGCTGTTTCTTCACAGGGTAGAGGTTTTTTTCGAACCAGTGATTATTAAACAAAAGAGTTACTTTCAATAAGTATTATTTATAATTTATATTGAGTAAAAAATTTTCCGTTTCTGTTTCATTATTGAAGGCCAGAATTAAAAACAGAATAAAAATGCTACATCTTTACTTTTGCAAAAGAAATAAAATGTTCTGAATTAGTATCAATATAACGTACAAACGAGATTGTATTTTATTCATGTTATTGAAATATTTGAAATAATGTTGAGACAAAGAAAATTACTTTTATTTTCGAAATGTAACTCATCTGTTACAAAAAGAAATATTTTATTATATGTCTGTTTGCATTCTCATTCATTACAAGGGTTAAGCTCGCTTTTTGATTGTTTTCAAAAACATTCCAAATAAATATGTACGCACAGTCAGTATTGATGTCTTTATACTATTTTTAGTGGCAGAAGGAGCATATTATAAACTAATGACCCGCCCCGGCTTCGCCTGAATAAGATCTATTATTATGTCGATATTTAGGTTTTAGATACTCAAAGACCATTTTTATTTTATCAATTCTTCGTATTTTCTAAAAATTATAAAGTTTTTCGTATAAAATATAACCTAGGTCAGTACAACCGCGGCACAAGTGACGGAGTAAGAATATCCACTACTCCAGAAGCGACAGATGGGGAAACAAATTAGGAGATTGGCAGCAGCGTCTTCCTAATAATGACTGAAAATAAAAAAAACTGCCATTGTAAACCCGCTTGCCAAGTATAATAACTATTGAAAATATCTCTTCTGTGAGACAATCTATGGAGGAAGCCTATGTTCAGCTGTGGACTTGTGATGGGCTGTAGTCACCCAGAGCAGTAATGGCGTCACTTGCTAAATACTCATACCGCAATTTCATTTTCGTGGTAATTTTATTTTGCCCTTACAAATAATAGCGAAGGGTCAAAAATGAATTCCGTACTTCAAAGGCCCTCAAATGTAATATAATATGAGAAAGCTTTTGGAAGCCATGGAAAAGGAATCACTAATGGATTCTGAACGGTGAGAATGAAGGTAAATAATATGTGGGCCTTTACCTCATCGCTCGTGTCCATTCTTTGGGCATTTATTTCGTTGAGAATTGATATTAAAATGTTAATAATTTTTTCTAGACAATTTCTAAAGATACTGTATACTTTAAAAACTAAAAACAAAAATTACGTTTCGTTTTTTTGGGTTTACGCAAATGATATAACAAAATTACTTAAGACTGTAATTTTATATTGACATGTGAGCAATTTATATACTTAAAATTAAAAAAGGAAAATACAATTTATTTATAGATAAAAGCGTAAATAATTATAGGTTCGTCGTAGTTTCAACAACTATAGAAAGTGACTACACTCAAAAGCCAAAATTTTTATTTATTTAAAATAGCCAGTAATTTGGCCGCAGTTTATGCTTTCGACTTAATGTTAGCGCCAAAGTTGAGGTTATCACTCAACTGTATGCCTGGCGGCTCAAGATGATGAAAGTAAGATTCAGATCGAACGGATTCCGTTTAACGGAGAACAGAAAGGCCTTTGTTTTCGCGGCGTTGAAAGGGACCAGATTGTCGTCACCTCATTGGGAGACTAAAACTTAAGGTCGCATTTATCCGCTTCACCATAGTCTCTCTGAGTGAACGTATTCCTGTGCGTTCATGTTTTGCGCTGGACATAAATCTCTTTGTGACTTTGCGGTCATCTACATACCCAACAATACCTGGTAGAAGTAGGTCATTGGCGGGAAAAGAGTCACAGAGAGAACAGACCCCTGAGGAACCCTGGCATTAATATATATTAGGTCAGAAGAGCAGTCATCTATGACTACTCTGATCGATAGTTCACTCAGAAAGTAATATATCCAGTTGCAAAATTTGGCGGGGAAGCCGTAAGCAGGAAGCTTACTCAGTAGACTTGCGTATCAAACCCTGTCAAAAGCTGCGAGTGCTGAGTGAAACTGCGAAAACTTCACCGTCTTTCTCGATAACCTCGCCCCAGAAGTGAGTGACATAAACACGAAGATTCTCAGTAGACCGTTCCTGGCGGAAGCCATATTGATGGTCGCTGAAAAGGTAATTTCTCTCAAGGTTGAATAATACAGTTGAATATACTTTCCATAACTTTACATGGTATGGAGTTGATGGCTATTGGTCGATAATTACAGGATTCGACACGACTACATGATTCGCATGAACCCTGCGAGCTCTAACTTTGCAATCTAGAACTAGAACCCGGACCTGGTAGCGGACTCTTGCAGGCCTCAGCATGAGCACAGTTCGGATTATACCAGGGCAGAATCTTGGTACTTGTATCACACCCGCAACCGCATCGGCAGAGCATGAGAGTTCATCAGAAGAGAAACACACTTGCCGCCAAGGATAGATAAGGATAGATCGATAAGGATTTCACTAGAAAGTGATCGGATGATCCCAGTGGAGCTGAGACTGATACCGAATACCTATCTGGGTCTGTTGTCAGCAGAAGGTTCAAGCAATTGGGTGTATGTCCGTGTACATCTGGTACCCGTGTCGTTACTTGAACCAGCTGAGTGAGATCATGCGATAACGCAATCCAATGCATCTCTCCCAGCCTTTTTGGTTGGCCTTAAAATCCCGAAGAAAAACTAACTACTCCCTGTCAGGTGTTCAACGAGCCTGGTTATCTCCTGGTTTCCTCTGTGTGATTGATAGACATATTTGTTCTGAGTACACTCGCTGTATAATCATGGGTGATTTCAATACTGATCTGTTGAAAAACTGCCCTCGTTCCAAAAGGTTTCTTTCAATTATTGAGTGGGTTAATCTTTTTATTCTCCCTTTAAAAGCTACTCATCATAATATAGGAACTGACGACTCATTGATTGATCTAAATCTTGCTGCTTCTCCTGAACATGTGATGATGCATGGACAGTTACCTGCTTTGGGTTTCTCACGCCACGACTTAATTTATGCATCGTATAAGCTTAAACCTCCTAAATATTCCCCTACTGTAATGCATCTTCGCAGTTTTCTAAAATATACTTTGACAAGCTTAGGAATGACGCTCTTAATCTCGATTTAGCCTCTTTAATAGCAGCATTTACCGTTGACGATAAAGTCACTATCCTTAACCACAATATTCTTAGCCTTTATGATGCTCATGCTCCTGTTCACAAGGTTAGATTGAAGCGTCCCCCTGCCCTTTGGATGACAGATGGCGTAAGGATGGCAATGGCTAGACGAAATCGTGCTTTTCTTCGTTTCAAGAGAGATCGAACTGAAGAAAATTGGATATCTTTTAAAGCAGCCAGGAATAGGTGTAATCATATGGTACGTGCAGCTAAACGCCGATATTTCCATAACTGTATTAATAACTCTTCTCCAGTTTTAGTGTGGAAATTCCTAAAATCTTTCAGTCTTTGTAGACCAGCTACGTTGGATTGTGGTCCTTCTCTGTCACTTGATGAAAGAAACCAACATTTCGCTTCTGTAAAAGCACTGGACCCTACAATTCGTTCCCAAACTATGGCTACCATTGCTTCTATGCAAATTCCTAACATTCGTACCTTTAATTTTTCTCCTGTTTCTCAGGGTGATGTCAAAAAGTCACTTTAAGCAATCCAGTCCAAGGCTGTGGGTTACGACGAGATTAGTAGACATATGGTAGTATTTATACTAGAGCACCTTCTCCCGGTAATTTCCCATATAATCAATTTTTCCCTTGGTTCAGGTCAGTATCCTAATCTTTGGAAGAGGGCTTTTGTAGAGCCTCTCCCAAAAGTTCCTACTCCCATTCTTCCCAATCATTTTCGTCCAATATCCATTCTACCCTTTCTTTCCAAAATTTTAGAATCCTGTGTTTACAAGCAAATTTCTACTTTTGTTTCGAAACATAACTTACTGAGTATATATCAGTCTGGGTTTAGTCCTGGTAATAGTACCATTACTGCATTAATTAATGTTATTGATAATATTAAACAAGGCATGGAAGAAAAAAAATAACAGTACTGGTACTACATAATGATTTCTTAAATTTACGCGAACACTACACATTGAATAAAACTATTATTTACGGATTTTATCGCGTTTAATTACTTTAATTTAATTCCCCGAAACGTCGGGATAATAATAAAAATAAATTAAAGTAATTAAACGCGATAAAATCCGTAAATACGAGTAATAGTTTTATTCAATGTGTAGTGTTCGCGTAAATTTAAGAAATCATTATGTGAACCAGTACGGACTGGTAATAGCAAACAAAATTCGCCGATTAGAAGATCTTAAAACCAAACGCGCAAGATATATAACATCTTTAAATTTCTTGAAGAGATGCAGAGACCATAATCTCATTCCTACGTGTGTCAAAATATCAACAAAGAAGGACATTCGAGGAAGCGCTAAGATTTTAAATCAGGCAAGTAAAAAGTTGTTACGGACGGTGATTCAGCAGAAACAGTTCGATTTACATTTCATAAACAACACCATAGACAATTTGTCCAGTGAACTAAAGACAATTTTAACGACATTTGATTTTAATAATTGCATCGAAACTTTAAACAAACGAGAAACATCAAAATACAATGAATGCAAAAATAAACAAATAGAAAAAATACCAAAAATTAACGATCAAATCAAATGCCAAACATCCAAGTCAACGCCAGAACAATAAACAACCGTTGACCATAGACACAAACTATAAACAACGCACTGTCTATAATTTCGTCAAAACATACACTGGACGAACCGACAATGAAAGTATTAGCGAAGGGAATGAACTTCGCATTAACTCCGCGGAAAATCCCGTACGAAGAAATTATCTGCAGTGTTGAGGATTGTCTGTTTAGGAATAATATCGGTAAGGAAGATTTGGAGGCCATACGTCAAGATATTTCGTCCTTGTTACGTCGTAGTTCAGTGCCGAAACCAAACCTTCCCAAATACGAATTTACAGCGCTAAATAACTTACGGAACAGACCAGAACTCACGATTCTCCGCGCGGATAAAGGAAATGCTACGGTAGTAATGGACGCGTCGGAGTATAATTTTAAAATACAACAACTTTTATCGGACGAAAGTACATATAAAAAGGTCAAAACAGACCCTACAACTAACACGCTTAAAACAACTAGCGATTTAATAAAGAAATACTCCGAAAAATTAAATCTCGACGTGAATTCGCTAATACCATCATGTACCAAACCACCGAGGTTGTATGGGTTACCGAAGATACACAAACCAAACGCTCCACTACGTCCCATAGTGAGCCAGATCGATTCACCAACTTATAAGCTGGCACAATACTTAGCAAAAATACTATCACCACTGAGTGATTTTGTGAGTGAGATAAAAGACCTACATCTCGCTAACAATGAAACTATGGTCAGTTTTGATGTTCAGTCACTATTTACATGCCTACCTATTGTGGACTGCATCTCAATTGTAACTAGGAAGCTAGAAGAAAATAACATGCCTCAAGAAGATGCAATACTACTTGAACATTGCCTCACATCTGGCTATCTATTGTGGAAGGAGGAGTTCTACAAGCAAGTAGATGGTGTGGCGATGGGCTCATCTTTGTCTCCCATATTTGCCGACATATTAATGGAAAACTTTGAGGAGAAAGCCCTTCTTACTGCTCCTGTAAATCCAAGGTTCTACAAGCGGTACGAAGATGACACTTTCACAATTTTACCATCTGACAAAGTAACTGCATTTTTAGACCACCTTAACTCCATAAACTCTAAAATACATTTCACAATGGAGTTAGAGGCAAATAATTCTTTAGCTTTCCTGGATGTTTTAGTCATCCGAAATCCTGATAACACTATTGGTCACACTGTGTATAGGAAAAGACCCATACCAACCGATAGTTAAATGGTGAATCTCCCCATCATCCGTCACAGTTAGCTACCGTGGGTAAATCTTTGTTTAAGAGAGCACGAGGGATCTGTGACAGAAAACATCTGGCCGCGGAGCTTCAGCACGTCAAGCAAGTATTGCAAGACAACAAGCTTCAGGTCCCGCGCCTACGTCACAGTGAACGAGTGAAGCCGGCCACAGTCGAGCGCGCGCCTGCTCTACTACCATATGTTAGAGGAGTCACGGACAAGATTGGCTACATCTTGAAGCGAGCGTCCATTAAGACATACTACAAGCCGCTGAAGAAGATTAGTCAATTTTTACCATCCATCAAATGTAATATTCCTCTACAAGATGCAGGTGTGTACAAGCTAGATGGTGAATGTGGTCTCTCTTACATAGGTCAAACAAAGAGATCTATAAAAACCCGCGTGAAGGAACATATTGCTGATGTGAAGCACCGACGCTCCGGGAAGTCTGCAGTCTGCGAACATGTTCAAGATCGTCCCCACCATTACATTAGATTTGATAAACCACAAATTCTCGCAAAAGAACACCGATTCCTACCAAGGATGATACGCGAAGCTATTGAAATTAAAAAACATCCAAATTTCAATAGAGAAGATGGTTGGGTGCTACCATCTGCTTGGGATCCTATAATTAACAAAATTACACCCAAACCCAAGCATACCACTGCAAGACTTCATGATACTATAAGCTCGTTTTGCGTAAATCGGACCAAAATTTAATATTAAAAAACTGAAGGTAGCCGGACTAACTATGACATTGGGACGTCAAACATCTCAGTCCCCCCCGTGACCATGGGCGCTGTAAAGCACCCGAAACGTCGGGATAATAATAAAAATAAATTAAAGTAATTAAACGCGATAAAATCCGTAAATAATAGTTTTATTCAAAGTACTGGTACTAGTTGATTTCTCAAATGCTTTCAACACAGTTGATCACGAAATCCTTCTTTCCATACTGTCTCATCTGAATTTTGGCCCTACTGAATTGGATTGGTTTACATCTTATCTTCGTGGTCGACAGCAGTCAGTCAGTGTGCGGCAACTGCCCTCAGCGTGGGCTGATGTGGATGCTGGTGTGCCGCAAGGCGGTATTCTTTCTCCTATAATGTTTTCAATTTTTATAAACTTTATTACCTCCATCATCGATTGCTCGTACCATTTGTATGCCGATGACCTTCAGCTTTATGTGCAAACTGAGATTGGGGATATCCATAATGGGATCAAAAACCTTAACGGCAACTTAGCAGCTATCAAGGATTGGTCCACTCGTTATGGGGTTTTGGTCAATCCTTTGAAATGCCAAGCTATACTGGTGGGTAGCTCAAGGATGCTGGCTAAGATTAATCTGACAGACTTACCTCCTATTTACTATGATAATGCTACAATTCCATTCAGTAATTCTATTAGAATTCTTGGCCTTCACATCGACAGCACGCTGAATTGGAGAACTCAGGCTTCAGATGTGAGTCGTAAAGTCACTGCCACGTTATGCTCTCTGTATCGTTTAAAGTATTTTCTCCCCCACAAAATCTAAGAACATGCTTGTCCATTCACTTATGTTACCCATAATTGATTACGCAGATGTGTGTTACCCAGACCTATCCCAAGATCTTCTGAACAAGCTGGAACGCCTCCTCAATAACTGTAGAAGATTTATCTTTGGGCTACGTAAGTATGATCCTATTTCGCTATTCAGATCTAAGGTAAATTGGCTTACAATCCGGCAGAGGCGCAACTCCAGAATATTACTTGTACTTTTTTCCATATTAAATGATCCATCTTCGCCTTCTTATCTTAAGAGTAAATTTCATTATCTTTCCTCATCTCATGATAGGGTCCTACGCTCTTCTTCTAACAACAAAATCTGTACTCCAGTTCACTTCACCGAGTTCTATGGTAACTCTTTCACAGTTCAGGCTACACGCCTTTGGAACTCCTTGCCCGATGACATCAGAAAAGCTCCCAATAAGTACGCTTTTAAAAAGTTGGTCCGTGATCATTTATTAAAGACAACGCATTCTACATGACTCATCTATTTAATATGTATTGCCAAACAGACGTATACATATATTCATAGTCATTTGTATATACTAATTATGTATGTATTTAAATATGTTTACGTGTATGTATATCCATTTATTTATATATTAGTATATATGTAAGGATAGATCACATATGTATAGTTTATTTATTAGTAGTTTGTATATATATATATATATATATATATATATATATATATATATATATATATATATATATTATGTAGTTAATTATCATTTGTATTGTGTTATCTTATTCTATATTGTCACTACGTCAAATTCTCACCACTCATGGGTTGACTGGTAGAGAATGCCTCAAGGCATTAAGTGCGCCCTTTGTATTCTTTTGTTAAGGATGCAATAAAGAATAAAATAAATAAATAAATAAATAGACGCAGGCATAGAGGGTTGTCTCTACAACGCAGTTGACTAAAAGCTACATTGCAGAAAACTCTGAAACTTACGGGGAAACTTACGGGGTAACGGATACGCCGACAGCAATTGCCATCGCGAACGTACAGACAGACCCCACTGCGCTGTTTGAACTTATGTTCAAGTGTGTAAACCGGTGCACTTTAGGTACGCCACATCAAACGGAGTTGCTATCGGCGTCTGCATTTAGAAGAATAGGCTTCTCGGTATCAAGGTAGTGGTGGACCGGATCGAGATGTTTTAATAATCTATGATATTCCAGAACAGCTTACAACGGAATGAACGCGAAATAAACATATGAAGTGGTTCTCTTTGTAATAAACGTTGATAAAGGTTAACGAGTTTTGTCCCTTATTGATCGGAAATTCGCAAAATCTCATTTCCTGTGACGCAATATTAATATATCCCATTTAAAATATAGAATACAAAGACGTCGTCAATATTTCGCTTAAATTCACGAACTTTCTTTTTCTTTCAATTGTCAGTCCTTTCTTCATTCTAATGTAATGTAAGTTATTATATTACAATGTTCGACTTCGATAAACGACTATCTCACCTATTAATATTTTATTAGTAATATTGTTCAATTCTTTAGATATTGCTTTTTTAAATTCCATAGTTTGATGACAAAAATCTTGTACCGACTGCTGTTTTAGTAACCCTAATAATGTCTAATTAGATTGACTCATTAAAAAAGTCCTAATTGTGTTTACCTAAGGGGTCCAAAATTCGATAGTAATAAAAAAAATTGTAGAATAAGTGTGACAAACTAGCTCCAGTCTATTTGATGGTATGTGGATGCTGTAGCCCATATACATCTACAAATCTCCCCATTTAAGACTCAAAATGCAGATGCATTGCCACACCTGAGGGCTAAAATGGAATGACTCGCTTCCAGTTAAAAACGCCTCTAATTCTCTACATTCACCATACGAAACACAGCAGCATTAAGCTACTGTTTTACGCTGGTATTCTGTAAGAGCGCGTTCCTTCCCCGGTCGAACCGACCCATTCGTGCTGCAACTTATATAGATGCAACGTGGCTCTACCAGTTAAAATGCAGTTTGTAAAAAATAATTTGTTACAAATTAAAATTTAAAAAGTAAAAATGACTTTAACAAAAGTAAAAGAATAAAATAATTTCAAAATAATATAACAAAGCCGTCCGGAACGTATTTTGTTCACGGCGACCAGTTTCAACGGAGACTAGCCTGCACAGGATAGGATTATAGTGCCCCTATGTATGCGGAAGCACAGATATTCTCTCTATTCCCTCAATCGAGACCAACGGTTTTAAATGCATTTCTAGTCATGTGGATGAAACACTGCCAACTTCCTGATTACTAGATGCTACATACAATTTCTCGACAGAAAAAAACTAATCTTGGCCCGACCCCGGATTCGAACCCAAGACCTCATGATCAGGAAGCGCACTTAGAACCGCTAGACCAAGGAGTACCTTATAATACCATTTAGATGTTGTGTTAAGCCTACAAAATTCTGAATATATGAGAATGTGAAGAAAGTGGCGTGAGATCAAAACAAAAGTATGTAACAGATGTCCATCCCTTATCTGAGTCTTTCGTGAACTCCAATCGAATATTATTGCCGCACTCAACATATAATAGCGCTCGAACTTGAAACCTTTACTGTTGTAACCGAATATTCGAGAGCGTTTGAAGCTACTCAAAGGGAATCACTAATGGTCTCAGAGAAGATATAATGATTATATTATATGGAGTGTAATATATGGGTTGCTGAGCACGTGCACGGGTGTGTATATTGTTTTTTTTTATATTATATTTGTAAATAAATTGAAGTGACAAATGAATTTTTTTATAGGATAGTGTGACAAATTGGCACACAGTCCACCTGATGATAAGTGGTTGCTGTGGCCCATAGACATCTACATCTATCCTCGATTACAAATCAAAATGCAGATGCGTTGTCACCTGTGAGGACTAAGATGAAATGCCTCGTTTCCGGTAAAAAGGAGCTTTTTACCGGAAACGAGGTTTACCGGAAACGGTTCTCTACACTCACCATACGAAACACAGCAGCATAAAACTACTATTGGACGCTGGTATTCTAAACCGTGGTAGCTCAGATGGTTAACGCTTGCTGTAAATATAACAGAACGCGAGTAATCCGGGTTCGATCCCGGCCGGCACCAATGAAATTATTAATTGCAATTTTATGTGCTGATTTACCACGTGCGTGGCGGTGAAGGAAAACATCGTGACGAAAACTGCATGTTTGAGGAATAAGAAAAAAAATATTTCGAAGACATGTAAAGTTTGCCAACACGCATTGGTTCAGCGTGGTGGACACTTCCTTGCCTTAAAACCCTCGCAGAAATGAGGGGAGGCCTGTGCCCAGCAGTGGGACGTATATAGGCTGTAACTTTACTTTTATTCTGTGAGAGCGTGGTCCTGGACGAAGTCCTGAAGGACCACGCTGAACATTCTTGCCACAACTATACTAGTAATATAACTGCAGCATGGCTCTACCACGTAAAATCCACCTGATGATAAGTGGCCACTAAACCAACTTCAAATAAAGAAGGCTACAGATTTGTTGTCACCTCTGAAGAATGAGATGGAATGGCTTACAGTCTGTAACTATCAGAGATGGGCCAAATATTCGTTTTATATTCGGTATTCGGCATATTCGGCAGGTTTACCGAATATTCGTATTCGCCTGAATATTCGGCTAAATCACCGAATATTCGTTAAAGTGGTACTCAAAGTATCCACTGTATGGAAATGTACGGATTGAGTAATGCCATGTATTTCATCATTTTACTGTTGAAAGTATATTTATTTATGGGTTAAATCTACTTGCATAATGATATGTTTTTGAGGCACTGTAGTTTTTTTTTTTCAATTATAGCAAATAGAAAGCTTGATAAAATTTTGTTTGGAATCAAACAAAGAAACATTACATTACAGTCGTCAGTTTCTCTAAAATTGGTCCAAATAGTAGATCTCCTGCCACTCATTTTCATCACATACTTATCGGTACATACTAAGAATACTTTTTTCTCACAAAAATAGTCAAAACATAAGCATGTGCCGGCAATTTGCTCAATACTAGATGATGCATTAACATGTCAGGTGTGGCGGGGGAGCGAGGGTAACAAGTTCCCGCGCGCTTTACGGTAACGAGTTTCGACATAAATTGGTTAGGTACCGAGGTAATCCTGCCGAATAATGTTCGGCCGAATATTCGGTTCAGTAAAAATTTTACGGAACGTTCGGCCAAATATTCGTATTCGGTGAAATCCATATTCGGCCCATCCCTGGTAACTATACTGGATCTCAAACTCTTCAGACCAAGTCACATTAACACACTGCTGTTTAGCTGCAGAAATATGCCGGCGTGTGGTAAGTATTTCACTATGCTCAATATTAATTACTTCAATAGTGTCTTTTCAATAGCGAATTTTTATTCAATATAAATAATACAAGTAATTTTTATCGGTTCCTCAAGCTTGGCCGGCCAATTATGAACGATGACAAAATGCCAAAGTGAAAGAAAGTTTTGTGACAAAGACGTTCAAATCCAGCTTTGATGTACGAAATTCGTTAATCTTCCTCGTAATTATATTCTCAATAATACATTAACATTACATAAACACTCACGCATGTCACCCAGAGGCTGACATACCTCTATCGCCTCCTTTACATTCATATATCTACGTATACATGCTCGTCGGTTAAGAGTACTCCTAATTTGGCCCATTTTCAAAATATCGTCAATTTGGTCGGTAAACTATCTTCTAGGGCGTCCCTTCCCGACTGCCGTTCAAATTTGTAATATAAATTAATTGTTTTGTCACTCTTTCCTCGTTCATTCTTTCTACATGACCAAACTACCGAAGCATCATATCACGCAATTTCTCACCCTGTTATTCTGATTCAGTCCTAGCATACTCCTTAAAGGCCCCATTTCACTGCATTTATTTTACTTTCGTGGTTCTTCTGCCACACCCAACTTTGACTACCATACATTAAAGTAGGGATTAACACAGCATTATGAAATACCATACGTGCCTTTTTAGACACATTCTGATTCTTCATAATAAAATGTAGAGCCTCATTCACTATATTTCCTGCATTCACTCGTCGTTCTATATCCTTATCATATCTACCGTCCCTGCTGAAAACGAGTAGTTATATAGGTCTTTGACGAGTACACATCCCAAATACACGAACTCGTCCACTTGCTCAATCTACTCCCCTTCTTTTCTTATTTCGCATAACGTTTTACTTTCTTCTCTTTCGAAAACCATCACTTTCGTTTTACTTGCTTTCACTTCTATTTCGCGTTTCTCAAAAATAGTGAAATTATTAGTTAATTATCGTATATTTTTATTTATTACGCACATAAAACTATGCAATTTATTTATTTGTTTATGGCTGAGGGTGTAAAGGACAAAATATTTATGATGGAACTACATCTGAATATTCTCAACGAAATTTTGTTATGTGTAATGGGTACCTACCTAACGGGTAGGTACCCATTATACCCATATAAAGCTATTATAAACCTACTAAAAACTGTTCTAAGATTTTAGTTGTTAGTAAAGTGATCACTTTCATATAATATTTTTTATCAACGCATACAATTGAATCTTCTTACAAATCTCCACTGTCGTGCATGAGTTATGAAACTACAGATATGAATATTCACATATTAATACCTACCTAGGTACTTAGTTAAGTGTAAGATAACCAAAGTTATGCACAACATTCTCTAATTAAAATTTCTGATACGCAAACGATGAAAATAAGTAAAAATGAACAAGTAATAGATACTTATAAACTTTTTCTTGGTTACGTAACGTTCACATGGTAAATTACATAATTTACTACTTAGCATGCTACGTGCTACCACATTAGTAAAGGAACAGAATAAAGTCAAAGCTTCATTTCATACCAACCGCGATAACTTACTGCGCAGTGTTAAGCGGAGTAGGCATGTGTCAATCGTGAAGGATTCGATCATTTGACCCGGATTAAAGTATTGATTATTGTAATCACATATTTCGAGCAATCCAGATCAAACTATTTTTTGACAGAAATTTTATAACTGTGACCTACGATTCCATGTTTGCACAATTGTGAATGTAAAAGTATTTCGCAATAGGCTTTTTTCTTCTTATTATTCAAAATAATTGTGATAATCACTTTGACCGATTTTTACTAGCATTACTTAATTACATAGATATTGAATATGTTATGTAAATACGTCTTCATAGAAATCAACGATAGTTTGATCGCTGCCATAAGTTTATCCAGCTGTGAATGCCCCCCCCCCCCCACCTATTGTAATAGTACCTACGACAGCATACGTATTAATAGTCAGGTAGCTGTCACTGCAGTTGTCTCCATTTATGGCAAACTTTTGCTTGCAAAACCGACATTTAAGTGTAAATTTTGACTGTAGACTGTCTACTGTGAAGAACTGAACACAATTTTGGAGAAGCTAGCAGGTCTCCAACCAGCTTTGGTCAATCGCTCGTACCCGCTGCTCTTGAACGATAATGCACGACCTCAGACTGCACAACACACGGTCCCTAAGTTACAAGAGCTAAGGTTGGATGCTCTCCGTCATTCTAAGTACTCACCAGATCTTGCGCCTACTTACTTCTACTTTTTCCCGAAATTGGATAACATTTAGATGGGAAAAATTCAATACCCGAGAGGCAATACAAATTGTCTTTGAATAAATTGTTGCCTTCCATCTAGAACTTATTTTTTCAAGAACAGCATTAATTAACTGCCACTGCGTTGGCAAACATGCGTCGATTGAATGGCTGATTACAATGATTAATAGAAAAAAAAATAGAAAAAAAAACTACGTCATGAAAAACAGCAATTTCACAGCTAAATATTAAAATTACATTTTTATGACCAGTGATCGAAGTCACTTAGTAGCTGTAGTATGCTTATAAAAAAAACAATCAAGATAAGAAAAACATGACTTTAGTACTTACCATCGGTCTCATAGTTCTAATACATAAATTAATAATTATTAGGTTATATTTTATAATAGCGTTGTTGGCGACGCGCCTATAAAAATGTTTCAGTTTATTAAATCAACCGATGACGTTGCTATGAAAAAAGGGGTAGTCACGAGCAACGACGCTCTGATAAGAGAATGCTTAGTTAAATCTTTAAGAAATGTCGAATTAATGATATGAAGGTCTTGGGTTCGACTCCCAGGCCGGACTAGTTTGTTTGTTTTCCTAAGTAATATCGCTTAATAAATTCGTAAGGAATTTAAGATATAAATTATGTTACCGGATTTGTTCCCCGGTTGAAATCATCTTTCAAATGATGTAAATTCATAAGAATATTAAAGTGAAGTTAAAGATCGGATTTGTTCCCCGGTCGAGATAATCACTCTGTGCATAGGCAGAATTAATGGATATTAATTGCATAAATGTTGTTTTGTATAAGTTTGATACGTTTTGTACGAAAACAAATGCCTATTTGTTATGATTGATTAATGAGAACATTCATTTATATTGTTATCTGATTAAAGATAGTTTCATACAGTTCGAAAATTGTATAAAAGCATTTAATTTGCCAAATATTGATAAAATTGGTGTATTTCATAATTTAATTTTTTTCTGATAGCCGAGAGCCGTGCAAAGTTAGTTGTTCACATAGCGTGAGTTCATAGACGCACGCTGGCCACGCCCTTAGGAGGCCGAATATGTAAAAATTTAAAATGTTTGTAATTCAGTGATTTATGTAAAAATTACTTGTAAAATATTTCAGGTTAATTGTACGTGCTAAAAAGGTAAATTCTGTGTTATTTTCATGTGAAAATTCCTGTGTATAAGTGAAATAATGATAGTTTTGTATAAGAAATTTAAAAGTGTTTTAAATAGTGAAATAAATAGAAAAAATGTAAATTAAACTATTGTATTGGTTAGCTTATGTATAAATTCAAGTGAGAAACATTGTTTTAACTTTCTGTGTTAAATATTTAAGAAATTTCGATTTCGAACTTGTGAGTAAAATAGGCAGTTTTCGTTTAATAAATAAAAGGTTTTTTATGATATGAAGATATGATGTATATCATGGTGTAGATATTGTTTTGTACTACCTATATTGATAAATTGTATTTGTATATGATTTGAATAAATAAAGATATTGAGTAAAACGTGAGAGAGTAATAGAACAAATTCATGTAATTGAGTTGCGCAAGCGCGCGAATGGCGCGGCTCACTTTCGCGTATAGCTCTGGGGTAGCTTAGTGAACGGGTTTTATTGCAATTCGTTCGGGGAAAAAGTTCGGGAATCGTTCGGGGAAGTTCGGGAAGTTCGGGGAAAAAGTTCGGGAATCCTTCGGGGAAGTTCGGAAATAGTTCGGAAATAAATAAGAAAATCCGAGAAAAAGTTCAAGAAAAGTGAAAAACCAGCAGTATAGGGAAAAGTGATTACTCTCTCACGGAACGGTTTGAAGATAATTGCTGTTTCATTCCCAAGATCCTTTAAGTTATACAGTCCACATCGAAGAATTAAGGCGTCGGGACCGGGACGACTTCGGAAGACCCGTAATCCCCGTCTGAACCTACTTGCTGAAAAGGAAGAGGTTATCGCCCTAGTGTGTTACTCCGTTGCGGAGATCACATACGTTGTTCCCGAACCCAACGTAGGCGTGATAGGAGGCCGGATCGAGAGAAGCCTCGATTCCTGTTTCTTAGTACCCGATCCGCTAGGTCCTTTTCAATTGGTCCTTTTCAGGATCAAGAGGGACACCGACCTGGTCCTTTTCAATTGGTCCTTCGCGGCCGATTGAGAGGACGTCCGAACCTGAGTTCCTTTTCAATTGGACCTTCGGAGCCGGATTGAAGACCACCCGAACCCCGCCAGCTGGATCAAGGAACCAGCTGTGGACTGCTGGTTGTGGAAGAAGAAGACCTTCGGAAGCCGAGTGAAGATCAGCAACCGAAGGAAGCCAGAGGTTTGAGCTGAAGCAATAGGACCAAAGGCCTGAAGACCAGGACGGCAGCACTGAAGGGCTGGACCTGGAACTACCGGAAGAAAGAAAACCGGGATTGCAGCTTGGGGCGTGTGCTCGCATGGGGCACATATCGCAGCCGGGCGCAGGTGTCTTGTGAAGGCACTCATCGTGGCCAAGCAGGGCTTGGCATTTTTCCTGTCGGGCAAGCGTGCTCGGCATTTCCTGTCAGACGATCGTGTCTGGCATTTCCTGTCGGACGACCGTGTCCGGCATTTCCCGTCGGGTCATCAGGGTGCAAAAGCATCCACCGCTGCTGCTGCCGGGCGAGGGTGCGCGTGGGCACCTGACTGCATCGCGGCCGGAGGAGGGCGCTTGGACGAGGCGTCACCGGCAACTGGGCGGCGAGCACAGCATACATCCCGACCACCTAACGGTGCCAAACGGTTGGGCTCTGGCATAACACCTTCGGGTGGAGCAGTTCTCTCGAGCGAGACTGCGCTTGCACTACCGCTCGACTGTTTCGTCATATTCCTTGGCGGGACAGTTCCTAAACCTTTCCTCCATTCCATTCCTGCACGACTCCATCCCTGGACGGCTCACCTCGGTAGGCCCCGTTCAGGATTGATAGGGCTGATAGGGCTGTTAGGGTGGTAGTAGGGTTGTAGGGTTGGGAGATAAAGGGGGGGAGGGGTAGTGGTGTTAGGTTGGGGTGTAGAAGGGTTGTAGGTAAGGGGTTGTAGGGACCGTAGGGACTGTAGGGACAGTTAGGGACCGTAGGCCAACAATCACCTTCCTGCAAGATGAAGAAGGCACAAGACCAGACAGGGAGAAGCGAAGGGAGCAGGACAAGGACAGGGCTCTCAAGAAAAGCTAAAGAAGCGGAATCATCTGGAGCGACCACAGCTACTGCGTCAAATGGAGCAACTCCTTCAAGTGGAGCCACCACAGACACGTCCACATGCACGTGGGACTCAGGGACGTCCATGGCAACGACGAGCAACAGGACGGACACCAGTGGTACGCAGGCCAGCACCGCACAACAATCCGTTATATCCAGGAGTGAAACGGTGGTCGAAAAAGTAGGTCAAAGGACCGAAGAAGCGGCATCGTCAAGGACAGTAATCGGGCACACTAGTGATAAAGGGTCACAGAGAGGTAGTAGGTCATCGCGATCGGCGAGGCTGAAAGCCGAATTAGAGGCGCGGATTAAATTCGAACGCTCAGAGCTCGAACGAGCACAGGCAGCTGCTGCCTTAGCCAAGTCTCAATTGGAGTTGGCACGACTCAACCGAGAAGAGGAAATCGACTCGAGTGAGGATGATGAAGAGCGGAATACTCAGGTGGAACCTTTCGTAAGGAGTTGGGTTCAGCAAACCATAATGAGCGCGCCGGTTAGTGTAGCACAACCCGATATTACTGATAAGGAAGCGTGTAAAGGATCACGCCGCAAAGGGGCGGAGGTCGAGCGCAACCTAGGAAATGCACAGAAAACACACGCGAGTGAGGTGTCAGAATTGACCGAAGCGATTGTGAGTGCAATAAAAATAGCTGGTAAAGATAAATCTTCCCAGCTTCATTTCCTCCAGGAATTACCGGTGTTCGATGGAGACCCGGGTGAATGGATAATTTTCAAAACGGTGGGTGAAGACACAAAGGACCAATTTTCAGGGGTGCAAAATGTCGCACGCCTTAGGAGGGCATTAAAGGGCACCGCTAAAGAGGCGGTTAAGTCGCTGTTATTTACTTTATGTGAACCTGAAGAAATAATGAACGCTCTCGAAAGAAGATTCGGTAGGGTTGAGATGCTCATTCTAGCCGAAATCGAGAATGTAAAGCGTATGCCAAGATTGGCAGAAGATTGCCGAAATATAGGATCTTTTGCAAGTCGTATTACGAACGTGGTTGCCACGATACAAGCGTTGAATCAACCACAGTATTTATACTCACCGGAGTTAGTGAGCCGCATAGTGGAGAAACTTGGAACTATGATTAAATTTAAATGGTTTGAATATCGAGCTCAATATCCTTTGGAGCCAGAGTTACAGAAGATGGCCAAGTTTTTAAATTTATTGAGTGAACAATTTGGAACGTCCTTAAGCAATGAAAATGCGCCTGAAAAAAGGAAGCGTCCTGAATTCAGGAAGCAAACTGTACACACTGCAAAGGGAGGTGTACGCAGCTGTGCCGAGAGCGAGCGCTATATGCGCCGAAGTAATATGAGCGAGCGTTTAGAACGCCGAAATAATAAAAGGCACAACCGACAAGTGGTTATGATAACCCAGGACAAGCCTGTAAGTCGGGTAACACATAAGTGTGTTATATGCAACAAGGAGCACTCTATAGTGAGTTGTTACAAGTTTAAGGACATGAATATTCGCGAGAAATGGGAAGCCGTCAAAAAGGCCAAAGTATGTTTCCAATGTTTGTCACCTAACCATAGGAGGTTAGAGTGCAAAGCGAAAAAATGTGGTGTAGAAGGATGTAGAATGTCACATCATCGAATGCTACACCGATACCCCAATGAAAATACCTCGCCACAAGGGGACGAGGGGGGTAAAGATGCTCAGATTACAACTGTTAGTACAGTAAATGCACTGGCATGTGCATATTTAAAGATCATACCGGTCGAGTTGCATGGGCCTAGAGGAAAGGTCAAGACAACAGCTCTTCTGGATGAGGGATCGACCATGACACTCATAGAGGAGTGGATGGCTCAGAAGTTAGCGCCTCGCGGACGTAAAGAGGGATTACGTATCGAAGCCGTGGGAGGTAAGCGAATTAACGACGATAGTTCGTATCGCTTAAACGTTAAAATAAAAGGCATTTATTCGAGCGACTTAGAAGAGATAAGTGTACAAACAATTAAGTCACTTAACCTCGCTCCTCAGTCGGTAAGCCGAGAATTATTGCAACGGTGTTCTCATTTGACACCGATCAAGGATGAGTTGATGTATGAGAGGTCCAAGCCTACCATATTGATTGGTCAGGACAATTGGCATCTCATAGTTACTCGTGAATTGGTTTCGGGAGGTAAGAACCTACCTGTAGCATCGCTCACCAAACTGGGGTGGGTTTTGCATGGTCACATATCGGGTGGCATTAAACCAATCAAGATTGTTAACCACATTTCCACCAAGAAGGAGGAAGATATGGATAAATTAATCAAGGATTATTTTAGTTTGGAATCTCTGGGAGTATCGGCTAGAAAGCCCGTGAACGACCCAGAAGAACGAGCTTTAAATATTTTGAACAAAACGGTACGTCGTATACCTAATAATAGGTACGAGACTGCTTTGTTATGGCGCACAGACAATGAGTGCTTGCCATCGAATAGGGCACAGGTTGAAAGTCGCCTGTTTAATATTGAGAAAAAGCTCGACAAAAATAGCGAGTTGAAAAAGGAATACGAGAAGCAAATTGAAAATCTCATCGTTAACGGTTACGCAGAGAAAGCGAACCATATTTCCATTTCCCCACGTACGTGGTACCTTCCTCACTTCGCAGTGACTCACCCACAAAAGAAGAAAATAAGGATAGTTTTCGACGCCGCCGCAAGGACGGGCGGACGTTGTCTTAACGATGCGTTGTTGACCGGACCGGACTTATTGAAGTCGTTGTTCGGAGTTCTGCTACGATTCAGAGAAGGAAGCGTGGCAGTAATGGCAGACATTAAGGAAATGTTCCTGCAAGTGAAAATCCGGGAAGAAGACAGGGATAGCCTTCGATTCTTATGGCGGCACAATCGTGACGCGCCACCGGAAGAGTATAGAATGACGTCACTCATATTTGGAGCGGCATCATCACCATGCATCGCTATATATGTAAAGAATAGAAATGCGCAGGACAACGCACATATCTATCCAGAAGCAGCTTCCGCTACGGAAAGCAATTTTTATATGGATGATTACCTACAGGCATTTCCCGACGTGACGACGGCCGAAAGGATAGTAAACGATATGTATGAATTACATAAGCATGCTTCTTTCCAACTGAGGGGATGGGCTAGCAACCGACCCGAAGTTTTAAGTAATATGGAAAATAAATATAAGAGCGACAGTGCTTCGCTTGGAGATAAAGAGCACACAGAGCGCACGTTAGGTTTGATTTGGAATATCAAACGGGATATAATAAGTTTTTCCACAAGTCTTCGTAGCACACCGGAAGAGGTGATGGAGGGTTTACGACCGCCTACGAAGAGGGAGATAACTAGCGCTGTGATGTCAGTCTTCGATCCTTTGGGACTCGCATCACCCATAACGATTCAAGGGAAGTCGCTGATCCAGCAAGTATGGAGGACAGGCATCTCTTGGGATGAAGAAGTTTCACACGAGTTACACGTGTTATTTTGTAAATGGATATCGGAAGTGAAGAAATTAGGTCACTTAGAAGTACCTAGACCCGTTGCTGAAGGCATCGGCAAAGGAGAGTTACATACTTTCACGGATGCTAGTGAAAAAGCATACGCTGCCGCGGTGTATTACGCCACCACGGACGAGCAAGGAATAAGGCGGATTACGCTGATCGCCGCAAAGGCAAGAGTAGCGCCGTTGAAACCAATTTCGATTCCAAGGCTTGAATTGCAAGCAGCTCTTATGGGCAGCAGACTGGCTGCTTCGGTTAGTGAAGAGAGCAAGTACGAGATGTCCGAGAGAGTGTTTTGGACAGACTCACGTACAGTGTTAGCGTGGATTAAGTCGGATCCTCGCGCTTTTAAACCATTCGTTGCTCATCGATTGGCTGAGATCGAAGATCACAGTAAGCCATGTGAATGGCGATGGGTTCCAACGTCACAAAACGTGGCAGACGACGCCACTAGAAATTTTCCCTCCACCTTCGATGTAAGTCATCGCTGGTTTCAAGGACCTGAATTCCTCAGGAAAAGTCCTGATTTATGGCCCAAACAAGTGGACACCATAAATAGCTTAGAAACAGGTGAAGAAAAATCGCCAAAGGGCGTAAATACGTTAAGAAAGCAAGAACCGTTAAGTCTACCCGACTACGGACGATTTAGCAGCTTTAAGAAATTCCTTGGAGCAACTACACGCACCTTACAAGCGGTAGAAAAATTCAAGAGTTTAAGAAAGTCGGTTAAAGGACCCGACGACGCAACCGAAAAGTCGGTTATGTGTTCCAACAAAGTTTTAGCAAAGTCGGTTAAAGGACCCGATAGCGCGTTGGACACAGCGCTCTTGAAAAAAGCGGAAATATTAATTTGGAGATTCATTCAAGACGAGTGTTTTCATTCGGAAATAAAATGTTTGAAAGCAGGCAAAAGCGTTGAAAGAAGTTCACGCTTAAGTAAATTATCTATGGAAATAGGAGAGGATAACTTACTCCGTTTAAATGGACGTTTACCTTTCAAGTCTAATTTGACCGAGGAAAGTAGAAAACCTGTCATATTAGACGGTAAACACGAAATCGTTAAAATGATGATTAGAGAAGTTCATCATCATTTTGGACACGCCAATCACCAGACGGTGATGAATGAGGTGAACCAGAAATTTTACGTCTTGAACTTGCGTAATGTAGTACGAAGTGTGTCACACCATTGTCAGTGGTGCAGGACATACAGGTCAAAGCCGCAAAACGTGCCACAAGGAAATATTCCTCTGGAAAGAATAGCTCATCATGAGCCACCTTTTACATGCTCAGCTGTAGATTATTTTGGTCCTATGAGTGTGACTATAGGAAGGCGACACGAAAAACGTTGGGGCGTTTTATTCACGTGTCTGACCACCAGAGCAGTACATCTGGAATTAGCAGCCTCATTGACACCAGCGTCAATGATAATGGCGTTAAGGCGATTTATCGCCAGAAGAGGAAAACCAGCCGTTATATACAGCGATAACGGGACAAATTTCAAAGCTGCAAATAAAGAATTATTGAAAGCATGCGAAGAATGCTATGAGGGCATGACAAACGAGTCATTTAAGAAATATATTAAATGGAAATTTATACCTCCGGGAGCACCGCACATGGGTGGCGCCTGGGAGAGGTTAGTAAGATCGATTAAAATTGCGTTGACCGCTACGCTTAAGGAGAAGAGCCCACGAGAGGAGGTTCTACATACGTTACTTTTAGAAGCAGAGCATACGGTAAATTCCAGACCTCTGGTAACATTCAGTATGGATAGTCCTGAAGAGGGTTTGACACCCAATCATTTTCTTCTGGGACGCTCATGTGGTGATCGACCACCTGGATTATTTTTAGAGCGACATCTGACGGGTCAACTCAATTGGAAAGCTGCACAGAGGTTAGCCGACCATTTTTGGACAAGATGGCTGAAAGAATACATGCCTACGTTAATACCTCGAACAGGTGATAACGGCAAGTTCATGGAACCTAAAGAAGGCGATATTGTTTTGATAATAGATCATTCGTTGCCACGGAATACGTGGCCAAAAGGTAAAATTAGTAGAACGTTACCGGGACCAGACGGTCACACCAGAGTGGTTGACGTCATTACTAGCACAGGTATCTTGAGGAGACCTACATCCAGAATAATAGTCCTGGTACCCGCGACGCCTCCCAAATGATGGTGCTAACGCACGGGGGGAGATTGTTGGCGACGCGCCTATAAAAATGTTTCAGTTTATTAAATCAACCGATGACGTTGCTATGAAAAAAGGGGTAGTCACGAGCAACGACGCTCTGATAAGAGAATGCTTAGTTAAATCTTTAAGAAATGTCGAATTAATGATATGAAGGTCTTGGGTTCGACTCCCAGGCCGGACTAGTTTGTTTGTTTTCCTAAGTAATATCGCTTAATAAATTCGTAAGGAATTTAAGATATAAATTATGTTACCGGATTTGTTCCCCGGTTGAAATCATCTTTCAAATGATGTAAATTCATAAGAATATTAAAGTGAAGTTAAAGATCGGATTTGTTCCCCGGTCGAGATAATCACTCTGTGCATAGGCAGAATTAATGGATATTAATTGCATAAATGTTGTTTTGTATAAGTTTGATACGTTTTGTACGAAAACAAATGCCTATTTGTTATGATTGATTAATGAGAACATTCATTTATATTGTTATCTGATTAAAGATAGTTTCATACAGTTCGAAAATTGTATAAAAGCATTTAATTTGCCTAATATGGTCAAAATTGGTGTATTTCATAATTTGATTTTTTCTGATAGCCGAGAGCCGTGCAAAGTTAGTTGTTCACATAGCGTGAGTTCATAGACGCACGCTGGCCACGCCCTTAGGAGGCCGAATATGTAAAAATTTAAAATGTTTGTAATTCAGTGATTTATGTAAAAATTACTTGTAAAATATTTCAGGTTAATTGTACGTGCTAAAAAGGTAAATTCTGTGTTATTTTCATGTGAAAATTCCTGTGTATAAGTGAAATAATGATAGTTTTGTATAAGAAATTTAAAAGTGTTTTAAATAGTGAAATAAATAGAAAAAATGTAAATTAAACTATTGTATTGGTTAGCTTATGTATAAATTCAAGTGAGAAACATTGTTTTAACTTTCTGTGTTAAATATTTAAGAAATTTCGATTTCGAACTTGTGAGTAAAATAGGCAGTTTTCGTTTAATAAATAAAAGGTTTTTTATGATATGAAGATATGATGTATATCATGGTGTAGATATTGTTTTGTACTACCTATATTGATAAATTGTATTTGTATATGATTTGAATAAATAAAGATATTGAGTAAAACGTGAGAGAGTAATAGAACAAATTCATGTAATTGAGTTGCGCAAGCGCGCGAATGGCGCGGCTCACTTTCGCGTATAGCTCTGGGGTAGCTTAGTGAACGGGTTTTATTGCAATTCGTTCGGGGAAAAAGTTCGGGAATGGTTCGGGGAAAAAGTTCGGGAAGTTCGGGGAAAAAGTTCGGGAATCCTTCGGGGAAGTTCGGAAATAGTTCGGAAATAAATAAGAAAATCCGAGAAAAAGTTCAAGAAAAGTGAAAAACCAGCAGTATAGGGAAAAGTGATTACTCTCTCACGGAACGGTTTGAAGATAATTGCTGTTTCATTCCCAAGATCCTTTAAGTTATACAGTCCACATCGAAGAATTAAGGCGTCGGGACCGGGACGACTTCGGAAGACCCGTAATCCCCGTCTGAACCTACTTGCTGAAAAGGAAGAGGTTATCGCCCTAGTGTGTTACTCCGTTGCGGAGATCACATACGTTGTTCCCGAACCCAACGTAGGCGTGATAGGAGGCCGGATCGAGAGAAGCCTCGATTCCTGTTTCTTAGTACCCGATCCGCTAGGTCCTTTTCAATTGGTCCTTTTCAGGATCAAGAGGGACACCGACCTGGTCCTTTTCAATTAGTCCTTCGCGGCCGATTGAGAGGACGTCCGAACCTGAGTTCCTTTTCAAGCGTGTATGTGTATTTGGTGCTTGTAGTATGTGGCGTGGACGTGGGTATATTTATTTGTGAACGTTGTACGAGTATAAGTGGTGTGCGATTTTATACTGAGTGTTGGTGTATGTACGTGTATATGTACATTTAGTGTCTGTATTGTTAAATATCTCCATTTCTTCATAATTTAAGGAAGTAAAAAATTGATTACAATTTTTTACGATTATAAAAATTATATATAACTATACCGACTCTCCATAACCTTCAGATCGGTAAAAGAAATGGAGCCCTACCTTCAGTAATTAGTCGAAAGTCACTTCCAGCATTTCTGCGTGTAGGTATATCCTTTCTTGGCACAGATCCATTACGGTTTATTAGCGACTTTTAGTCTTATAGGCTTTAACGACCCACTGACTAATAATTGAGTAGTTTTTATTACTGATCAAGTATTAGTGATTGAGTTTACGGAAAAGTTTTTATTACTACAAGCGAAAAGAAAACTTATTAAATGTAGGATAGGTTCTGGTAGGCTGAGGGTCGCTGGGTCAAATCACACAACAAATATTTGGATGGACTACAAATAATTGTTCCCAGTCTTGTGCAATTTACGTTTGTAAACTGCCTCCACGATACAGGGGAAAATCATGGTGTGTGGGTAATGATTTTATTAGTTATCATAATATAATCCTCAGATGTCATGAGTGCAAAAAAATTTAATCACTTCCGATAGATGGTGGTATTGCCATCTTATTTACTCTGTATAATACTCAGATTCGTGAATGGGAATATCGTCAAAGATGCGAGACGTCTGGTACTGCTGCATATATATGACTAATAAGTGTTAAAACTCCACCAATCATTTGTTGCGGTTATTCTTTTCGTACAAGCAAAAGTGATAATGCAGCGAGGCTGCACTATGTAGCATCGTGATGGGCAGTTGCTGATGGATTGCATACTCTTATATTTGCTAAGTTAAATGTTCATTTATTCAAATAGTTAAGAGTATTTTATACCACTTATTAATTTATAGCATTCCTTGCAGGAAATCTATTTTTAACGGTTTTAACGGTGATGATGACGAAATTTACTAAATTCTAGCAGTTAAAAATGACCACAAAGCATAGCTTACAACGCTTGGGTTAGTATTATGTTTTATGAACATATGAAATAAAACTGTCAGAGCATTAGTCCGAAACAATCCTTGTTTGCGACAACATCGCGCGTAATTTGTCGTGATCCATAATATGTGTAACCATTAACATCGATATATGTTGTACGATATTGGCCTGAATTAGAAGCGCAGTTCAGTTGACTAAAATACAAGATAGTACAGCATATATATAGTGTAGTATTATTTCGAAAAAAATTAAATTGTAATCTAAAAATGAATTACTTAATTACATTTATGGAAATTATTAACGTTATCATCGTAGAGCTTTTGAGCTCAAACAATGATAGAAAACGGCATAAAAAAGTACTTGCATGAATTTCTTTAAGTTGTTACTATGGACACCTTTTTTACATGGGGAAATGCCTACGCATACCCGGCTTATCTCGGACTCGCACCGACTAAAACCGCATGGTGTTGCACCTTCGTCGCATATTGCCGCGGCCACGGGAACGCTTTCGCACATATCCACGGCCCTACCAGCGCCAGCTGTCTTATGGCAATAGCGGCCCCTCACGACTACTACTACTCTTCCTCATCTCATCAGGTAAGACACTCCAGAACATATGGCGCGCAGTCCTCCGCGGCCTCCAACTTCACCTGCGCAAAAAACGCCCTCGTGTCTGATGGGCGAAGATCATGGGACCGGGAAAAACTAGCACTCAGAAGTGCTATCTTTCCTAACCACATCGGAAGATATCTATGGTCCCAGAGTCGCGGAGGATAGGGACAGCGGTGCATTGCCATACCAACACTCTTCTTCCTCCGCGACTCCACCTCGGCTGCAATCGTAGGAGAAAGGACACGCCTCTCGCTGCAGCCCACCAGCACACATCAGAAATGGGCTTGCCAAGCCCATTGGGAGTGGCCAGCCAACGTACAGCCAATTGCTACTAAGGTGGAATTCCTCACACCTTGTAATTATGCTGGCTCTCTTTGCCCTTTAGGACGGAACACGGCTGTGCGAGCACTTCTGTTTGACGGCAGAAATAGATAAGAGGGCTTCCAGATGGACTCCTTAGCAGAATAGGATAGGACTGCTGCAGCAGTAGGATACCTAGGAAAATCCATTTTATGCGATGCAATTTTGTTTAGATTCCTTTATACTTACTACGCCGCACAACCATAATTTCATGTGATGATTTCTTAAATTTACGCGAATACTACACATTGAATAAAACTATATATACGGATTTTATCGCGTTTAATTAACTTATTTTAACTTATTTTTAATTATCGACGTTTCGGATGCTTTACAGCACCCATGGCCGCGGTGGGGACTAAGATGTTTTTTTTATTTTTATTTTCGATATAATGTCATCGAAATTTAATTTCCCGTGTTATTTAGCTATGTAAGTACTAACGTAATGATACGTAAGTACGTAAGCTTACTTTCTATATAATATGTAATACAGCATATTGTATTTCTTAAGTTTTCCAGTTTATAAAAATATCACCCTTATTTATAAATCACCTAATTTATAATATCAAAAATACGTAGGTAAGAAAAACGTTATTAGGAATTGTATAATAAGGAAATATGTTAATGAACACTATTTCAATGTTTATTCAATTTCAAAAAAGGTCATTTAACACAATTAAGTGTATTATTTGTATGTTTATTTGTCGATGTCTTCGCTAATTGGGAAGCGCTTTTAATGGTTATTTTTTTAGTAGGCTATTGATAGCTCAAGGAAGGTTTCCTTTAATACTGAAGAAAAAATTCCATATCCATACTAATATTATAAATGCGAAAGTGTGTTTGTTTATCCTTCTTTCACGTCGCAACAGAGCATCGCCATGGCACGATTCTTTGTATGGGGATATTTCGGTGGCTGTAGAGTGACATAGGTTACCTTTTTCCGCGGAAAAACATCTCATTCCCGTGGGAAAATCGAATATGTTGCAAAATTAAATTCAGCTAGGTGGCGCCACCGTGATTCTACAAGATGGACGAATACATAGGGTCAGAATTTCTGGATTATTATGTTTTTTACCAAAATTAAGATAAAAAATGTATGGATCTGAATTTTTCCACGCAGGACCAGGTAGAGAACGATAAAAAACATAAAATTCACTAGCTGATTTTCTTCAAACATTTTGGTGCATTGTAATACACAAAATAGGCGATAACCTCGCAGACGATATTAAGTAATCCGTTGATGCTCTGCCTACCACGCAAGGATTACAGGCGTGAAGTATGGATCAGAAATACTAACACCACCTGTCACGCTTTCACCTTTAACTATTACTTGACTGTGGTAGAAACAGTTCTTAGTACGGCTTATTAATAAGCCTTAGTAATATTTATTGAACGGAAATGAATACAGTTCTTATATGTGGTTATGAATGAATCGGTATTACAATAAGAAAAATTGTGCAAAATTATAAGAAAAATATTTTTGAGAGTTCTTATTAACTTACGTATACATAGTTTAAATTGATTCCGCTAGATGTCGTTACTAGGTTTTTAAAACGGGGTAACAAATATTTCCTGAGATGTACTTAACTCCCGCCGTTGAGACGCGCGTCAACTTATAATACATACGGTACCTATACGCTTAAATTGTTTCTATTTCGTAGCTTATTCGACTACCTGCTTTCGATTTCAGTTGTTTCTTATTTGATTTATGATTTGGTTAAGGTTGAATGAATTTATATTGGCTTTCATTTTCGGATTTGTGTATTTTCTTAGATCGGTTTTGTTGATTTGGTTGATATTCCTTTATACATATTTAGACTCTGGCTTTGAATTTGGATTTTGTTAATTTAGGATTGTGAATTGGTTTTCGTTGTTTTAGGTTTTTTAACAATATTTCAAAGGAATATTAATAGTATAGATAGTGTATACGGTACCTATACACTTACTTCTTTTTTCGTTGGTTATATTTATATTGACTACTGCTTTCGATTTCGGTTTTCTGCGATTTGTTTTGTGATTTGGTTTAAGTTGATTCGATTTTTTTTGGCTATCGTTTTCGGATTCGTGTTGCGTCTTGAATTGGTTTTGTTGTTTTGATTTTAAAAGGAATATTTATTGTTTTTAGATATTTTGGATTTGCTTTTAAAAAAATATTTTAAAGGAAATTTAATTCCTTTTAGGTATTTTAACGTTTTTTTTAAATAGGTTTTTTGTTACTTCATAATGTCTCGCAAACGTAAGTCCAGCTTTTCAATAGTATCTTCTCAAAGACAAGCGAAAAGTAAAAAAAAATTAGCTCGATAGCTAGAATCTTTAGAAGATGCTGAACTGAGAAGGCAAGAACAAGCAGAGCGTCAGGCTGCTTTTAGAGCATCTGAGACACCTTCTCAAAGTCAGCAAAGGCGACTTGAACAGGCAGAGCATCAAGCTACTTTAAGAGCTTCTGAAATATCTTCTCAAAGTCAGCAAAGGCGTCATGAACAGGTAGAACGTCAAACTACTTTAAGAGCTACTGAAACACCTTATCAAAGTCAGCAAAGGCGTCTTAAACAGGCAGAGCGTCCATCTAGTTTAAGAGCTACTGAAACACCTGCTCAAAGTCAAGTTGAGCAAGCTGAACATCAATCTACTATAAGGGCATCTGAAACACCAGAACAGACACAGGCGCGAAGAGATGCAAATGCACAGCTCCAAGTTGAACGTCCACAAAATTTTCAATTATAAAAATCACAGGTTAGTTGTTATCGGACTGATGGACAAGGCGTGATGGACAAGGCGTGTCGATTTTGCAGCACTTTAAAATGGAAGGATGAGACCGCAGGCATATGCTGTTCCATTTGCAAAGTGTCTCTTCCGTTACTTGGGAAACCAGAAGAACCTTTGAAAACTCTCCTTTTATATGATGCTAATGAGTTACGGCGCTTTTTAAACAGGATCCGGAAATATAACTCATGCTTTTAAATGACGTCTTTCGGAGTTGACCGGGAAATAATAATGCCGGGATTTTCGCTTATATTTACGGTGGAAGGGCAAATTTATCATGGAATAGATTTACTTTTTGCAGCTGAAAACGAACAGCATAAATTTTTACAAGTATATTTTATGGGTGACGAAGAAATTGAGGTAGACCGTCGCTGCCAATTTATCCAGGAAGTTGAGAGAGACACAGTGTTCAAAATTCAAAGATTCTTGCATGAACGAAATTTTTTAGTCAAAACATTTAAAACTGATTTAGAAAACGCACATGAAAAGGATTATAAAGTCGTCATTCACGCAGATCGGACCCCTCGGGGAGAGCATGAAAGGCGCTACAATGCATCTTTAATAAACGAAATAGCAGCCGTAATTAGTGGTGATCAATTTTCTTCACGATAAATTGTCTTGCGAGCACGTGATGATACGTTGCAACGGGTAGCCGATACATACAAGTTTTATGACGCTCTGCAATACCCACTGATTTATTGCAAAGGACAAGAGGGTTATCATTTTCAAATTCCACTCATTAACCTAGTCACAAAGGAGCCTACTCCGAACAAAAAAGTTTCATGTATGGATTTTTATGCGTATCATATGATGTTGCGAGAAAATGATTTTAACCTCTTAGCCCGGTGTAGACAATTATTTCATCAATTTTTGGTAGACATGTATGTGAAGGTAGAAAGTGAACGTCTCCGTTATATATCTTTAAATAAAAAAAAGCTGCGCGTTGAGAATTATATACATTTACAAGATGCAGTTTCTAGCGACGCCAATGTAAACTTCAGAGATTTAGGTAAAATGTCAATTCTGCCCTCATCATTCGTTAACAGTCCCCGCTACCTACATGAGTACACACAAGACGCATTCGCCTATGTACGAACTTACGGAGGACCTGATCTTTTACTTGCAATCCCACATGGAAAGAAATAACCGAGGAGCTAATGCCGGGCCAAAAAGTACTGACAGACATGATTTAGTTGCTAGAGTATTTAGATTAAAAGTACAAAAATTAATATATGTAATTAACAAAGTGAAAACTTTCGAAGAGGTGCAGTGCTTCATGTATTCAATTGAATGGCAAAAAAGAGGATTACCGCATGCCCACATTCCAATATGGCTTAAAGAGAAGTTGCGGTTCAGCCAAATAGACGACATAATCAGCGCCGTAATTTTGGATCCTGAGCAAGATAAAGAATTGTATGATACCATCGTCCGAAATATGATTCACGGTCAATATTGCCATGTATAAAAGAAGGAAAATGTACAAAGAAATTCCCTAAACAGCTATTAAAAGAAACAGTGCAAAATGACAATGCCTACCCTTTATACAGACGCAGAGCTCCCGAGGATGGTGGCAGGAAAGTTACAATCAAATCTCACTCTGGAGCGTTCGAAACCTTAGATAACAGCTGGATTGTCCCGTATTCTCCCATTCTATATAAAATGTTTAATGCCTACATTAATGTAGAAGCATGTAGCTCTGTCCGCGCAATCAAGTATATCTGTACGTAAATAAATAAAGGAAGCGCCCAAGCAATATTTAATCTCAGGAGTGAAGGTGAGGCAAATCTCGTTAATGAAGTACAGACCTTTCAAGCAGGGCGTTTTGTCAGCAGTAACGAGGCAGAGTGGCGTATCCGTGGCTTCCCACACTTAACACGAAATGCACCCAACAGTTACTTACCTTGCTGTGCACTTAGAAAATGGTGAGCGTGTATATTTCACCGAAAGAAATTTCCAAGAAAGAATTGCATCACCGCCAAAAATTACACTACCAGCTTTCTTTCAACTTTATAAAACCGACCCCTTTGCAAAAACGTTGTTATATTCAGAAGTCCCCCGCTATTATACTTGAAACACATCTAGGATGGAGTGAAAACGCCGTATTCAAGGCGCGCCTGTTGCAAATTGACCCGGTGTAAAGATATCAGATGCCCTTGGTCGTGTGTATACCGTCCATTTAACTAATTTTGAATGTTTCTGTTTACGATTGCTGCTGCACCATGTTCGGGGTCCTACAGGATATAAAAACCTTAAAACTGTCATCGGTCAGGAATGCGCAACTTATAAAGAAGCATGTGAAGCACTGCATCTTTTAGAAAACTATAATCACTGGGATGAAAACATGGAGGAAGCTGTGCAGTGCCAGTCACCAGCCAAAATTAGGAATATTTATGCAACTCTCATATCATCTTGCGGGCTATCTAATGCACATGAATTGTGGGACAAATATAAAGAGTACATAGCGGAAGATATTTTGATGAAGTTATATGTGAAACAAACTACGATATACCAACTTTGCAGCAGCAAGTAGCCGAATTTGTACCGCGCTTGCTTCCCAAACAAAAACGAATTTTTGACAAATTATTAGGACAAATTGAATCTGGAAATAGTGCACTTTTCTTTTTAGATGCCCCTGGAGGAACTGGAAAGATATTTTTGTTAAATTTATTATTAGCGCAAGTACGAAAAGATTAAAACATTGCTGTGGCCGTAGCTTCCTCCGGTGTTGCCGCTACGCTGCTAAGCGGGGACCGCACTGCACATTCTGTTTTAAAACTCCCTCTAAATCTAGCCCAGGAAGAATCGCCGATATGCAACTTTAGCAAAAATAGTGAGCGAGGTATAATGCTACGATAATGCAAACTTTTAGTGTGGGTCGAAAGTACAATGTCGCATAAAAAAGCTGTAGAAACACTTAATCGAACGCTCCAGGATTTGCGCAGCAATACCGATGTAATGGGAGGAATGGTGGTTTTAATGGCTAGTGACTTTCGCCAAATTTTACCTGTCGTTCAAAAGGGCACACCTGCAGATGAAATTAAAGCATGCCTCAAGTCGTCTATTTTATGGAACAAGGTGTCAAAATTCAGTTTAAGTACGAATATGACAGTGCATTTGTATAATGATATCAATGCTGGAAACTATGCTGAAACACTATTAAAAATTGGCGATGGGCGGTTGAAAAAGGATGCTGAGGGCTGCGTTATATTGACGAGAGATTTTTGTAATTTAGTACAGAGTCATTCCGAATTAATTGCGTGCTTTAATTCAGATTTAACGAACAACATACATAAAGACAAATGGTTAGGAGTAGGAATGGTTAGTAGGAGAAATAACAGAGTATTTGTCAGTAGACACAGTTATGGCACTTCATATCCCGTAGAGTTTCTAAATTCTCTAGAGTTGTTAGGTGTGCCCTCACATAAGCTTCAATTAAAATTAGGTATGCCAGTCATGCTAATGCGAAATTTAGATGCTCCTCGGTTATGTAACGGGACAAGACTGCGTGTGACATATCTTGGAGGGAACATAATCGGTGCTACAATTTTGACAGGCATAGGAAAAGGTGAAAATGTAATTATACCACGGATCCCTATAATTTCCACAGATCTTCCCTTTCAATTCAAAAGTTTTCAGTTCCCTATTAAGCTCAGTTTTGCAATGATAGTTAATAAAGCGCAAGGGCAAACGTTACAGGTAGCGGGGGTCAACTTAGAAAAACCGTTCTTGTCTCATGGTCAGCTGTATGTAGCATTTTCGCGTGTGTCATATGCCCAGAATCTCCACAATCTTTCCCCGAATGGAAAAACATATAACATTGTGTACAGTAGCGTCTTAAAATAGTGTTCAGTTAGGTTTTTTTTCCAAAATTCCCTCAATCAATTAATCAGAATTCCCACAGATCTTCCCTTTCAATTCAAAATTTCCCATTTAGCTCAGTTTCTTTTCAATTCCAAATGTTGCACCTCTGACGGACCTATTAAGCTCAGTTTTCTTTCAACTCAAAAAGCCTGCATCTCTGACGGATCTTTTATTTGGCTCAGTTTCCTTTCAATTCAGAAAACTGCATCTCTGACGAATCAATTTAGCTCAGTTTCTTTTCAAAAGTCTGCATCCCTGACGGATAATTATGCTCAGTTTCCTTTAATTAAAAAATATCCCATTTCCATTTGGAATAAACAGGCTGTTTTCATGCTTTCCTATACGCTGCGTTTCGAAACATTTAAATAGGCTGACGGATCAATTTTGCTCAGTTTCCTCACTTTTCTTTCAATTTCAAGTTTACTCAGTTTTCTTTCAATTCAAAAAGCAATGGATAGTTCATTTCCCAGCGATCATGCGAGCGAAGCCGCGGGTAACAACTAGTTTAATATAACTATTGAGGCAACATTCTTATGTAAGGGTCAGATATCGGATATTAAATTTGTACTTAAGAGTGTAGCCACTTGCTGTAACATCATCTTCATTTTTGTGATTTGGAAATACACGTGTACTTCTGACACTAAATATTTATTACAAATACACGAGTATCTAATATATAAAATTTTTATGTTTGTTTGTTCGAATCTGATGTCAACTTATTGCATGCACTTGCGCGGAGGTTATAAGCTTAGTACAAATAATCGTACCAACAAATTTATTTAAAAGTTATTTATCATTTAATTTCAATGAATTTATTATCGTTCTTAATTAAACAATATAGGTAACTCTCCCAAATTTAAAACGATATTTCCGCAATTATTTCTTCTGCAGCAGCTATATGGTATATAAAATTAATATTTGAGAAACAAGAACACGTGTATATCTAAATCACAATAGTCAAAAGGTAAACGTAGCAAAAATTAAAATGATTTTTTAGAAATAGATGTTTTGCAGCTCTGAAAACACCGCCATATATATATATATATATATATATATATATATATATATATATATATATAAATTACGTGTCACGTTGTTTGTCCGCGATGGACTCCTAAACTACTTAACCGATTTTAATCAAATTTGCCCACCGTGTGCAGTTTGGTCCAACTTGAGAGATAGGATAGTTTTTTTGCCCATGAGTGACCCACAATTTTTTTTGCGAATTTAATGGTTTTTAATAGGAAATGACAAAGGGTCGTCGAAAACGGCAGAACAACGTCTGCCTGGCAAGCTAGTAAACTATAAAATAAAAAGGAAAGTACGACTCGTCTTATATAACGGACTTTTAAACTTTATTCAATTTGCTCGGTACCTTAACCAATATAAACCGACGATCGGGCACTTAATGGCCCAATTTAATTTTCTTCTAACGACCTCCAAGCAATAGTAGTAGTATAGTTCTGTTATCTCGGTTCGGTTAAACGTTGGCTCCTTCATTCCGGATATTTTTAAAGCCGAATGTTGTTGAAATTATTGCTTCCAATTTCGAGTAAACATAAAACCGTTTCTAAAAGCTGTTGCTATCTTTTTCCATTTGGATTGTACTGGGTCTAATATGTTAAAATCCAAATTCCAACATATTATGCCTCCATGTAGTACATAGTAGTAGTATGTCTGCGAGTGCGTGTATTTTTACAAAAGTAGAGATCACAAAAAAGAACACTGTATAAATAAATGAAAAATTGCTGTGGCTCAAATACATCTAACATTTTTAATTATTAGTACCGGGCAGGTACCGGTACTAATAATTAAAAATGTTAGATGTATATTGTTGGTAGAAAAAAGGTGACAAACAAGCTCACAGTCTATCTGTATTAAGCTGCTATTTCACGCTAGTATTCTGTGAGAGCGAGGAAAAGCATAAACGACTTTCATTAATTATTAATTGTAACCTACCATTAACTACATTATCACTATTACTAATAAATAATGATGTTTAAAGTAATAGTGGAGGGCCGCCTTAAGCTTCGCTTAGCGATAGCACTCAAGAAACTATCTTCCCAAACAGTTTTAGGTTTTTCCAACTACATAGACGGTCCATTGTAACCCACGAGCATGTCTGCATAGGTATATGGATGTGAAAGAAGCGAGAGAGGTATGTCGAGATCATTCCAAATGTAAGTCCGTACTCTCTGCCTATACCTCTTGGTAATGAACATGAGTGTTTATGGTTGTACGTATATGATTATATCAAGAAAAAAACTTCGAGTATAACCCTCTCCGTTAGTTCGCTGAGCAACTATGAGCTTCCTCTTACGACCGGCAGATATTCTTGACTCTATGACTCTGATCCATATTACGGGTACATTAAAGGAAAGCGTAATGAGATGTTTGACAATATTCCGAATGGTGTCCAACCGAGTTAATTCCATCGAGTGTTATCTATAATAAATAAAAATTGTTCTCATTAGTATGACTACTTACAGAGAACATTTTAATTTGTGACAGGCAGTGGCGTAAAAGATGCGAAACGTTATATTAAGGTCAACGTGTACCCGACTTCCAAGCATAGCACGGCAATCCCTTCCTTGTAAGTTAGGCCGTAGTAACCTAGAGACTCGCGCTCGCGTAAATTATAGCGTTCGAAAGCGGGCTGGTTTTTTCTCCGCCAGCACTAATGAATTTGTTAATAGCACTACTCGGCGATGAAGGAAAACATCGTAACAAAACCTGCATATCTTTTAATATGAAACTAAAGTGACAAAGGAACTAACAGTCTATCAGATTGTAGATCCAAGAATACCTACAGACAACTTCAAATAAAGACGGCTACAGGTGCGTAGTTGACTCTGGGGACTACATAAGATGGAATGCCTCGCAGCCTGTAATTATACGCGCTCTCTATACCCTTCAGACCGGACTGAAACATAGCAGCGCAACTCGTACTTGAGAAGTGCAGCGCACTAATTACTAATTACTCCAAGAACCTCCTTATTATGACACACAGGCCGGTGCCAGCAGTAGGACACATACGCTGTAATGTAGTGAATAGGGCTTAAAAGGCAATGGATAACTCCAACTCTGTGTAATGCGGTAGCGGACATACGAGTACATGACGAAAGCGTAACTAAATAGCAGCTCAAAACTATCTTGAGGAAAAATTATCTGTCGTTGCGTCCATAGTGGTGAATTGTTTCTTGTATTTAAGATAAGCAGATATTTAACTATTAATAAGTACTATATCCTGTCATTAAGGAGTGTGAAACGTAAAATGTTTTGTTATATAATATTTTCCAGACGGCTTTGTACTGACATCATTATTGCAACCTGACTATCTCATAGGTCTACTGGTTGTAATCGGGACTGCTGATCATGTGTTCCCGGGTTTGAATCCCGATGATCCCAAAGAAAGAAATTCAGGGCGGAGGACATTATAATTTCAAGCTATTAATTATAAGATCAGTGTTAAACTTTAATAAAAATAACGACTTATGCCTTATTTCCAGTAAAAACGTATTCTAAATGTCTACACTCCCCATACTACACTATGAGCCTGAAATAACAGCATTAGGCTGCTATTTCACGCTGGTATTCCTTGAAAGCGTGGTCTCTCGCCGGTCGAGCCAACCCATTTATGCTACAACCATGATATATCAGTAAGAAGACTTTTTTGATTTGATAAATTAAAATTTATTTAATTTCCTTTTAATATCTTATTTACAGACAGCATGTGGTTGCTTCATTAGTGTTAGTGAAAATATACAAAATAATTTCTTCATCGCTGCACTCGACGTACGAAACCAGTGTATACAGAGTAGGCTCCGTAACTTATCGATATGTGATTTAAAATGTGTTTAACGAACTTTTATATTATACTCTTTTATATTACTGGCTGCCCCAGCAAATATTGTTCGGTAGTAATTACTGTCACGCTACTTGCCCACAGCGTCATTTATTGGATCCAGATTTGTATTATTTACTTTGATGGCACTAAACCTATATATATATATATATATATATATATATATATATATATATATATATATATATGTACATATATATATATATAAATATATATATATATATATATATATATATATATATATATATATACGAGTGGTTGTTAACATCTTAACTACAGCGCCACCGTTAATTTTAGCATAGCTATGAACTATAGCCGTCTAAAAATTGATTTAAATCTAAAGATTAATTTTCCCACGAATTTTTTTTTTATTTATTTAATATATTATTACATTCATTATTTACACATTACTTTACGGTACAATCATAAGTTTATAGAAACTTTACCGTGTACCGGTATCACCGACAATAATAAATATGAGGGTGTAGTAAGAAAAAAGAAATACACTTAGTATTTATTAGTTAATTGCGTAACCTTCTATTGCACAATGCACCGCGCATGGATCGTATATTTTATACAGGGCGCTTGTTTTAGGGCATTATCGTAATATTTATTATTAAAAACATATTATGAATAATTTAAATTATTAGTAATGCATTCCATAAAGTAATTTTTTAATTTTAATTTAATATTTTTTTGATTTAGTTCTGATTTTACTGATACTGGTAGCTGGTTAATTAGGTTAGGAATCATATATTCTAAGGTACGTTTACCATATAAATTGTTGTATTTAGGTAAGGCTAGTTTAGGTTTTCCTGAGTTGCGAGTTTTAGAGTATTCACATGTATGTGCAATTTTTAACTGTTCATGGAAAAATTCTTCTATAAGAAGGGTAAACTTTACCTTTTCGGGTATAGGTATAATTTTGCAATGACTAAAAAAGGTTGTGGTAATCTGATTCTTTATACTGGTTTTTAATACTATCCGGGACTATAGTTTTTAAAATACGTAATTGTAGTAGATAAATACGTTCTAAATGTGATCTGTACGTTCTACCATAGCTAGACAAACCGTATGCTACTTTTGACTCTACCAGTGATTTATATAGCTGTATAAGTATTTTATACTGAATTTTATATTTAATTATAGAAAATTTTGCAAGCATACCACGAAGTTTATCACATACATGCTCAATATGCTCTTTCCAATTGAGGCGACTATCTATCACGAGTCCTAAGTAGGTCTGTGATTCTACCAGGTCTATGGATTCGCAGTTACATTTCGTTTGGACCTGTCGTCTGTGAAGGCATTGATGGTCATGCGCAATAAGCCTAGGTATAACCTTACTCCTATTTTGACTAGAGCTAATGTACATTAACTTAGTCTTCGCAGCATTTAAGACTAATCCTTTATCATGTGACCACTTCATAAGTATATTAAAATCGTCTTGTAGGAGGTTGAGAGTGTCGTTTATATTGCTACCAGCCGCAACCAAGCAAGTATCATCAGCATACTGGTAAATTTCACATCGCCTGATAATATTTGCCAGACTATTTACATAGGTAATGTAGTGTAAAGGTCCTATTACGGAGCCTTGTGCAGTGCCTACAGATACATTTACTATGTTGCTCATTGAATCACCCACTTTAACCACATGTTTTCTATCGGTGAGGTAATCTTTACACCACGACAGCAGTGGTCCTCTGATACCATTATCGTTCAGACTATCTAATAGTTGCTCATGACGAAGTGTGTCGAAAGCCTTACTGTAGTCTATAAACACTACCAATATGTGTTTTTTCTCATCTAGATGCTTGTAGATGCTGTTTGTGAACGCCGTTAAAAGCTGAGTGGTATTTTTATGAGGTTTAAAGCCAAACTGTTTATTAGTCAGTATATTATTTTTATCATAGAAGTTATAAATCTGTCTACTAACATATTTCTCAGCAATTTTGTTAATGGTAGGTAATATAGTGATCGGCCTATAGTTATTGTAGTCAGACTTATTACCCTTTTTATATATCGGTCTAACAATACCCGTTTTTAGTACTTGGGGATACTTGCCGTTCCTAATACTTGCGTTTATAAGATTTGTAATAGCTACTTTGATCACTGAGCATATTTTTTTAATATCTATGGCGCGTATACCATCAATACCAGGAGCTTTATTAGGGTTTAGAGACTTAATGATATTTTCCACTGCAGTCGTGTCTGCAGGTATATACCTCATAGATGCATTGGCGTTTTCACGATAGATTGACTTATCCAGTAGAGGTGTTATGCATTTTGGTATGATTTGTTGCAAATTTTCATCAAAAGTCGTTGCAAACGTGCATGCGATGTTTTTAGCTGTATTCCTGCCATTTCTGAAGGCTTTAAGTAATAAATTATCAATCGACTGTTTTATTCTGCCGGTCAATCTATTTAATATTTGCCAAAGATATCGTGGATTATTTTTATTATTATTTATTTCTAATTTTAGCCATTCATTTTTGCTTTTTTGAATTAATGAGTTTGCATAGTTTCTTGCTTTGTTGTAAGTTTGTTTTAAAATCTTATTTTGGCTGTCCTTAGTCCATTTATTAAATAATTTATCTCTGTACTCACATGCTTTTAAAGTTTTTTTATTCAACCATTCATTATTTATTCGCTTAGCTTTTATTTTAATTTTTGATTTATATTCGCTGGTTTTGTAACATTGTTTAAAGTTGTCATTTATAAAATTATAAATTTGTATCGGACAGGTCATGGTATTCGTTTTTTGCCATTCGATTTCACTTAATGATTTTATTAAGGCATTGTTATTAATACAAGTCTTGATTTTAGAAACGTCCTGTATACGCGACCCAACACAGGCAAACACTATCGCGCGGTGGTCCGCCAGTGTCGTACCGATAGCAGCTGTGAAAAGGTCTTGTGTATGGGATCTCGCGTTAATATGATCTATACAAGATTTGCTTAACTTACCACCCGATATTTCTATTCGTGTGTTAGCGGTAATCCCACGTACAAGACCCAAGCTGTACATTAAGTTAATATATTTATGTTTTACAGGACTATCGGAATTCAGGTCAATATTTATGTCGCCTATTACATACAACTCTTTATTACAACAGTATTTTTGTAAAGTGTTTTCAAGCTCAATAAGAAATAAGTGTTTACTGTTTTTAGGAGGACGGTACACGGCACATAGGTCCGCAGAACAGCCCGAGTCGGAAATGATAGTGCATATAATACTCTCAAAGTGTTCTGTTTTGATGTTTTTAGTGTTAAAATTATGTTTATTATTTACGTAAATTACAATACCACCACCACTTCGGGCTTTTTCGCAGACTATTTAACATTTGATATCCTGTAATTTGAAAAAGACAACTAATAGACTCCGTAATATTAGCCTCAGTTACCACAATGACATCTATACACTGGTTGGAAGTTATAATAGTTTGCTCTAAACAGGCAAAGTTTTTTTATCATAGACCGTATGTTGATATGCATGCATAACAAGGTAATACCATGATTTTTGGGTAGAAATTTAAGAAAATTGTTGATATTTGTACAATCTAAACATTCAAATATTTCATCACTTAATGTTTCCATTCAAAAAAAATAAAAAAAAATATATAAAAGTAATTCTAAAATCAATAATAAAAATAATATATACCTTATTATTAAACTACTAATTCTGTTTGGCTAATATGTGCGTGCACATCATTTAGAGTTCTTAGATAGTGTATTTTACTTATATCATCCTTACGTGCTTTTACGAACCCTTTTTTTAAACCAGACGTACTTGTAGTTAAGCTTCGTTTTTAATTCCTGTTTCGCTAGCCATAGTATTTGTTTATTTAGTCGAGTCATAGTTTCCCTGATATACACGATGGCATTATTGTTTTGTTCTTGTGGATGGATATCTGCAACGGTCGTTGCTGTTGATCTTGCTGCTGCCAGCCACTTTTCCTGCATACTCTCCTCTTTAAGTTCCACTAGTAAGTTACCAATTTGCTCTCCTCTCCCTCGCAGCCTAAGTGATTTCTTGATACCAGTTTTGGGTAAGTTTAACTTCATAGCCAAATTTTCGACTAGGTTTTCCACATTCTCATTTTTATGCCAGGGTACATTTGCAACTTCTATCTGCTTTGAGAGTTTTTCTTGTTCCAGCGCTTGAATTTGTTGTTCTAAGACGCCCACCCTGGTTTCCAAGTTGTTATTTTTGTTACTTAGTTCAATGTTCTTTTTTTCTAAATTTTTGATTGTTTGTTTGAATGTTTCGATACATCCCATTACTTCATCAAGTTTGGCACTATGAAACTGTAGGGAGTCGTTTACTTGCCTCATTTCATTTCTTATGGTTTTTTCTATTTCCCTTGAGATGTCCTTTAGTAGTTTCGCAGAGTCGAGTTGAGCTAGATTTTCAGCATCCTCTTCATCTTCGTCCTCTGGTACAAATATTGAAGATTTACGCTTCGATGACTCCTGCACACATTCCAGGCATGTCCATCCCAAACCAGGAGATGCTGCTTTAAGAGCATTGAGCTGCTTGTTGGTTAATTCAGTGCATTTTGTGTTGATATGTACTAAACGCTCACATTTGTTGCACTCCACTCCTGGGGAACATTTTTGTAATAGATTTATTACAGTTGTCGCATTTGGTAGACATAGTAGGTAGTTTCGAAAAAATTATTTAGTTAAACAATAGAAGCTCACGCGGTTATCGATAGGTGCAATGCACACGACGTTTCGGCGGTGAATGATAGCATTAGTATTTAATTAAAAGTTGTCTCACGCTTTCCCTTCAGAATTTGCGGTTGTCGACCGCTTTCATAAAATCTGAAATGAACTCGCATCACGTTTGAGTTCACCATATAGCGTTCCTTGCTTTGGCTGGCGGTTTCACCCGATTATTTTACGCTAGACTGAAATACCTAGCAATTTTCAATCATTCCATTATAACATCGGTATTAATAAATACAAGAGGAATAATATCAGGTAAACACACCCGTGGTACCTTAAAGGTAGGTAGCGCTCGTTGTATGCACAATACGTGAGCAACCTCGTTGTTCTAGTGATTCTCGTGTTGATCTGGTGATTGTGTGGTGCAACTGCTGATCATGAGGTCCCGGATTGAATAAAACTATTATTAATAGTTAAAACTATTATTAAAAGTTTTATGCAATCCAGGAGGAGTAATAAAAATAAGTTAAAATGGTAATTAAAAGCGATAATTTCCGTAAATAATAGTTTAATGATACACATTGAGTGTAGTGTTCGCGTAAATTTAAGAAATCATTATGAGGTCCCGGATTTGATTCTTGGGTCAGGCCAAAAAAATTAGTTATTGAGTATTTTCCAAAAAGTTTTCTAAGCATTAGACTAACGCGAAGGTGTAATTTCTATATATCCTCAGAAATAAGAAAATGCCTGCATCCAACTTTGGGAACGTATATGGGCTCAAACTTCGACTAAAGTCTGGAATGGGATAATACCTCCCTTTCATAAAAATGGAAGCAGATATTGTGTCGAATATTATCGTTCAATCTTAGTTCTTACTGCGTAATCAGTAGTAATTGAAAATCTTATCAACAATCGTTTAATGAAATATCTAAGACAAGAAATGATCCTTCCTGAATCGCAATAATATGGTTTTCAACACAATAAATCCACAGAAGATGTAGTTGCATATCTCACCACTTATGTGTGTTGCGGAATATTTAGATACTGGCCGTAAATGCAAAGGTATTTTTTTTGACTTAGCTAAAACCTTCGACACAGTCTCTACTAACATGTTCACAAAGAAGCTTGAAATAATTGTTATATATACATGGCTTACTGTTTTAAATTTTTGGAGACTTTTTAAATAATAGAATCCAATCTGTAAAATAGGTTATTATGTAAGCAGCCCTTTACCGATCGCCTGCGGAGTATAGCGGGGCTGTGTTCTTGGCCCATGTCTCTTCTTGATTTATATAAATGAACTCTGCCAGTATATACCATCAAATGGGAAAACATTTTTTCGTACGCAGATGACAATGCGATCATATTCCATGAAGCGACTTGGGCCGAAACACACCTACTTGCAAAAAGGACCTACTCAGTCATATTTACGGCTAAATATGAACCTTTTTAAGTTTAATATTCAAAAATCTAGTTATATTACATTCTCTATATATAAATCCACACAGACAAATATTAATAACTTTATTCCAAAAATGCATAAATGTAATAACGTAAACTCTTAGTTTGTTCACACCACTTGATGGATCTTCTATCTGCAAGAATACGTAAGTCGATATGGATTTTTAAAAAAACTTGATGATTGACTTGATGATATATATATATATATATATATATATATATAACGTTACATATTTTCGTTAAGTTTTGCTAGTAGTCCTATGTATACGTTTTGTAGCGGAGAAATGAATATAATTTTCAATCGATTTTAATGGTGTACACTAATAGACACACCTACAAGTTCTTAGAGTCAATTTTAATATTAAATCAAAAATCTGAAAGGACGTCGGTATATTTTTCACATGAGTATTGAGCTACGATTATAACAAAATAAACCTAAGGTAAAATGAACTCAAAAATAAAAAAATAAGTAAAAACACTTCTCTAAGTGATTCTGATGCATCTCTGATACACTTAAAATGTATCAAACTTGTTACACATTGTCTAACACGTTTAATTCCATTTAAGTGTACTAAGGAATATCAGACTTTCAAAAAATAGAATGTCGTCTAAATAGTTACATTTTCAAACTTCATCTTCTATTTTAATCTCTTATTATTCACCCTTATTTTTTTTCTTACAATTTATATTAAAAAATTAATTATTTGAAACGATTCAGTCGTTTACGAGAAATCGGTGAACATACATAGTAAAACATGGGCGTCGAATATAGAACCTCCTCGTTTTTTGGACTCGGTTAAAATATTTATATCTTTTCATTCGACAAAGATTAAAATTTGGTGTGTTATTGTGCGTGTGGTGCAGAAGGTTTCTAAAAATGATTTTTTTCTGAAAGTGTATGCTGTTATCCCTGCGGCCTTTACAGCTTCATCGAAATAGACTCGTTAATGAGGACCCACGAGCTATTGAATGCAAAGATTCGTCGCCGATTACAATTTCGAGGCACCCCAGCCCCTGCTTTTGGAGTGAGGCTCTTGTAGCTAGGGGGGGGGGGGCTCGATGTGATTAAAGGATCTCTCTGAAGGAGGTGCGAACCTCGGCTTGAACCACTATCGTAGTGAGAGAAAGTGGGTCGTAATTAAAAATGCCCCGTATCGCCGTTGTTAAACCTCGAATACGGGGTGTGTATATGACCTCACGCTCGTCGTCGGCTGCGGTGTGCCTTCCACGGCCAGTTGAAGGCACCAACGGATTTCAGTGCTCTTTGATCGCATCGAAGTATTCTAATGATAATTCCTTAAGTCCCCCGTGACCATGGGTGCTGAAAAGCGCCCGAAACGTCGGGAATTAAAAATAAAAGTAAATAAAAAGTAAAAATAAACGCGATAAAATCTATAAAAGTAGTTTTAATCATGTATAGTGTTCGCGTAAATATAAGAAATCATTAGATAATTCCTTAAGATACGTCTGAAAATGAATATTTGTTTGCCCTTTTTCTACGCATTCGAAATATCATGCATACCATCATAATTTTGTGACCCTAATTTTATAAAACTTTAATATTTTGGTAAGTTGTTATAAAATCAGCATCTTAAATTACAACATTGCTAGTGACTAAAAAAAATGGGTAAGTGAAATCACTGAGAACTTTGATTAAAAGGAAAATATCGGAAAGCATTAAAAAGAAAATACAAAGAACGTCATAAAACTAAATTAAACATTCGAATCGCGTATAATTTTGACATTATTTTCTCAGTCGAGGAAATTGGGTATAGAAGGCTGTGACGCAAGAAGGAATTAGTTGGAAATTTTTAAAAGATCAATGCCTAATAATCCAATATCGAATGAATTGCCTGTAAATTCAAGTCGAACGTGTTTTGTGTGACAATTGAGACTTTCAAGGAAAACTGGAAGAGAAAGCTTCTGCGCCCAAAGCACAGTGTAAATGAAATTCAGAGAATTCTCGTTACGTCACATCGTCCGACTTTATTTGTCCATTGCTAGAAAAATATTTCTAAACGTTCACCGTATAAATACAACTATTCGGATATTTATTTCAAAATTTATAGTAGTAGTTGCCAAAAATTTATATTTAGTATGTAAATTATTTTTAAATTCAGTTGTATATGGTTATTGTGCTCGTTTTTTACTGAAAATTCCTTAAACCAACTATTCTCAATGTTTTATTATTACTGGAATTAGTTGCCACAAATGTGGCAACGCAGCGCTGTCGTCGCGCCACAAGCAAAACACATCGAAGCCTAAATCGCGCTATCAAAGTTCCGAATCAAAAACAGGGTATATAGAATAGCTCCGAACTATCACAGGGAGCGTTGGTCACTCCCCAAGCCCTTGAAAGAACACCTTGCCCGGCGGGAGATCTCACCTTTTCCTTCCACGGCCACATATTTATTCCTGTTTTTATGAATTTTGCTTGCCTTAGTCTTCTCAGCCTTCATTGTAATCTTCAATTTTTTTTATAATATATGGTTGACAAACGAGCACACAATCTATCTGATGGCAAGTTGAGACTGTTTCCCATAGACATCTTCATCTGTCCTCAATTACGAATAAAAATGCAGATGCGTTGTTACCCCTGAGGAATAAGACGGAATGCCGAATTTCCAGTAAAAGGGATTTCTGTTTCTCTTTACTCACCATACGAAACACAGCAGCATATGCTATTTCATGCAGGTATTTTGTGTGAGTGTGGTCCTTCCTTGAACAAGCCGGCCCATTCGTGCCATAAAAATAATATGGCTGCATAACTCTACCACGTATAAAAACCATTAACAACGGAAAAGGATAGACAAAATAGACTGATCTATGTTATCCCAAACATTTCTGGCATCATATCCCGTGCATTTGATAATCAAGAGAATATCATGTATTCACCACTGCTGAGATGTAGCCTCATTTTATTTAAAAACAAAAAAATAATGACTTCTTATATTTACGCGAACACTACACATTGAATAAAACTACATATTATTTACGGATTTTATCGCGTTTAATTACTACTTTACTTATTTTTACTATCCGGACGTTTCCTGATCAAAAATTAATATTCAAAAACTGAAGGTAGCCGGACTAACTGTGTCATTAGGATGTCAAACATCTCAGTCCCTTACGTGACCGCGGGTGCTGTAAAGCACCCGAAACGTCGGGATAATAAAAATAAGTAAAGTAGTAATTAATTAATTAATTAATTTATTTATTTATAACAGGAAAACTTACAGCTTATAATTAATACTATATGGTATATAATGTAATTTGCAAAGTAAGCCTATTAAAAGTTTTCACAGATGAGTAATCGGTTTGGGTAAATACATGCAACATATATAAGAAGATATAATTTATACATTGATGTTGATTAGATTTAAGAGTTCAAGAGTAAATTGCTACTGAATTCAGATGTTATCAATTTGCAGATACCACTAGTAGAAAAGAGGTCAGCCTTATCATAGTCCTTAGAAAACTTATTAAATGAGTTACATGCTCTTAAGAAGAATGAGTTTCACCTGTAATTTGATCTACATAAAGAAAAATGTAAGGGATTGTAATAACGCAGTAAACGAGAGGGAACATAGATATGTAATCTTTTTAATAAGTCAGGGCAGTCTAAACGATCTTGAGCAATTTTACTTAGTAAGACCAGGTCAGCTGTATAGCGCCTAGTTTGCAGCGAGAGGAGATGAAGATGAGAACATTGCAATTTGTAGCCTCCTTTGGATATATGAAATTTAGAACCTACATATCGAATGATTTTTTTAATCGCTTCGATTTTGTTAATATATATTTTATATTGAGGATTTCATACTTGGCAAGCATATTCGAGATGACTACGAATAAGAGAACAAAACAATATTTTCATTGATTTTGAAATAATACTAGTTTTTACGGAATTTATAGCGTATATTTGACTTTTTAAATACCCGACGTTTCGAACGCTTTACAGCACTCATGGTCACGGGCAGGACTGAGACGTTCAACGTCCATATGTCATAGTTAACCGCGGTTACCATAGATTAAAATTTAACTTTTGTTCCGATCTATGCAGTATGAACTTATGGTATCTTGAAGTCTTGCAGTTGTATGCTTAGGTTGGGATTTAATTTTATTTATTATAGGATCCCAATCAGATGGTAGCACCCAGCCATCTTCTCTATTGAAATTAGGATGTTTTTTGATTTCAATAGCCTCGCGAATCATCCTTGGAAGGAATCGGTGTTCTTTAGCGAGGATGTGCCGTCTATCATATCTGATGTAGTGACGGGGGCAATCCTGTATGTGTTCACAGACTGCAGACTTCCCGGAGCGTCGATTCTTCACATCAGCTATATGTTCTTTAAAGCGAGTTTTTATTGATCTTTTAGTTTGTCCTATGTAGGAGAGACCACATTCACAATCAAGCTTGTACACTCCTGCATCTTGCAGGGGGACATTACACTTGACCGATGGCAAAAACTGACCAATCTTCTTCAGAGGCTTGAAGTATGTTTTGATGGAAGCGCGGTTCAAGATGTAGCCAATCTTGTCAGTGACTCCTCTAATAGGCAGTACAGCAGGTACACGCTCGACTGTGGCCGGCTTCACTCGTTCACAGTGACGTAGGCGCGGGATTCGAAGCTTGTTGTCATGCAAAACTTGCTTGACATGGTGGAGCTCTGCAGCCAGGTGTTTACTGTCACAGGTCCCTCGTGCTCTCTGAAACAAAGATTTACCCACGGTACCTAACTGTGAAGGATGGTGGTGAGAATCACCGTTTAAATATCTATCTGTATGGGTTTTTTTTCTATACACAGTATGGCTCAAGGTGTTATCAGGATTCCGAATTACTAACACATCTAGATAAGCTAAGGAATTGTTTGCCTCTAACTCCATTGTGAACTGAATTTTATAATTTATAGAGTTAAGATGGTCTAAAAATGCAGTTACTTTATCTAAAGGTAGAATTGTGAAAGTGTCGTCTACGTATCGCTTGTAGAACCTTGGATTTATGGGAGAACTAAGCAGGGCTTTCTCCTCAAAGTCTTCCATGAATATGTCGGCGACAATGGGAGATACAGGCCCCATCGCCACACCATCTACTTGCTTGTAGAACTCCTCCTTCCACAATAGGTAGCCAGATGTAAGGCACTGTCTGAGTAATACTGCATATTCTACGGGCATGTTGTTTTCTTCCAGCCTTCTAGTTACAATTGATTTTAACTGACGGAATTTGCAACAAGACCTTAAAATAAAACCCAGAGCCGTATATGCTTTATTAACGATATCTTCCACATGCTGATCAAACAAAAGCTTAGTATCAATAGTTACTCCAAATTCCCCTATTTTATCACATCTATTAACTGTCAAACCTTTAAGTGCGTAAGAAAAATAAAGCATATCACGCTTCTGCCTGAAAGACATAGTATTACACTTCGAAACATTCAAGTCTGATTTGTTACGGATACAATAATTATCTAAGTTAATAAGATCGTTTTATAGGAGATTAGAATCATAAGAGTTGTTGACTACTCTAAAAACTTTCATGTCATCAGCGAAAAGCAAAAACTCAGAGTTCTGGAAGCATTCAGCAATATCATTGATAAATATGACAAAGAGCAGAGGGCCAAGTAGCGAACCTTACGGAAAGCCAGAAGGAACACCCGTCCAGCAAGATGTAAGTCCGTTTAAAATTTCCGCTTGTGATCTTTTAGAAATATAAGATGTAAACCATCTAAATAGATCGCCCCTGATACCAGCAGCAGATAATTTTTGCAGAAGTATTGAGAGAGATCGAATGCTTTGCTATAGTCCGTGAAAATGGTTTCCTTTATCCATGTTATAAGTAATAAAGTCCGTGAATAGCAAAAGATTTGACGTAGTTGATCTTTTCTGAATAAAACCGTGCTGTTAAGATATAAAAGGTACGATTAATTGCAGGATACAACTGGTTATATACAATTATTTCAAATACATTGGCGATTAGACTTAATTTTGATATAGAACGATAGTTTCCAATTTGATTTTTAGCACCTTTTTTCCGAATGGGAGTTATAAATGCGGATTACCATCTTGCAGGCATTGAACCCTCAGAAATAGATCTTTTAAAAATAAATGATAAAGGTTTAGATATAGTTTCGGCACACTTAGGAAAATAGCCGGAAGCCCATCAGGACCAGCTAACTTCTTTAAATCAAGTGATTTTAGCAGCCTTTTTACTTCACAAAAACTAATTTCGATTGAAGAGATAACATTAGAAGTTATGGCAGCTATATTATTTAGGTTTACTGTTGAGTTACTAGATTGAAAGAAGTTAGAATTAAAATATTGAGCAAAGAGATTACTAATATCTTCTCATGAACTTCTTCTGAATTAATAAACGCGATAAAATCCGTAAATAATAGTTTTATTCAACAAAAAAAGTGTTAGTGGATTTAATTTCGTTAAAAGCCGCTAAGACACCATTTTTTTATTTGTTATAACTTAGGAAATATTCAAATTAAAATAATTTTGGCGCACACATTATTTTATTCCGCAAAAGATATGGTCGCCCATCTCAATCTGTTTTGTCATGTTTGGCCAATCACGAAATGCTGATTAACAATCAGTCACAATTTCTCCATTGAGATCGTGTTTGAACGCACTCTTTAGAAACTAATAAAGTTATTTCTATTGCTGTTCCGTTTCTTTATCGCAATCGAAACACTAAAAAAGAACAAAAAATATAGAATTGTCATCCTAAACTCGAATAGCATTATAAGTTACTGTCGTGTCAATATTTTGTATTCAGCCACAAAATTAAAGTAGAATTCCGTTTTATCAACACTACACAATATTCCACAGAGTCGGTTTTCATTAGTAACTTCACTTACAATTGATGGAGCAGATATAATGAAGCATTTCAGCCGCCTTGTTTGCTAACTTGAGTATTTCGACAATGCTATTTTCAAATAGCTTGAAAAGAGAAAATTAAATGCGGTGATTTTGCGTTTTAGACAATGAAATGTTCGGTTACTGAGAAACGAACAAATCACAATTCATAATTCTTTCTTTGTTAAATAGATACGCAAAAATATATACATTTGTGTTATAATACATTGTAATTTTTCAATAATAAATTACAACTCGCAAATTTTATACAGAGGCGCAATGATATCCTGCTATCTGAGGGCCGGTTAAGCCCACTAGGTTTAACCGGCCACATTGCTACGTATAACGCGCTGCAATATCTGTCAAAAAAAGAAAAAGAAGAAAATAGGAAGCCAGTGGACGCCTCGTATATCTCTTTTTGTTAGCGTGATGTGATTATTTTTCCAAAAACCTTAAAAAGGATTACTGCAGAGTGTAACCTTGTACAATCTAATTACTAGTGTATTCTAGCATGTTGAAGAAGCTACCAGGAGAGGTCAACGTTTTGCTGATCTTACGCTTAAATTTACGCGAACACTTCACATTTAAATAAAACTACCTAGTTTTTACAGATTTTATCGCTTATTTTAACTTATTTTATATTCCCGACGTTTCGAGCACTTTACAGAAACCACGGTCACGGAAAGGACAGAGGTGTTCAAAGTCCCAGTGTCGTAGTTAACCACAGCTACCTTCACCTTAAAATTATTAATTTTTGTTTCCATATACGCAGTATGACCCTAAAGTTAATTGAAATCTTGCAGTTGTATGCTTGGATTGTGATTTAATTTTATTAACTATAGGATCCCAAGCAGCAATCAATCATATTCTATTGAAATTACGTTGTTTTTCTTCAATTATTTCAATAGCCTCGGGAATCAACTTTGGAAAGAATTAGTGTTCTTTAGCAAGGATTTATGGTCTATCAAATCTGATGCAGTGATGGGGGCGATCTTGTACGTGTTCACAGACTACAGACTTCCCAGAGCGTTGAGTCTTCACGTCAGCTGTATGTTTTGTAACGCGGGTTTGTGTTGATCTTTTTGTTTGTTCTATGTAAGAAACAATACAATCACAATAAAACGTGTACACTTCTGCATCTTGCAGAAGGAAATTAAACTTGACTGATGGTAAAAACTGACTAATCTTCTTGGGCAGCTTAAAGTACGTTTTAATGAAAGCACTCGTCCAGATGTAGCTAATCTTGTCAGTGATCCCTGTGACATATGATAGTACAGCAGACACATGCTCGACCGTGGCCGACTTCACTTGTTCATCGTGACTTAGGCGCGGGACCCGCAGCTTGTAGTTGTGCTGTACTTGCTTGACGTGTTGCAGATCGGAGGCCAGGTGTTTACTGTCATTGATACTTCGTGCTCCCTGAAATAAAGATTTCCTCACGGTAGCTAACTCTAAAGAATGTTGGTGAGAATCATCATTTAAATATCAATCTGTAAGGGCCTTTTATCTATACACAGTGTGGCTCAAGGTGTTATCCATGATTCCGAATTACTAACACGTCTAGAAATGCTAAAGAATTACTTGTCTCTAACTCCACTGTGAACTTAAATTTAGAATTTATGGAATTATGATAGTCTAAAAATTCTGCATACTGATTATATCGGAATAAAAATAAATAATTTTAATCTGGAGGTAGCCGTGGTTAACTATGACATTGGGACATCAAACACCTCAGTACACTCCGAGACCATGGGTGGTGTAAATTGCTTGAAAAGTTGAAAATATAAAATAAATTAACGTACGCGATAAAATTCGTAAAAACTAGTTTTCTTAAAACCTTGAGTAGTTTATTATTTCTTGATGTTATTTTGTGTCTGTGAAGGTTTCAGGGTGATTTTGAGACTCAATCATCAAGAGCCGTGGTAGCTCGGATGTTTAATGCTCGCTGTAAATATAACAGATAGCGAGTAACCCGGGTTCGATCCCCCGCCGGCACCAAACGAAATTGTTAATTGCAATTTTAAATGCTGATTAACCACGCGCTCGGCGGTGAAGGAAAACGTCGTGAGGAAACCTGCATGTCTGAGGAATAAGAGAAAAGAAAATATTTCGAAGACATCTGAAGTTCGCCAACACGCATTGGGGCAGCGCGGTGGATACTTCCTTTTCCCCCAAAACCCCCCCTCAGAAATGGGGGCTGTGCTTCCCTATGCTGCTTTTTTACTTTTGAGTCTCAATACAGTCCAATGTACCTAATTAAGTAATCCCAAGCTGCTACAGTCACCATCGACTATTGGCCGGCCATATTGAATAAAAATTCACTATTGAATAGTCACTTTTAAGGTAATTAAGCATTGAGCAAGTGCAATACTTACCACACTCCTGCCTATTTCTTCACGTTGCTTGCACTTGCTCCACATATTACACTCCATATAATATAATTATTATCTCTTCTCTGAGACCATTAGCGATACTTTTTGAGCGGCTTCAAAAACTCTCGAATATTCAGTTACAACAGTAAAGCTTTGAAGTTCGAGAGCCATTTTATGTTGAGTGCGGGAATAATATTCGATTGCAGTTCACGAAAGGTTCAGATAAGGGATGGAAATCCGCTACGTACTTTTGTTTTGAATTCAAACCACTTTCTTCACATAATGGTTACTCATATTTTTAGAAATGTGTAAGCTTATAAACACGACAACATCTAATTATCTACCATGATATTAATAGCACCTCCTTGGTCTAGTGGTCGTAAGCGCGCTTTCTGATCATGAGATCTTGGGTTCGAATCCGATGTCAGGCCAAGATTAGTTTTTCTAATAAGAAATTTTCAGTAGCAGCTAGGTGTGAGGAAGTTGGTAGTGTTTCATTCACATGCCTTGGTAAGCCTTTAAAACCGTTGGTATCGATTGAGGGAATAGAGAGAATATATGTGCTTCCGCATACATAGGAGCACTATAATCCTATCCTGCGCAGATGGGCTTCGTGCTGGACGGTATCATTATATTATTTGGAAATTAAAGTCGTTTTTACTTTTTAAACTTTAAATTTGTAACAAAACATTTTACAAACTTCATTTTAAGTGGTAGAGCCACGTTGCAATATTAGTTGTAGCACGAATGGGTCGGTTCGATCGGGGAAAGACCACGCTCTTTCAGAACACCAGCGTGAAACAGTAGCTTGATGCTGCTGTGTTTCGTATGGTGAATGTAGAGAACTGGAGGCCCTTTTTACTGGAAGCGAGTCATTCCATCTTAGTCCTCAGGGGTGACAATCCATCTGCTTTTTGCTTCTTAAATGAGGATAATTGTAGATGTCTATGGGCCACGGCATCCATTTACCATCGGATAGACTGTGGGCTAGTCTGTCACCCTTATTCTACAAAAAATATGAATTACTGTTGAATTTCGACCCCTCAGGGGAACATTAGTAGAACTTTATTGAATAAGTCAATCTAATTAAACATTATTAGGGATACTAAAACAGCAGTCGGTACAAGATTTTTGTCATCAAACCTTGAACTTAAAAAAGCAATATCCATATAATTGAACAATATTACTTTTTAAAAAGTTATAGGTGAGATAGTCGTTTATCGAAGTCAAATATTACAATATAAAAAATTACATTACATTAGAATGAAGAAAGGACTGACACTTGATTGACGACCCGCCCCCAGTCAAAAAGAAAATTCTTGCATTTAAGCGAAATGTTTAGTATCATAACAAATGATGCTTTGTCGAGAATATTGACGTCTTTGTATTCTATATTTTAAATGGGATATATAAATATTGCGTCACAGGAAATGAGATTTTGCGAATTTCCGATCAATAAGGGACAAAACTCGTTAACCTTTATCAACGTTTATTACAAAGGGAACCACTTCATATGTTTATTTCGAGTTCATTCTGTTGTAGGCTGTTCTGGCAAAATAGAAGGTTACTTCTTACTCAAGTAGTAGTACAAGTAGTAATCCAAAATTTGCTCCCGAATTTCTCTAGACAACAATTGGTTCCCACAACGGTGGTGGTGCATACAACGGATAAGGATTGCTCTAAATAAGAAAGCTCCATCAACATTTGTTGGTAATACAGTATGAGGCACATTTAAATTAATATTAAAAATGTATTTGAATTGTAAACAACATTCCAATGCCTACTTAAAATTAAGTATCTCAATACACTGACAAAATTAAACAACGTAAATATTTATGTTATGTCTAGTCCTGCAAACAAATGAAAAATTAAAACTAAACTCAACCAAAGAAAGTCTGTTGACCTATCAAGAAACTCTCAGTAGCAGCCCGTAGTCAGGATTATGTCGGTGTTTCATCCTTGTGTCTCAGAAAGCACGTCAAGCTCTTGGTGCTGCGTCAGATCTCTACATTTGTGGCAGATTACCATCCCATTCGGGCTATAAGAGTGAAGGAATAGAACCTGTGCTGTCCTGCGTCATAAAAGTATTTTGTAGGTACTCTCTTGGTACTTACGTACGTATTATAGAACACTTCTTACCGAATAGTTCGTACATAATGTCTCAATGTCCCGCATAGATGGATAGTCTACTTTGAGACAGGCTGCTATGGCCGAGATTTGCCCTGAAATATATTTTGATGAGTATGTTGGAAACAGTAACAAAATAAAAAAATTAAAATTATTTAGCGCTGAAAACACTCTACACTTAAATACTCAAATACTTAAATTATAAATGCAACACATTCAAAAATTAAGAAAAATTATATTCACAACCTTTAAATATAACTTATGGTGGTAACAAAATCTTCTATTAATTCAACGTTAACGCCATCTAGTGCAAATTGCAGTAATACTAATAAATGGACAACTTTACTGTTTTTTATAAAAATGCTCCACCTTTTGAGAGGTAAATAGGGGCAAGTTTTTGTAAAGTTCTAAAGTCTTTATTATTCTTAATTTCGTTTTTAAAATTTCTCCATCACCTTGCAATTAAAAACCTTTGATTCTAAATTACAATAATTGTACCTAATCTTAACAATTTTAGGTAAAATTTTTACTAAATAGAAAATAATCGTATTTTATTATTTTAATCCAAAATTATTTGTACTAATTTTTAAGTTAAGTTACTTAAAAAAAATCTTCATACAAATATGAATTCTTCCCGTATACAATATTTTTCAAACGAAATTTGCACTCTTGTTTTAAAACTGTAAGAACATATGTATGTTATTATTTTAAACCGTGAAGGTGGGTTAAATAACACATTTAACACCCCCCCCCCCTCCGTAAAAGGATTCGTAGAATTTTCTTAGCGAATATTTGCATTTTTTGACAGATTAAACAAACTATATGACAACGCATTTACAGTAAAAATATTTTAAGAAATGTAACATTGGAATATTGGAGCTATTTCGCTTATGAATGATGAATAATAAAAACATGAGCAACCAAAAACCACCCGCTTCTTTTCATCGTCTTTGTCAAACAAATGTAATAAAATTGGATTTACTGATCAAATAAAATCTTTGCGCCAAAAGCACCATCTTTTACAAATGAGTCTTATACAGTGTTACAGGTTAAGTGGACCTAGATCTTTTAGGGAGTTATAGTTTGCATATCGAGACTATGAAACACCATGCCCTAAACTTAACCGTTTTCAGGATATTGGATATTTATAATTTTGATAAAAATTACCAATTTTTTGTATATTGTACTATTTTTTTTAATTTGTGCATCTTGTTTTATTTTTGTTATAATTTTTGCATAGTTTTGTATAGTTGTTTTATTATTTTAGACACCAAAATCTTAAATAAATAAACAATCTGGGTCGTAGTAGACGATTGATAGTCAAAAAAAGAAATACATTTGAACAAAGTAATTTTTTCTTTGAGAAATATCCATACTAATATTATAAATGCGAAAGTGTGTTTGTTTTTTTGTTTGTTTGTTTGTTTGTCCTTCTTTCACGTCGCAACAGAGCGTCGGCATGGCGTGATTTTTTGTGTGGGGATAGTTCGGTGGCTGTAGAGTGACATAGGCTTTTTTTCCGGGGAAAAACATCTCATTCCCGTTTCCGTGGGATATATTCTATTTTCGCACGGGAATGAGATGTTTTTCCGCGGAAAAAACAGCTTATGTCACTCTACAACCTCATTCCCGTGGGAAAATAGATTATGTTACACAAGTTTGTCCTTCTTTCACGTCGCAACAGAGCGTCGGCATGGCATGATTTTTGGTATGGGGATAGTTCGGTGGCTGTAAAGTAACATAGGCTACTTTTTTCCGTTGAAAAACATCTCATTCCCGTGGGAAAATCGAATATGTTGCACAAGTTTGTCCCTTTTTCACGTCGCAACAGAGCGTCGGCATGGCATGATTTTTTTAAATTGGTAAAATCGAATATGTTGCAAAATTAAATTCAGCTAGGTGGCGCCACCGTGATTCTACAAGATTGACGAACACAGAAGGTCATAATATCTGGATTATTATGTCTTTTTACCAAAATTAAGATAAAATATGTATGGATCTGTATTTTTCCATGCATGACCGGGAAGAGAGCGATAAAAACATAAAATTCACCACCTGATTTTCTTCAAACGTTTTGGTGCATTGTAATTCACAGAATAGGCGATAACATGATGATATTAAGTAATCCGTTGATGCTCTGCCTACCCCGCAAGGGTTACAGGCGTGATTATAAGTATTTCACCACCTGTCACGCTTTCACCCTTAACTATTACTTAACTGTGGTAGAAACAGTTCTTCGTAAGCCTTATTAATAAGCCTTATTAATATTTATTGAACGGAAATGAAAACAAATCTTATATGTTGTGGTTATGAACGAATCGGTATTATAATAAGAAAATTTGTGCAAAATTATAAAAATAATATTTTTTGAGAGTTCTTATTAACTACGGTATACATAGTTTAAATTGATTCCGCTGGATGTCGTTACTACGAGTAGATTTTAAAACACGGTAACGAAATGTTTCCTGACATGTACTTAATTCCCGCCGTTGAGCCGCGCGTCAACTTATAGTGCATAACGTAGCTATACGCTTAAATTGTTTCTATTTCGTAGCTTATTCGACTACCTGCTTTCGATTTTGGTTGTTTGTTATTTGCTTTATGATTTGGTTAAGGTTGAATGGATTTATATTGGCTTTCAATTTCGGGTTAGTGTATTTTCTTGAATCGGTTTTGTTGATTTGGTTGGTATTCCTCTACCTTACCTTTTTGATTTTGGATTTTGTTTATTAAGAATAGTGAATTGGTTTTTGTTGTTTTAGGTTGTTTAACAATATTTTAAAGGAATATTAATAGTATAGATATTGTATACGGTACCTAAACACTTTCTTCTTTTTTAGTTGTTTATATTTATATTGACTAATGCTTTCGATTTCAGTTTTCTGCGATTTGTTTTGTGATTTGGTTTAAATTGATTCGATTTTTTTTTGGCTATCGTTTTCGGATTGATGTTTTGTCTTGAACTGGTTTTATTGGCATTGTTGTGTTATCATTTTCAAATTTCACTCATTAACCCGGTCACAAAGGAGCCTACTCCGAACAAAGAAGTATCATGTATGGATTTTTATGCGTATCATATGATGTTACGCGAAAATGTTTTTAACCTCTTACCCCGGTGTAGACAATTATTTCATCAATTTTTGGTAGACATGTATGTGAAGGTAGAAAGTGAACGTCTACGTTATATATCTTAAGATCAAAAAAAGCTGCGCGTTGAGAAATATATACATTTACAAGATGCAGTTTCTAGCGACGCCAATGTAAACCCCAGAGATTTAGGTAAAATGGTAATTCTGCCCTCATCATTCGTTAAGAGTCCTACATGAGTACACACAAGACGCATTCGCCTATGTACGAACTTATGAAAGACCTGATCTTTTTGTTACTTTTACTTGCAATCACACATGGAAAGAAATAACCGAGGAGCTAATGCCGGGCCAAAAAAGTACTGACGGACACGATTTAGTTGCTAGAGTATTTATATTAAAAGTACAAAAATTAATGTATGTAATTAACACAGGCAAAATTTTCGGTGAGGTGCAGTGCTTCATGTATTCAATTGAGTGGCAAAAAAGAGGATTACCGCATGCCCACATTCTAATATGGCTTAAAGAGAAGTTGTGGCCCAGCCAAATAGACGACATAGTAAGCGCCGAGATTCCAGATCCTGAGCAAGATAAAGGATTGTATGATACCATCGTCCGAAATATGATTCACGGTCCATGTGGAGCACGCAATTCAATATCGCCATGTATGAAAGAAGGAAAATGTACAAAGAAATTCCCTAAACAGTTATTAAAAGAAACAGTGCACAATGACAATGGCTACCCTTTATACAGACGCAGAGCTCCCGAAGATGGTGGCAGGAAAGTTACAATCAAATCTCGCTCTGGATCGTTCGAAACCTTAGATAACAGCTGGACTGTCGTTGAAATGTAGATGCTCCTCGGTTATGTAACGGGACAAGACTGCGTGTGACATATCTTGGAGGGAACATAATCGGTGCTACAATTTTGACAGACGTAGGAAAAGGTGAAAATGTTGTTATACCACGGATCCTTATAATTCCCACAGATCTTCCTTTTCAATCCAAAAGGTTGCAGTTCCCTATTAAGCTCAATTTTGCAATGACAATTAATAAAGCGCAAGGGCAAACGTTACAGGTAGCGGGGCTCAACTTAGAAAACCCGTGCTTCTCTCATGGTCAGCTGCATTTAACATGTTCACGTGTGTCAAATGCCCAGAATCTCCACATTCTTTCACCGAATGTAAAAACATATAACATTGTGTACAGTAGCGTCTTAAAATAGTGTTCAGTTAGTTTTTTTTTCCAAAATTCCCACAATCAATTAATTAGAATTCCCACGGATCTTCCCTTTCAATTCAAAATTTCCTATTTAGCTCAGTTTCTTTTCAATTTCGAATGCTGCACCTCTGACGGACCTATTAAGCTCAGTTTCCTTTCAACTCAAAAGTCTGCATCCCTGACGGATAATTATGCTCTGTTTCCTTTAATTAAAAAATATCCCATTTACATTTGGAATTAACAGCCTATTTTCTTGCTTTCCTATACGCTGCGTTTGAAAACATTTAAATAGGCTGACGAATCAATTTTGCTCAGTTTCCTTCAATTGGCTGCATATCTGACAAATCTATAAAACTCAGTTTTCTTTCAATTCGATAAGCAATGGATAGTTCATTTGTCAGTGACCATGCGGTCGAAGCCGCGGGTAACAGTTAGTTTAAAAAAATCTATGGTAGGTATGTTGCAGATGTACTTAAAAATATCTACGTTTCTTCAGCTATGCAACAAATTATTCCACTTAACCTGTAACCCTGTATGATAATTCGAGTATAATAAAACACTACCGTTATTTAAAGTAGCTATAGTGCCATTTAGCTAAAATTAAAGTAATTAATTGATTATTATACTAAAATAAAAATAATAATATTTAGATAATAACTTTACAATATGGATAGGAACAATATAAAAACAAGTAGAAATCGGATAATGTAATTTATTAATCACAAGGCATCGTAAATTTTAAAACATTTTGTAGCTTCAAAGGAGAACATTGTGCCTACTGCCCAGCTCCTATGACAGATAGCGTGAAGATATATATTTATTTTAACATTTCAACCCGTATGTAACACTGTAGGGGAAGTCCCATCCAAATCCGTTCACTAGCTTTTGTGTGATGCGTGTCAAGAAAAACAGACAACGTTTCCAAAAAAAAATTGTTTTGGCATGTGTCGATAATATAGTATACCTCAATTTAAATTTCAAAAAATATTCAATGTACAGAAATCATCGTAATCGAGTATATACATAGATTATGATAATGACAATTTTCACCCTTATATGTACGGCAGTGGACTTTAATTTCATGTGGCGATAATCTCGGTTTAATTTAGCTGAGATCTTGAGTCTTAGTTGGTATATTGAGCGGCGCCTCGATTTCTCAACTGTTTGTCCACCAAAAACCTCCGAACCAAAATGAAAAAAATTTAAAAGAAGAATAAATGTACCTCACGAACATCAAAGATTTGCACACTACCTCGATCCGGTCCACCACCACCTCGACACCGAGAAGCCGCACTTATTCTTCTAAATGCAGGCGCCGATAGCAACTCCGTTTGATGTGGCGTACCTCAAATAACTGGGTTACACCCTTGAACATAAGTTCAAACAGCGCACAGCGCAATGTACTTTTGCGATGACATTTGCTATCGGCGTCTCCGTTGCTTTGAGGTTTCAGGGTTTTCTGCAATGTAGCTTTTAGTGGACACCCTGAAGAGACAACCCCATATGCAATGTGTCTATCTATAGCACTGCGGAGACCAGGAGATAACCAGGCTCATTGAATACCTGACAGGGGTGCCAGATAAAGCCTAACAACGGTATCCGTCTGTGGAGGTAGTTTTTCTTCGGTATTTTAACGCCCACCACAAAGAGTTAGCGTTATCTCATAACGTCACTCAGCTGGTTCAGGTAGAAACGCAGGTACCAGATGTAGACGGACATTCACCCAATTACTTGGACCTTCTGCTGACAACAGACACCGACAGGCACTCGGTATCAGTCTCAACTCCGCTGGGATCATCCTATCACTGTGTAGTGAAATCCGTATCGATCATCTCTCCTTTAAATGACTATCAGGACAAGAGTATGGTGATACGCGTCAGTAGACTGGAATGAGATGCGGCACTTTTTTTGAATCCTATGCGTGGTGGGAAATGTGCATTTTTTTGATGAACCCTCCTGCTCTGCTGATGCGGTTGCAGCAGGGAATGCAATATTTTATTCCATTCTACGACATCCTGATCAGTTAAAATGCTCAGCCCTAGTGCAATTCGGACCGTGCTCGTGCTGAGACCTGCAAAGAGTTCGCCTACTAAGCCTGGGTTTTAGCTCGAGATTGCAGTTAGAGCTCGCAAGGTTCATGCGAAGAGGAGAGCATTTAATTCTGCTGCAAAGTCCTGAAAACAGGTTCTCCGCAGGGTACGATTCGACCATGTCACTCGTATAAGGGCCATACTTGATTCCTACCCTCCTGGTAGTAAGCAATTTTGATCTATAATAGCTGTTGAATCCAATTTCTGCCGCCTTTCGTTGGCTCCCATGCAGAAACCTGATAGAACACTGGTTCCCTCCGTTGCTGAGAAATCAAATTTATTTGCATCCCTGTTAGAGAGCAATCCTCATTCATGTGCAATCAGTACCCAAGAAGAGTAGTCGTTCCGATCTCTAATATTATCGACCAATCGCCATCACCTCCATGCTATGTAAAGTTATGGAAATTATATTCAACAGTAAGCTGCTGACATACCTTGAAAGATATGACCTCCTCAGTGACCTACTGGGGATCTTCTTGTGTATGTCACTCACTTATGGGGCGAGGCTATCGAGAAGAGTGGTGAAGCTCTCGAAGTTTCATTCAGCACTCGCAGCTTTTGACAGAGTTTGGCACGCAAGTCTACTGAGTAAGCTTCCTGCTGACGGCATCACCGCCGAATTTTGCAACTGGATATCTGACTTTCTGAGTGAATTATCGATCAGAGTAGTCATAGATGGCTGCTCTTCTAATCTAATACATAATAATGCCGATGTTTCTCAGGGGTCTCTTCTCTCTGCGACTCTTTTCCTGCCAATGATCTACTTCTACCAGGTATTGTTGGGTATGTAGATAACAGCACAATAACAAAGAGATTTATGTCCAGCGCAAAAGATCTTCTTTGCAGAGTGTACCTATGAGCTCCATAATCTCATTCCACCTTGTTAATTCTCCTATCGGAGATGTACTGTACCAGATGTACTGCAGATTACCATCCACGCTTGGTTGATATTCTGAACATTCGCAATAGCGCTGTAAGTCATGTTTCATAAAGCGCACAGTCAAGGAGTGTAATGCCCTAGCGTCTGTTTTTCCGAGTGCCTATAATCTGAATCTCTTCATGGTGCGTGTTAACAGGCTTCTCCTGGGCAAATTCGCTGCAACATAAACCTCATCTTTGCCCTCAAGCTACAAGTGGATGAGGTAGAAGTGAACTCATTTTTAATTTAAAAAAAAATTTAATTTGGCTTTTGAGTGTAGTCACTCTCTATAATAGTTGAAACTACGAAGAACCTTTAAAATTATTTACTAGATTATTATTACTATTAGATTTAATCTACATACAAGTTGTATGTTCCTTTTTTAAATTGTAAGTATACAAATTGCTCGCGTCTGAAAATGTCATTTTGTTGTATCATTTGCGTAAAACCAAAAAACAAACGTTCTTTTTATTTTTAGTTTTTAAAGTATATAGTATCTTTAAAAATTACCTAGAAAAATTTATTAATATTTTAATAACAATTCTCAACGAAATAAATGCCCAAAGAATGGACACAAATGATGAGGTAAAGGCCCGCATATTATTTACCTTCATTCTCACCGTTCAGAATCCATTAGTGATTCTTTTTCCATGACTTCCAAAAGCTTTCTCATAATATTATGTTACTTTTGGCAAGCCTTTGAAGTACGGAACTCATTTTTGACATTTCGCTATTATTTGTTAGGGTAAAATAAAATTACCACGAAAAGGAAAATGAGGTATGAGTTTTTAGCAAGTGAAGCCATTAATACTCTGGGTGACTACAGCCTATCACAAGTCCACAGCTGAACATAGGCCTCCTCCATAGATTGCATCACCGGGGGGATATTTGCAATAGTTATCATGCTTGGCAAGCGGAATGGCAATCGCAGTTTTTTTCAGTCGTTATTAGGAAGGCGCTGCTGCCCATCTCCTATTTTGTTTCCCCACATGTCGCCTCTTACAACACCCCCGAGATAACATAGATATTTTTACTCCGCCACTTTTGCTGCGGTTGTGCTGATCTAGGCTCTATTTTGGTTACATGGTAAAGCCACACTGTAGTTATATTATGGTTGTCTCCACCAGGGAAGGAGCACGCTCTCACAGAATACCAGTGTAAAATTGCAGATTAATACTTTTGGTTTTCGTATGGTGAGTGTAGAGATCTGTAGACCCATTTTTACTGGAATTGAGGCATTCCATTTTAGTCCTCAGGGGTGACAACGCATCTGCGTTTTGATTCTTAATCGAGTATGAATGTAGAGGTCTATGGGCCACAGTGTCCACTTACCATCAGTTTGACTGTTTACTCGTTTGTCACCCTTATTCTATAGTAATAAATATTTTATCCGAAAAACTTAATGATGTTTTGAAAATGCGTAAATTGGTAAAATAAAAATGGTCTTTGAATATCTAAACCTAAATATCGACATAATAATAGATCTTATGCAGGCGAAGCCGGGGCAGGTCACCAGTTTACAATAAGCTCCTTCTGCCATTAAAATAATATAAAGCCATCAATACTGACTTTTTACGTTCATATTTGTTTGGAATGTTCTTGAAAACAACCAAAAAGCGAGCTTTACCCTTGTAATGAATGAAATGAAAACAGACATGTAATAAAATATTTCTTTTTGTGACAAAGGCTAGTTACAGTTAGAAAAGGAAAGTAATTTTCTTTGTCTCAACATTATTTCAAATATTTCAAAAACATGAATAAAACACAATCTCGTCTGTATGTTATATTGATGCGAATTCAAAACACTTTATTTCTTTTGCAACAATAAATATGTAGCATTTTTATTCCTATTTTAATGCTGTCTTCAATAAAGAAACAAAAACAGAAACGTTTTTATTAAATAAAAATTATTATAAATAATACTTCTTGAAAATCACTCTTTTGTTTAATAACCACTGGTTCGGAAAAAACCTCCGTCCTGTGAAAAAGCAGCAAGAAACCCAGAGGAACTTTTAAAAAAAAATAACAGCAGACACTTAATTTTGTTACACAATTACACAAAACAAATTAGAAATAACTTGCTAGCGAACACCTCAAAGGTAGTACGTAAGTTTTTTAACGTGGTAGAACGATGCTGCATTTTTATTATGGTTATAGCACGAATGGGTCGGCTCGACCAGGGTAGAACCATGCTCTCACAGAATAACAACGTTAAATAGCAGATTAATGTTGTTTTGTTTCGTATAGTGAGTGTAGAGAACCTGAGACATGCAATCCATCTTAGTCCTCAGGGGTCACAGCGCATCCGAATTTTGATTATTTATTGAGGATAAATGTAGATATATGGGCCTATGCATCCACTTACCATCAGATGGACTGTGTGCACGTTTATCGCCCTTATTTCACATGACATAAACCTGATTTGGACACATAAGAGTAAATAAGGAATAAACAATTTCCATAGTTTTTTTTTTATATTAGTAATAAATATTAAACGGAACGGGATAAATAAGACATATATTTCTCATATTTCTTTTAAAATAAATAGGCATTTTTACTGTGATGACAAATATAATGTAAATCAAATTTAGACACGTGATGTACGGAAAGAAAAAAAGAAAATGATAAATTTCACTCCTGTCCTTACGTAATGACCAAGAACATAAAGCTTTGATATACGGCAGGAATAGTGGCTTTCAAAGTTATTGTGGCGTATTTAACGCAAAGCTATCCCGGGAATGTAATCAATCTTTATGTGGTAAACTGAGCTAATAAAATAACTTCAACTTTTGCTTAAAACTTTGAATGAACAAAGCAATGTTATTCCTTGTATCATAAAAGAGTAGAAGGAAGCTACAGGATATAAATTATTAGTTAAATAAAATATGATTTAAAAAGTTATCAAAAATGTAGCATTCATTATATTTTTACTATTTTGGTGAACTCATTTTTGATTTTGTTTTTATGTGCAAAAATAATAGAGATATTATTTATATTTTTAATTTAAAAGCTTTAAGTAACTAAATAGTACAAATATGACACCGTGCAGTGGCGGTGTAAGAAAATCCATCCTATCCCATAATGCCTTTTAACAGCACTATGTCTTTATTTTGCGCTGGTATTCTGTGAGAATATATTATATAATATTAACGTGTAGTGGGGGTAACGGTGTAGTGACCATGTAAGAGTACCTACTACTCCATATCGTCCCCCATATGAGACAAGCTATGGGGGAGGCCTTTGTTCAGCAGTAAACTTTTGATAGCTGTAACAATAACTAAATATTATCGGTGTAGTAATGGCTTTAGGGTATCTATAACAACCCATACCCCGTGGATGTCATAATAGGCGATGATCTTACAGTTTCCGACAGATGACGGTATAATCATCTTGTTAACGCCAGACGCTAAAAACTTTGACTGGTGACTATAAGCAGCATCACATCAAAGGTGTAAAAAACAGGTACCGCAATCGTCAATCTGATTTCGTAGTCTTTACATCGGAAGGAATATCTTGTATAGACCGTTAAAACTAAATATTGTTTATCTTTATAAATTACTTAACCACCCGCCGCCTGATAACATTTTTATACGTGGTAGAGCTACGCTGCAATACATGAGTCAGATCGATTAAGAAAACAAATTACGTAACAAACCTAGTGAGAAAACAAAAGCCGGTCTTATTTATTACAACAATTTCGTAAAATGATTTGAAAAAGATTAGAAAAATTAATGATTAAGGTGCACTATCAATAATGATATAATGTACAATATGAACGAAAAAGCCAACACAGGTACTTAAATTGACAGACAAGTTATAAAACAACAGGAAACATGAAAGGAGGATTGAGAAATTAAAGGCAAAGATAGTGTTTTTAAATAATTCGTTTTTTTTTTAAGAAACCTATTGTATGAGCACGTTGTATAGTTAACTGTTAGGAATTCTAAAGCTTAATTCCAAGAAAGAAAACAGATCGCTATTGTTATCGTTATTAAAATTAAAAATAAATATAACAGTATTTTGTAGTAAAGATTTTATAAAGATAATGTGAATTCACTTACGTGTATATAAAAATGATATATTTTTAATTTTGTATGCAAACTATATATAAAATTTAAACTTATCAAATCGTTATGAATTAAGCTGTTTAATTGTATACGAATCAGAACAATTCTACTTTTATAAGTATTAATCAACCTTATTTCAAAATTGTGCGGCAAGAGACACGCTGCAGTAAATTTTGTATGTAGTGCTTGGCGGTAGGGCCACGTTGCTACAGACTACCAGCGTAAAATAGCAGTGTAATGCTGCTATGTTTAGTATAGTATATTTGGAGAAACGGAGACCTTTTTTTACTCGATATTTTTATCAAACATTTTGATTCTGAATAGAGGAGGGATGAAGATTTCTCTGGACCACTGCATCCACATAAAGTCAGGTGCATTTTGTGTTCACTTGATACCCTTATTTTATGAAACAAAATAATTACGGTTTTTGTACTATTTAATTATAAATTTGTTATAGTATATAATATATTATTCATGAATATTGTATGTTGTAAATTAATAATTTTTATTTAATATCGTGATATTTTAACAGAAATATTCCATTACGCTGAAATAGCATTATGCGAGAATTGGATATAACATAATAAGTTCAGATATTCATGGAAGATTCTCCAGGATATTCCATGAATATATTAACTAAAAACATATTTCGGGTCTGAAACAAATGTATTTAAAGTTGGGATACAAAATTATGTTTTTGAAAATACGCTTAAGGCTATTTCACGGGTTGGCACAATGTTATTTATTGAGTTGGTTTTTTGTTCTTGTGAACTACGGAAGATAGGCTTATCACTTTATATAAAAATCAATTGCTGTACATTAGTCTCGCTAAAAACGACTCGACAGATTTTAATGAAACTTTTTGTGTATATATATATTATAGTAGGCGCTCGATAATCCGGCACCTGATTTTTTTCCCTTTATACCGGATTGTCGGAACAGCCGGATTAAAAAATTTGTATAGGAAGTAAAATAGATCCACAGTAAAATACTATTTTAATATGCTTAGGTGAATTTATTATAAAAATAAAATTACATACGTAATGTTAAGTACGAACTGCCGAGCAAGAGAAGAGAGAAACTACTCGAACAATTCAACCCAACCGCTCAGTAGTCCGGAGTTCAGCTGTGTAAAATGCCGGATTATAGAGCGGGCTACCTGAGTCCCAAAATGCCGGACTACTAAGCGTGCCGGATTGGCGAGCGCCGGATTATCGAGCGCCTACTGTGTATATATATATATATACACAACCGATCTCTTGGGCATAACGCCCATGAGATCGGCTAACTACACACGATAAAAGGGCTAAAATCCCACGGTGGGAGGTGTTCTAACCTAATCTAACTAAGAATATTAAAGAAAGATCTTCTGAATTTTTGAATATTAAAAATTATTGAAAAACTATACAACATTTTTTTCATGTCAATATCTATTAAAAAAGCTCGCAGTAAACGTGTTTTGAAATAAAATAAAAAATGTGCAAAACGTATTTCGAAAAAATTTTACGGACCTCATACTAACGGTTATTTTATATTATACTAGCTAGTCTACCCGGCACGTTGCTGCCGCAGAAGAACTAATTGTGGAAATATCGTTTTAAATTTGGAAGAGTTATATTGTTATATTTGGAATTCTAATTAATGCAATCATTAAAATTGAATTCTCTATAACTTTCGAATAAATTGTCGGTATGATATGCGCGCCACCTATTGTATGGTGCCTTTAACCTTCGCGTTAACAAAGTTTTACCACAATCCTATGAACGATATGACAGCGCGAAAAATACGAACAAGCAAACATTAATTTTTATATTTTATATTATAATCATATTACTGATATAAATCCTCATCCTCATTTTATATTATTTAAGACGGCTTCTCCTTAATCTTTAATTATTTATTAACATATATAACGTCACACACTCTCCACTGATACCTTTGCATAAGGGAATTGAGATGTTTTGATATACAAATATTTAAAGGGTAAAATACCCGATGTTGATGATACGAACTGTGAAGTGTTTCATTAACTCTTGGGGTCAATGTCATTCAGTAGCTTGATATTATCTGGTGGAATGTAAATCGATTGCTACTTAACATAAAATAAACTATTTTATAAATTTATATCCTATTCCTATACCTTTAAACGAGCAATTCTTGTATATATATATATATATATAATCGGGTACTCGGAAACGGCTCCAATGATTTTCATAAAATTTAGTGTCCAGGGAGTTTCGGGGGCAATAAATCGATCTAGCTAGGATTTATTTTTAGAAAATGTCCTTTTGTCCGTGTTTTCAGGCAATAAAAAAAAACTGCTACAATATAAGAATGTAAATTTTGACAAATTACCAACGATCGTAATAGCTCAGATGGGATGTTGTTGGGCGTGATATCGGAGTTCCGTGGTTCGCGTCCCGTCTTGGGTCCGGCTTTTTTTCGTTTTTTTTTTTCAATTTCCCTTCTTTTGAGTATTGTATAATTATTTTGTTCAAATAACCAGTTCAGTTTTTTCTATGATTTCAATAAGATCATAAACTATTATTCATGTAATTTGTATAGAAATGTAACTTAAAAAAAACCGAGCAAAGCTCGGTCAGCCGGGTACTTCTAGTTATTTGAGTTCAGGTCCGTATAAGTATCATACAATTCATAGTAAAACAACGAGTTTTCGAAATTTAGATGTGTTTCCTTTTTGTGTAAAGTCTGGATATTTAGAATAGAAACGAGGCATTATATATTAGTTCTCAAGGCGGACAAAGCATTAGCATTTTAGTCAGGTATCAATAAGCCACAACATCCATTTACACCCTTATTCTTTAAAAAGGGATGAACGCGGTTTTGAATAAATCGTACCTCAATTTTCCGTATTAAAATTAAATCTGAATTTGGTCCCAAAACCTATTAAAGAATATTTTATGTTCAAGATTATTTTACAAGGGCAAAACGAATTTGCATATATGTGCAAACGTTTACGTAAGCAGACTATGAATACGTGTTTGAGTGAATTTCCATGCTGAAATATAACGAAAATCTAAGTTAATAAGCAAACCACGATGTTTTGCGCAAGCCTCTATTTTATTTTCCCCTTAATATAAAATATTAAAACGCAAATTTTTGTAGCTTACTACTTATGAATCGATATTCATATATAGGCTGCGGTAAACACGAATTATATGGGGAGTAAAATCGAGCGTTAACAAAAAGTAAAGTTTTTATGTTGCCACTCCGCGCAACACATTCGCGCATTTTATATGGACGTATATAAAATAATAGCGCTCTACTTCATTATATAAGGCCATTTTGTCAATAAAATTGATTGATTTGACTCTATAGGTAAGTGTTACGTAAAATAGACGCAAAGTGGCCTAAACGCGACTTTGATACTAAACGTTCTTAAAAAAAGCAAACTTCAGTTTCGTGTCGTAGCAGTCACGTATACTTTTAATAGAATAAGAGTGACAAATGAACATATAGGTCACCTGATGGTGTGTATGCAGTTGCCCATGATTTAACATCTTTAATCCATTGAGTAATAACTTCTAAGAACTATAATGAAATGGATGGATCTCCTTCCTCACTATACGAAACAAAGCAGCATAATTCTTCTGTATCACGCTGGTATTCTCTGAGATCTACATAATACGTGGATGGTCTGAAAAGTTTCCCCCCTACCAAAGATACAAGGTATTTTTTCTTAAAATTTATATTTATTTTTCTACACAGTCTCCTTGTAACTCTATACACTTCTCACAGCGATGCTCTCATCTCTCTAATTTGAACGGGCGATTTAGTACTCGTCGTTTTTGTACGTGGTAGAGCCACGCCGCAGCTATATTATGGTTGTAGCACGAAAGGGTCAACTTGACTGTGGAAGCACCACGCTTTCAGAGAATACAAGCATAAAATAGCAGCTTGATGCTGCTGTGTTTTGTATGGTGAGTGTAGAGAACCAGAGACCAGTTTACTGGAATCAAGGGATTCCATCTTAGTACTCAGGGTCATTAATCGAGGTTAAATGTAGATGTCTATGGACCACAGCATCTACTTACCATCACGTGGACTGTATGCTCGCTTATTACTTTAACTCTATATAAACATGGACATGACAAAACATGGACAAAACAAAGATTATGTTTAATGTCCGTGTCACACCTATGCCGGTAGTTGTTGGGAGCACTATGCTCGAAGTTGTTGACGAGTACGTTTACCTGGGACAAATAGTCCGACTAGGTAAGTCCAACTTCGACCGAGAGGTCAATCGACGGATTCAACTCGGCTGGGCAGCGTTCGGGAAATTACGACATATCTTCTCGTCAGGTATACCTCAATCTCTAAAAACTAGATTCTACAACCAGTGCGTGTTGCCAGTGATGACTTACGGATCTGAGACGTGGTCCTTCACTGCTGGCCGTATGAGGACGCTCAAGGTCGCTCAGCGAGCTATGGAGAGGGCTATGCTCGGAGTTTCTCTGCGTGATAGACTCAGAAATGAGGATATCCGCTGTAAAACCAGAGTGACCGACATAGCCCAACGGATTAGTAAGCTGAAGTGGCAATGGGCCGGCCATATAGCTCAAAGAACCAATAACCGATGGGGAATAAAGGTTCTCGAATGGCAGCCTCGTACCGGTAGGCGTAGTGTAGGGCGACCCCCACTAGATGGAGTGACGACCTGGTAAGATATGCAGGAAGTCGATGGATGCATGTGGCTCAGGATCGTGCTTTGTGGCATAACTTGGGGGAGGCCTACGTTCAGCAGTGGACTTGCGAAGGGCTGTAATGATGATGATGATGAAGTGATGGTGCAGATTTCCCATACACAAAATCCAACTCATCTTTTATTTGCCTTACCTTGCTGAGTGGCGAGTGCATGAGGGAATCTGCGCCAGCGACCATAATTTAATTACATACACGGCCACTACCAGCAGGCCGACTACTTGCGCTGCACCCGTCAGGGATCCCCCACGTTTTCGTGACCGGGGGGGTGGATTGGGACAGGTTCCGGGCGATCATAAAATTAAGAATGGGATGGTTGCATGTGGACAAACCCGCGGCCCTCCTGGCGAAGGAGTTCTCAGGGGTCATCTTCCGCTCCGCGGAGGAAGGCCTAGGGGGAGCGTCGTCCTAGGGGTTCCGCGGGGTATGAATGGTGGAATTCTGAACTGGATAAAACTCGGAAGCTGCAATGCAAGCTCAGGCGTGTATTGCAGAGTAAAAGGCGTCTGGGTGGTAGATCAGAGGAGATAGCCAGAATGGCTTTTCACAGCGTGCGTGCGAGATATAAAAAGATGATGGTGGAGTTGCAGCAGGCGCATCACACGAGGGTCGCCAATACTGGCAATGAGGACCCTTGGGGCCTGGCATACAGGTTGGCCAGCGGGAGGGTGCGTCCGCCTACGAATGTGATCAATGGGATTGCATTCGCGGGTGGGCACCCAGATAGTCTGGGAGTTGCCATGAACAGCCTGATGACTGCGCTCTGTCCGGATGACGACCCTGGCTGTGACAAGCCTTACCACCGGCAGGTTCGAATGCTGGCGGCGTTTATGCCCTCTGGTAGAGCTGCACCTCCACTTGCGGTTGAGGACCTGGGTGGCATAGTCAGGGCCTTGCCCAACACGGCTCCGGGTCTCGATGGAGTGAGTGCGAGAATCGTGAGGAATGTTTGGATGGCTGCACCGAGGGGGTTTTCCCCCAGGTATGGAAGGACGGTAGATTGATTGTCATTCCCAAGGGTAATGACAAGCCACTCACTGACGCCAAGGCGTATCGTCCCATAACGCTCCTGCCTGTTTTGGGAAAGTTGCTTGAACGTGTAATTCTAAGGTGTGCTCCTGTGATTAGTCACGGGATATCCGAGCACCAGCACGGATTTTCCCCGGGGCGATCTACGGTAACAGCGCTGCGAGTATTGCTCAGCACGGCAAAGTATTCTCGGGCATGCTACGTGCAAGCTATCTTTTTTGGATATTTCCGGTGCCTTCGACAATGCCTGGTGGCCGATGATGATGGTCAAAGCTAAGAGGGGTGGATGTCCACCTAACATTTATAAAATGTTGGTGGACTACTTCACCTCCAGGCGTGTGGGCCTCTACATCGGGGACCGGGTAGAGTGGAAGACCTCGACCATGGGATGTCCTCAAGGCTCCGTGCTGGGCCCAACACTGTGGAACGTGCTAATGGACGATTTGCTTCGACTCCCTCTGCCTGAGGGAGTTGCCATGACTGCCTATGCCGATAATGTCACAATCTTGGTTGAATCGGAAACGAGAGCAGGTATTGAATCCAGGGCCCGGGTCACTCTGGACCTTGTACGGGAATGGGGGCTGAGAAATCGACTGAAGTTCTCCTCCTCAAAGTCTACCACCATGACTGTTAGAGGGAAACTTCAGCGCCCCCCGGTTATTAAACTTGGTGGGGAATCAATCAAGTCCGTGACTACCGCTAAGGTACTAGGCGTGGTTTTAGACTCAGGATTATCATTTGTGCAACACGCTTCTGATATCTCTGAAAGAGCGACTAAGGGATTTGGCAAAATGACTCGCGTATCGACCTCGTCATGGGGTATTCGATACCCGAGTTTAAAAATTATTTACAGAGGAGTGTTTGTGTCCACGCTCACGTATGCAGCAGAGTGCTGGTATGAGCGGGCGAACATGTACACAGTCCGTAGCGTACTACTGAGATCGCAACGATCTGCACTTGTCTTGTTGACCAAGGCGTACCGGTCCACTAGCACGGCGGCCTTACCGGTGCTGGCTGGCGTTCTCCCTGCTGACCTGGAGGTCATCCGTGCTGGTAGGATGGGTGTGGCACGTTTGACCGCGCCCAAAGAGGAGTTGAGCAGACGAAAGCGCGATATCTGGACTGAGGTGATTGGCGTATGGCAGAATCGATGGGAAAACGAAACGAAAGGACGTGAGTTAAATCGATTTTTCCCGGAGGTGGCGTTGAGACTCAGGTATACCTGGGCCTCACCGGACTATCAAACATCCCAGATTCTCACTGGACATGGATATTTTCGGAAGAGACTGCATGACATGCGACTGTGTGAAACCAGTATGTGTGAGTGTGATACGGCAGAGGAGGATGTTCACCATGTCCTATGGGAATGTCCTCTGTATGACGATCTAAGAGCGAAAGTGTTGGATGGGCTGGTTCGAACGGTTCAGGGACCGATTTACTACTCGGATCTCGTCAGCGATGGGGTGAACTACGGGCTGTTGCGTGAGTTTGCGCATAGGTGGCACGATCGCAGGAGAAGGCAGGAAAGGATGCTGGTAGGAAGGCCCGACGACGTAGGCGTTATTGTGCCGTCAGCCCCAGAAGGGGGGAGAATGACGTTAAACTGGGACAAGGAACAGAATAAATATTTGTAGGGAGTCAAGAAAGTGCGCGCGGGAAAGAGCAAGGTGCAAGTACCGCGCGCATCTCCCGAAATTAGGCCCGTATGACCTGAGGGTCGGTGGGGCCATGGGAGGTGGTGGGTTGTCATCTTTTATTTGCATAGGTACCAAAATTTTATGACAGCTCAGTACTAAATTTTTTTCATTTTCTCAAAAATATTCCCATTGACTCACTCAAACGACTGTCAAATTACAGCTACGCGTCCATAATGGCTGAAATTTTGTTTCATAATTGTTTAAGGATGCACAACTATATTCACTAGCTTTCATTGACGAGTGCTGCCATCTTCACGTTGAGGTTGGAAACTTTTCAGACCATTATCAGCTTGAGTCAGTGTAAACCTGGGAAATTTTTCTTTTTATAAATCTTAGCCACCATCGCCACGTCTACAGACTGATATTGTTTACTTTCATTTACATATATACAAATTTTGTGATAATTATTGAAAAAAAGTTTATCAACAATGTAGCAGAACAAAGAACTTTTAAATTAATATACAAAATAACTAAACACTTCTCTTCACTTTTTCTAATTCTAAATAGATTGACGATAATATTTACACAGAATGTGTCCACGTAAGCTGTTTTATTGTAGTCTGTACATATTTTTAAGTGTGTTTTACATATTTTTAAAGTTTCTGATTTCTGTTATTATTCTTCCAATCGGATTCCAAAGAGTTTTTCTGGATAACTTCTCTCGACAACGAAAGACTGAAGACAGATATTCATTTTGATTGCCAACCGATGCAGAAGAAAAATCACGCAGCCTCGTACTGGCAAGCACAGTGTTGGGAGACCTCCCCCCACTACATGGAGTGATTACCTGATGCAACACGAAGGCAGTTGAAGGATACGCGTGGCTCAGGGCTATACTTTGGGGCAATCTATGAGATATGCAGAGCAAATGTTCCCAGTAGACTTTTGATGGACTATAGTAGCAGTAGTAGTAAAGCAATACGTTGTTTTTCTTTATTAAGCATCGTTTTACATTTATCATTATTATCTTTAATATTAAACAAACACAATCAATCAAAATCAAGTTGTTCGCTATTATCTGATAAATATTGCGCTTGTTTTAAATTTACCTTTAAGCCAAATACGTTGAATTTCAGCTCTCTTGATGTTGCATCGATAGCAACCCTAAAATTCAAAGGTAACTAATGTAACACTGTACAGCCTCCGAAGACTACTTGTGAAATACATTTTTCGCTAATGGTTATTGGAAACAGATACCTTTGTGATTTTCAGATTTTTATACCAAACATAGATTTATTGATTCATTTTATTTATTTACGCTTAATTGCCTAAACCTTAAATAAAAAGGCTACTATGAGCTGACTTCATGCCTTCTGGAATTCTCTCCCATTCAACCCCGAGCGTCTTGAAATCAAAAGGTTGTTAAATAAGTTGTAATAAAGTTTATTTATTTAAAGCAGCAACTCCTATGCATATTACTAACCAGAAGCTCTCTTTCGCAATATTATTCTTTCATTAGTAATCGTTCAAGAAGAGTTAAATTTTTATTAATCCATCACTTTATCTTGTCACGTTAGTTCCATAAGACTTGACTCTGGAAACTTTCAGGACAATTTATGGTATCTCATATTTGGCGAATCCTAATCCTTGACGAGGTAGAGCTGTTCCACAGTTGCAAGATGTCTGGTATTACCTGTGCGATTCCCGTATCACAATGGTAATTATAGCAAATTACCATCAGAAGGTAATATGCACCATTTTAATTTATATTTCTGCCACCATTCAATAGTACATCCACTGTTGTATATAATTTCAGTCATCTTAGCATGCATTATACCATGACATCTAACCCTCTCACTATTGTAAGGAGTACCTACAGTCTAAATACATCCCAGTAATGCGATTAATGTGATGTATAAACATCATAGTATTGGGATTAATAATACATATATATATATATATATATATATATATATGCTGTGAATTTACTCTTGGTTAGGCTACAACTCTCTCAGAAATGAGGGGATGCCTGTGCCCAGCAGTGGGACGCATAAAGACCGAACTTTACTTTACTTTTTACTTTTAGGCTACAATAGCTATTTCCTGTTAGTAAACTATTAGCTCGTTCGTCACTTTAATATTTATCTGTAGTTGTATTCTTCATTTTATATTGAATGAATGAATGAATTAATGAATTAATGAATGCATTTATTCTCTCTTCACAATAGGTATTCTTAATGCTAAGTGTTTACAAAAGTGCCAGACAGGTACCTAACTTGTGAGAGACTGGTGCCTGATGTAGGTAAAAACCTGTATTACAGGTCACCAGGGCTCCCCCCCGCGTATAAAGCAACAATCTGAGGAATACAAATCAGAAAGGAGATTATAATTAAGTAACTAAAATGAACCGCAGTAATTACAAATTTCACATCAATAAGTGTGTGTACTATGAAAAGTGTAGTTGTGCGTGTGAGCTAGTGGAGGCGCGTGCCTTTTGTGTGTGCATGTGCATGTGTGTGTGCGCGTGTGTGTGTGTGTGTGTGTGTGTGTGTGTGTGTGTGTGTGTGTGTGTGTGGATGTGTGTGTGTGTGTGTGTGTGTGTGTGTGTGTGTGTGTGTGTGTGTGTGTGTGTGTGTGTGTGTGTGTGTGTTTGTTTGTTTGTGTGTGGGAATGTGTGTGTGAGTTAGTGTGTGTGAGTGATTGTGGACGTACCTGCTGTTGCGTGAGTTAGGACTAACATATAATTGCATTTAAACCCAAATAAGGAGAAGAAAGTGTGAAGACTTCGACGACATTAGTATAATTATATGGGCGATTTTAGTAGGTATTCGGTCGCTTCATAGTCTAAAGTTTTCAGATATTTTGTAAGAACGGATTTGCAGCTCGATTTAGGTAAGGGATAGAAGTTTAGGATATTGTTCAGTTTATTATACATGTATGGTCCTAGGAAACAGAAGAAATTGTGTGAGGTGGCAGAATGGAAAGATTGGGTTCGATAGACAGAACCTTTCCTGCGTTTGTCTTTTAGGAGGTTTGGATCGTATTTACATTGAGAGTGTTTCATTAGGACAGTTTGTACGATGAAAGACTGTCTCACTGTTAGAACGTCCAACTTTCTGCAGAGTTTCACTGTAGGAAAGCAGAACGGGAGACCTGCACTGACTTTTAGGATGGCCCGTTGGGCTCTTTCAACCTCAATTAGGTGGGTTTTAGCCGCACCACCCCATGAGCTGATGCAGTAATCTACAAGTGATTGGCATAGAGCGTGCTAGACCATCTTGATGATTCGGCAGTCTGCTACGTGATTAAGAGATTTGAAGATGTAAATGAGCTTGCGTAACCTAGTGACAAGTATCTCAATATGTGGCTTGAAAGTCAGAGTTTGGTCTATTATAATTCCGAGGTATTTGATTTTGTCTGTTCTTTGAATAGCGGGACAATTGCAAATAGTTGGCTCAGAGTCGCAAACATGGGCTGTGATGGAAAGGGAGTGAGGGGGACTTTGGTTCGACCTAAGTATGAAGGTTATGTATTTTGTTTTATCAGTGTTTAGTGTCAACACATTCTTTTGTAACCAGAGGCAGCACTTAGTAAAACTTCTTTGTGCAAAATCAAAAACCTCTCTCCAACTATTACCACTGAAGAATAGTGCAGTATCGTCGGCAAATGAGAATATTTTTCCATTGTGTAGCTGAAGCTGGCATAAATCGTTGACATATATCAAGAACAGGGTTGGGATGAGTATGCTACCTTGGGGCAGACCAAATTTGACAATTAACTCTTCACTTATCGCATTCTCTATCCCAACTCTCTGCTTTCTTCCACTCAGAAAGTTTGATATTAACTGCAGAGGTAAGCCTCTCACACCGATTTTTTCCAGCTTGGTTATGAGGTGTGGGATTGGGACTGTGTCAAATGCTTTCGCTAGATCGAGAAATATTGTTAGGCATTTTCTTCTTTCATCCAAGTTGGTTATGACTGAGTTAACAAGCTCATGCACTGCATTATTTGTTGACTTGCCTTGCCGAAATCCGAATTGCGCTGATGAAAGGAGATTATTTCCCTCCAGGAAATTGATTAAGCGCTTATTTATTAGGCGCTCCAAGATTTTAGACAGTGTGGGTAAGATGGAGATTGGCCTGTAGTTATTGACACAGTCCCTCTCACCACTTTTGTGAATGGGTTTGATGAGCGCTGTTTTGAATGCTGAAGGAAAGATTCCCGTAGACAAAGACAGGTTGCATATATGTGTAATAGGGGGGGTAAGGATGTGTATATATCTCTTGAGTATTATGCTAGAAATCTGGTCGAGCCCTACTGCACAGTTGTCTCTTAAACCCTGGATCAGCTGGAAAATTTCATCATCATCCGTAGGTAACATGACAAATGAATTGATGGGGGATGGATACAAGACGTCAGGTTCAGTAAATTTTCTGTGTCCAGAACGTAATATAATGTCTTCAGCTAGGTTTCGTCTAATATTAGCGAAGAAGTAGTTGATGTCGTTTATACTTTTTTCCGGATTTTCGGGAGAGATAAGACAGGATGAGCGATCTACTACCCTATTTGATCCGGTCAGAATTTTTATGACTTCCCACAGCTTTTTTTATTATATTTCGCCTTCTCGATCTCTTTTTTTCTCATAATCTCTTTTCGCCTTTTTAAGAAGAGAGTTACAGTAATTTCGGTAGCGTTTGTAAGTTAGTTTGAGTGCTTCATTTTCAGGGTCCTTTTTTAATTTCTTGTAAAGGTTGTCCCTGTTTTTCATACACCGCATTAATCCTTTGGTGACCCATGGTTTCCTTATAAGTTTTCTTTTAGGTGTTTTAATCAAGGTGGTATTATCCCTTATGGATGTATTTAAATATTTTAGAAACAAATCTGTTGCTAGGTTTGCTTCCATGCAATGAAGAATTTTTTGACATTTATATCTTTGCATAGTTTTGTCTAATTCCAAAAAGTTAATGCGATAACATGACTTATTTAAGTATTCTGGGCGAGAAGGTTGAGTAAAGCTGACGGCTACACTTTCGTGGTCAGTAATCGATGACTCCAAAATGAAACAAGTAGCCACTAATTTAGTCTTAATTATAATGTGATCCAGGCATGTTCTACCACGAGTGGGCTTGGTGTGTCCTGAAAGCATGCTATGACTCGCCAATACATTTAGGTTGTCATGTGAGCACTTATCAGAGCTATCTGGGACAATATCTATATTTATGTCGCCACAGAGAATTATGTTTTTATAGTTCTTAAGTTTATACAGAATGGAGTCAAGAGAATTTATGAAATTGCCGGTATTAGATTGGCTAGGTGGTCTATATATGCCAATAACACAGGTTTCGGTATTAAGCCTTAATAGTAGACAATTAGCATCGCAGATTTGGAGTTCTTCAAAAGATACCTTTAGGTGTTTATTATAATATATTGCCACTCCCTCGTTCTGGGTCTTATGGGTTGTTGTTGTTATATAATTGTAGTTGTCGTAATATTGTAAGTTGTTGTAATATTATGTGGCTTCTATTCTCAGATGTTATACTAATCTGAATCTCCTGCGCTTGTCTTTGGTTTTTAGTCAGTTTCATTCAGATCTAAATGAGTTTCACAGACCATTGTCATTATTCATTATTACATCCACTTGAATGCCACAACACATAATTATGAGCCACCTGCAACCATTGACTTTCTACATGTTTTCCTGGTTGTGACACCATCTATTGGGGACCGCCTTACCTTTGCTTACCTGTAAGAGTCTACCACTTGAAAACTTTTCGTCCTCATCCATAAAAAAACGCTTGCAGCGTTTATCATTCGATAATTTGATGATAAATTGGCTTTATTTAAAAATTCGATTGCATTCAGAAGCGTACTGAAGGATGCAAATATATTAAAAAGTAACTGTCATAATGCGGTGTAATGCAACAATGAGATCTGGCAGATTTATATTTGAAGCTTTAAGTGAAATAATTGCTTGTCGCTGGATAATACCGTGCCCTTTTGATATTTTCTTTACTCTTCCACAAACGTTTCACATCAAAATTGATGTTAATATGAAGGAAGTTGTTACACGTAGAATTAAATGTTGTTTTTCTTCAACATATGAAAAAGTTAAGTATATATATATATATATATATATATATATATATATATATATATATATATATATATATATATAGATATAGATATATCGCTGAATGTATGTGGAGGAATGAATGATAAGATGGATGAAGTATGCGAAATGATGAATGACAGAGGAATAGATGTGTTAAATATTATTATGTTAGGAGACTTTAATGGAAGGGTTGGGGTGAAGAGGTCTGGTTATGAAAGGATATTGGGAACGTTTGGTGATGAAAGTATAAATGAGAATGGTGAAGACCTCCTCACCGTATGTGCGGAAAAGAATCTTTTTGTGACGAATACTTTTTTTCGTCATAAGAAGATTCACATGTATACATGGGAAAGAGGTGATGATAGAAGCATGATAGATTTCGTAATTGTGGATGAAAGAATGAGAAGCGCAGTCGTAGATACAAGGGTTTACCGGGGGTCTAACGTAGGGACGGATCATTACTTGGTCTTATGTCGAATTAATGGTCTTTTCAAGCGTTGGCGGCATCGGACATCTGTATCTACCACTGCGTTACAGCGTATAAGAATAGAGAAGTTACAAGATGAAGATGTGATAGAGAAGTATAAATGTAGACTGAGAGAAAATATTAGATGTTTGAATGAGTTGTGTATGAATGATTTAGACTTGAATACTGTGTGGGATAATATTAAGAAAGGTTTGGTGGATACCGCCACCGAAGTATGCGGTGTAAGTAAGAGAACAAATGAAAGGAAAAGTAATACGTTATGGTGGGATGATGAGGTACGGGTGGAAGTTGAATCAGAGAAGAAAGCATGGTTAGATTTACTAGCAACCAAAGCTGATAATTCTTCTGGTATGAATGATGAGATTGAAAGAAAAAAGGCAGAATTTAGACGTCTAAATAAGAGAGTAAAAGAAGTTGTTGAAAGGAAAAAGAAAGAAAGAACGGATAAGAATGATAGAAGGATATCTGATAATTTCCAGGCTAACATAAAAATGTTCTGGAAACTCGTAAGAACTGCCAGGGGAAATACAAAACAGCCTATAATAAATGCTACAAGAGACGAGAATGGATGTATTCTGAATGATGAAGTTTCGAATTTAAACAGATGGAAGGAATACTTTGAAAGCGTGTTTATGAGTGAAGAGTCGTATGAATTAAATGAACTAGAAATTCCGAAAGAAGTGGAAAGGGGTATGGAGATAAGTGTAGATGAAATAATGAAAGCAATGAAAAGCATGAAAGCAGGTAAGGCAGCTGGATATGATAGAGTATCACTCGAGATGCTAAGGGCTGGAAAGGGAGTGGTGGCAGGCCTGCTGTACACCTTGTTTAATTTATGTTGGGAATTAAAACGGGTACCGGATGACTGGTGTAAAGCAGTTATAGTACCAATATATAAAGGAAAAGGGTCATAGCAGGACTGCAAAAACTACCACGGTATCAGCTTGCTTAGTATTGTGGGTAAACTGTATGCTAAGGTGTTAATTGAAAGAGTTATGAAAGAAACTGATGGAAAAAATTTGGGATGTGCAATCGGGTTTTAGAAAGGGAATGGGGTGTACAGATCAAGTCTTTTCCATGCGCATGATTGCGGAGAAGTTTTTGGCCAAAAACCAGAAAGTTTTTTGTGCGTTCATGGACTTGGAAAAGGCTTATGACAGAGTGGACAGGAATGTGTTATGGCAAACCCTGAACTCATATGGGTTGAGCGCTGGTTTGATACAGGCATTAAGGTCTCTTTATAGGGACTCTAGTGCTTGTGTCAGGATCAATGGGGTCTACTCGGACTGGTTTGGCATCCAAAAAGGTGTCAGACAGGGCTGTGTGGCTTCCCCTTGGCTGTCCAACCTATTTATGGGCCGGTGTTTGCAAACTTTGAAAGATGAAGAATGTGGGTTAAGAATGGGCGAGTTAACCGTCAAATGCCTTTTGCAAACAGAACAGGCGGCAGAGTTGCAAATGATGGTTACATTAATGAACTGGGAATTAAAAGAAAGGGGAATGAAAGTGAACGCAAGTATGACGAAAGTGATGGTTTTTGAAAGAGAAGAAAGCAAAACGGTATGTGAAATAAGAATAGAAGGAGAGTTGATTGAGCAAGTGGATGAGTTTGTGTATTTGGGATGTGTATTTAGCAGGGATGGTAGATATGATAGGGATATAGAACGACGAGTAAATGCAGGGAATAGAGTGAATGGGGCACTACACTCTATTATGAAGAACCAGAATTTGTCAAAACAGGCACGTATGGTAATTCATAATGCTGTGTTAGTCCCTACTTTAATGTATGGTAGTGAAAGCTGGGTATGGCAGAAGAAGCACGAAAGTAGAATAAATGCTGTAGAAATGCGGTCTTTAAGGAATATGCTAGGGTGTAATCTGAATGACAGGGTGAGAAATTGCGTGATAAGAGATAAATGTGGTATGCAAGATGATGTTGTGACCAGGATTAAGAAAGGAATGCTTCGGTGGTTTGGTCACGTAGAAAGAATGAATGAGGAAAGAGTGACAAAGCAAATTTATATGGCAGATGTGAATGGCCGAGTCGGGAAGGGACGCCCTAGGAAAAAGTTTATCGACCAAATTGGCGATATTTTGAAAATGGGCCACGTTAGAAGTACCCTTAACCGACGAGCATGTATGCGTAGATATATGGATGTAAAGGAGGCGAAAGAGGTACGTCAGGATCGTGCCAAATGGAAGTCCGTAGTCTCTGCCTACCCCTCTGGGTGACAGGCGTGAGTGTTTATGTATGTTATGTATATATATCAAAGTCCTCCTTTTATTTCTTATCGGTGATGTTTATGTTTGATATAGAGCGATTAGTACAATATGCTATTGTTCTCTTATGAAAGTTGACGATTTTCAATCAAAAATTTTTATTCATCAGACATGCAAATTTCTCCATGAAATTTTTTAGACAATTTTTTGCAGCACACAGACTAAATTATGATAAATGAATGCTGTAGGTAATAGGCATCTCATCATCATTTATCCTCAATTAAGTATCAAAATGCAGATGCCTTGTCATCCCTGAGAACCAAGATGGAATGCCTTGTTTACAGTAAAAAGTGTATTTGGCTCTCTACACAACATAAAGAACACAGCAGCATTAAGCTACTATTTTACGCTGGTATTCTGTGAGAGCGTGGTCCTACTCACATCGAGCCTACCTATTCATGCTACAAACACAATACAGCTGCAGAGTGGCTCTCATCATCATCATCATTACAGCCATTCACAAGTCCACTGCTGAACATAGGCCTCCCCAAGGTATGCCACAAAGCACGGTCCTGAGCCATCTGCATCTATCGACTAATTGTCTTACCAGGTCGTCACTCCATCTAGTAGGTGGTCGCCCTACACTACGCCTACCGGTACGAGGCTGCCACTCGAAAACCTTTCTTCCCCATCGGTTATCGGTTCTTCGAGCTATATGGCCGGCTCATTGTAACTTCAGCTTACTAATCCGTTGGGCTATGTCGGTCACTCTGGTTTTACTGCGAATATCCTCATTTCTGAGTCTATCACGCAGAGAAACCCCGAGCATAGCCCTCTCTATAGCTCGCTGAGCGACCTTGAGCGTCCTCATACGTCCAGCAGTGAAGGACCAAGTGTCTGATCCGTAAGTCATCACTGGCAACACGCACTGGTTGTACAACATAGTTTTCAGGTTTTGAGGTATACCTGACGAGAAGATGCGTCGTAATTTCACAAACGCTGCCCAGCCGAGTTGAATCCGTCGATTGCCCTCTCGGTCGAAGTTGGACCTACCTAGTCAGACTATTTGTCCCAGGTAAACGCACTCGTCAACAACTTCGAGCTAAGTGCTCCCAACAACTACCGGCATAGGTGTGACATGGACTTTAAACATGATCTTTGTTTTGTCCATGTTAATCTTAAGACCTATGCGTTGGGAGGCACTATTGAGGTTATGGAGCATAGTATTTAGGTCCTCCAGCGATTCTGCCATAAGGACTATATCGTAGACAAATCGAAGGTGAGTGATGTACTCGCCATTGATGTTAATACAGTATCCTTTCCAGTTCAGTAGCTTGAAAACGCCTTCCAATGCAGCGAGGAAGAGTTTCGGGGAAATAACGTCATCCTGTCTTACACCTCTCTGCAGTTTGATAGGTTTCGTACTCTGGTTCTGTACTCGGATAGCCATCGTAGCCCTATTGTACAAACACTTCAGCACTTCGATATACCGACTGTCTACTTGGCACTGCTGTAGGAACTGCAACACCGCCTAAATTTCGACGGAATCAAAGGCTTTCTCATAGTCCACATACGCCAGGCAAAGTGGCAGATTGTACCCCTCGGACTTCTGAACAATTTTCCGAAGGGTATGTATGTGGTCTATGGTACTTAAGCCTTTTCGGAAAGCGGCTTGTTCGGGAGGCTGGAAGTCGTCGAGTCTGTGTGCGAGACGATTCGTAATGACTCTTGCAAACAGCATGAATACGTGACTCAGAAGGGATATCGGTCTGTAGTTCTTCAAGGGGGCGTTGTCACCTTTCTTGAAGAACAAGTCCACCTCACTTCTTCTCCACGCCTCCGGAGATGTGCCACCACGGATGACGGAATTAAAGAGCCTCTGAAGGACTTCAGAGCCACTCTGAAGTCATTTAGAGTAGCTATACTACGTAAAAAACTCATCCCAATATCAGCTCTAATTAATGAATCATATTACTGGCTAAAACATTCCAATGTTAATAACGTATTACTTTTGAAAAGCCGGGAGTAATACATACATGCACTCATTACGTATTATCGACACAAAACTGAAATCTCGAATTACAATTTACTTTTTAATCTTTTTAACTATGAAAGGGTACAAGGTACGAAAGGGTCCGTAAAAGTAATTTAATCAATGTGTAGTGTTCGCGTAAATATACGAAATCATTATGTAAACTATGAAAGGGATCAAACCAAAACAACAAATTATTAATTTGAATTGAACTCGGAACTAAAATTTGTCGTGATATTAAAAATTTTGTGCTATCTACGTTCAATTTTGTATACAGACCTCTCATTTTAGTCGACTTCAAAAAAAGGACGAGGAATTCGATTTGAGCGTATGTTTTTATTAATTTACAGTACTCAAAGTATTCATTTATCGTGGACTAATTTTAATGATTATTTTGTTAATAAATAAGTTATACTTCAGGGAGGGTCCATATAAATTGAAAAAAGAAAGATCCCTAAGGTTAAAAAATAGTAATAGTAATAATATTTTTTTAAAGAATAAGGTAACAAACGAGCACACATTCCACCTTATGGCAAGTGGATGCTGCGGCCCATAGACTTACATGTATCTTCGATATATAATCCTAGTAAAATCTAAGTATCCTCGTAAATATTTTGACGACATTTGAGTTTTAGATATTCCTAAGTCCACTCAAGAGGTTCAGAAATCAGAATTTTAATTAAAGGTAAAGCCGACTTCAAAGAATTAAAAATAATGAAATAACTTTCGCATACTCGTAGCTTTAAGCGATGAAGTTGGGGCTTTGATGTTCATATATAATTTTTGTGTGCTTGTCAATGAACTCCTAAATGGCTGGCCGATTTTGATTAATTTTTTGTTTGTGTTTGTGTGGGCCTCTGGATGGTTTAAATAGACAATTTAATCCGATAGGTGGTGCTGTTGTCGAGATCTTTAAATCACCGGTGTGAATCGCTAGTACATCTTAGCACCGAATTTTTAAGCTATTATGTAGAAATTATTTTATATTTTTTAGTTCCTCTACGTTAGTTTTTACTTTTTATTTAAATTCTAACTTTTTATTTAAAAAAAAAAACTAGCGATCCTTTCTGGCTTCGAACATGAATTTCGTAACATTACGTACGACACACTTTGTTTTCTGGATCGAGATCACAACGACGCTCTCCGTATGCAACTGTGAATCTAAACAATTCAACTCACTTAAACATAAACAAACAATTCATTATTATCCGTCCATTACTTTAGGAGGAGCCATTTTCTCTTCTCTTGTATCTTCTAAGAAATTTAACTGTTGGTTAAACTAGCGCCATCTATCTCATTGATTTATGAAACACTTCATACTTTTTTATATACAGCGGCTCTGGAATATTGTATTTTTAGGTACTTTATGAAAATCAATCAGGATAGTGTGGCCGCCACTAAAAAACAAGCATTATTATTAATAATTCTAATGAAAGGTATAAAGGAAATTCTAAAAAGGAAATCATATTCTGTTAAGCAAGTTATTGTCATACTTTATAAAAAATCTAGACCATGATTAATTAATTGAAATTAAACATAGGCACATTGATGCATTTGAGCTTTATTATGTAACTTAATATAACCTAAGTTACAAGAAAAAAAGAAGTGTTAGCATTATTAGGTTTTAAATAGAATGATGAGTTGTAAATGCATCGATGGCATACAGCGGTACATAAAATATCAATCTGGGAAAATATAAAACTTTTAAACTTCACTAATTAAAACAATGGTAAATTAAAAAATTAAAAAATAATTATAGTAAAATATTTTCCTATTGTAAGATATTAAAAGGTTATGAAGAGCAATATGTAAAGGACTTAGTAAATATGGTAAGTAATAATTTAAAAAATAAAAAATAAAGATGGATTTATTCATTAAAATTAAGTATGGTATCATACCTACCATGTTATTATTATTACCTTCATATACTAAAACTAGGTATGGTAAACGCACAATAGGGTTATGCTGACAGATGCCTACACTGATTACCAAAATATGTTAGCCACAAAAATAAAATTGTTGTAGTAAGAGGAAATTATGTAAAGATACTTAAGAACTTTATAAAAATCTTATGATATGAATAGTGACTATTTATATATTTGTACACAACCTATGGAGAGAAGCCAATAGAATGAGACAAAATTTGGGTCTTAGTCCTTCATTGAGAGACATAGATATTATTGAATATGAAAGTACTATATACTTATAATTTTGGAAAAGGTAGAATACAATACAAAACTTTAAGCAAAACAATATAGTTATAATGAATAATAAACTTACTATAACTATATAATACTTATGATGTACAATTTTACTCAGAGTTGATAAAACCCCTGCTTCGTATATTAACAAGATAGAGAGGGTTCTATTCATTAAATATTGAGGATTCAATACTTTAAATTAAATAAAAATATGGAAATTAAACATACAACCTAAAATTGAGTCAAGTAAACAAATGACAGTCGGAGAAAGTCTTTCAAGTCTATTCAACAAAATCATAAAGCGGTGTCAAAAGCTAAAAATTGATCAAATTAGTAATGAGAAATAATTAAATTATTATATACTTAACAATGGGGTTCTGTAGACATTACCCAGATACCATGGCAGTTATATTAGATTGGGGGACAATTCTTCTTTTATGTATTTCCTCTATTGTCTACGATGTCAAAAAAAAAATTGAGTCAAAAAACCATAGGTTTTTGTTTTTTTTCACATGGGCAGTAAATGTAAAAATTGAATTATTTATTTTGAATAAAATAACAAATTATTAATAACACTGCCTATATAATGATAATCATACTACTGTGTCATGTTACAGTCATCTCATAGACATCTCATACACATCATAGGTTACTATTAGTGAAGCATTTTGTAAAATATGGCACTCCAAGATTTACTCCAAAATTCATACTAAGAATTATAGTGAACTCTTCTATGTCAAATACTATAAATTATAAAATAATAAAATTATTAATTCTTTATTGTACCAAATTGTAGTAATATAATGAAATTCCTTACCGGGCTTTTGTGCCTTTTACTTAGGTTTGAGTTATAAAAATAGACTTAATAATAAGTTACTTTTAGATTAATTAAAAACAGCATATTGCAATAAATATTGAGAATACAGAAATTTACAAAAACTAATAACAAGCTGAACTGGGATGAGTTACAGGTTATAATATACGTACATTGTCCTTCAACAAATATTACATTTATTCAAAGGGGAGCTCAGATGTATATTTAAGATATAGATAGAATTTCACTTCAACAGGATTTGTATGGGAAAAATAAATGAGAAGGGGTTGAGCCTTTCTTGTGAATATTTTATAGAAAACAGAAGATAGTGATAAATTTAACCCACTTCGAATAGTATTTCTTAAGTAAGTTAGTAAGTTATAAGATGTTAAATTAAAATTTATTATAAATTAAACTGGAATAGATATTCCAGATTGTTTTCTTTTTTCAGTCATAATTCTTCTACAGGGCCACTTCTGCTGCAATCAAGCTGGGCTTATGTGTATAAGGGAAATGTTATAAAATAAAGATAATTTATTTTATGTTATCAATTTAAATTTATGATATACAGATAATATCTACATCATTTTTTATAAAATAAGGAAAATTGCAATTTTCCATTTATTGTTATTATAAATTCGCAACCCTGTCTTCAAACATCTACAATTGTTAAGAATGTCAAGGACAAGGACAAGGAGAGAGTATAATTAAATGATTAAACGAACTTACCTTAAGTGAAGTTCAACCATAATTATACGAAGCTCCTTGTCCTAGACGGTACTCCCGGCCCAACCCTCCCTGGGTTAGGGTTGCTCATCTAATTCCTTGTTTTAAACATAATGAAATTGCATTGACGGACGGGTGGATACAGTGTTGCCATATATATTTATATATATGGACACACACTTTATAAATTTTTTTAGCGAGCTTGGATAAATTGTGGTGCTGGCATGGAATGCGGCGTACTACTATTGTTAAGAATGTCTAGGATAAGGAGCTTCGTATAATTATGGTTGAACTTCACTTAAGGTAAGTTCGATTAACCATTTAAATATATGCAACAGGCAAAGGAAGTAAATGACCCATATATTTATTTATATTGATCTGATAAAATATATTACATTCATTATTTTACATAAAAATATATGACTAATATTACATTCATCATTTTGTGGAGACTCGCGCTGAGGAACGGCGAGCGCTATGAGATGTGCAGAATAAAACTATAATGGCTTCTTTTTAACGCTTGATTTTACTAATCATCTATTTTTCATACCGAGACCTATATATAAAACGATCCTTAAACAGAAAACTTCAAAAATATAACCTTTTAAATTTTATGGTTATTGAAATTCCATCCGTAAGTCTAGAATAATAGGTGATACAATTTTAATTTAACTCTTTAGACCACGTTCTAGCTTAAACATTACGATATTAGACATTAAACTTGTAATATTCCTAAGTCTAAACTAAAGGGTAAGAAATTTAACTTTAAAAAGAGTATGTACTGACTACGAAACCTAAAAACAATAAAATAATTTCCACCTAGTAGGTTCTGAAACTTTAATTTTTGATTTCGGATTTTTTAGACCATAATATGTGGAAATTGTTTTATTCTTATTTTAAGTCGGTTTCATTTGCTTTTAAGTTTTTAAGGTAAAATATTGCTTCCAATTGAAAAAAAAAAAACAAAACTATATCAGTATTGATGATATTAATATCTAATTATAAAGATAAAGTTTTATTCAGAGAACTATTTATTTTCCCACCAAGTTTCATTATTCGTATTTTATATATATTTATATATAAAAAGGAAAGTAAAACATGAAATATTTGAAGCCAGCCGTCTTTCAAAATCATTCAGGCTTATTTTGTCACTTGGCTTGTCAAGACGCGAGCGGCCACTAATCATTTCGGAGTATCCCGCTAAAAACGCCTTCTGACCTTTGTGTAAAAATTCTGGGTAGATATATATACCTTCTTGAATGTAATATACTTAAAATTTGCTTAAAACTTTTGCTTTTGTTAAATTTCAGTTTCTACAGAAACAGATTTATATATGTAACAATAATTACTAATACTTATTAAATATTTGTTTGTAAATTTTAAATATGTGTATTTTGTTGAACTGAGGGGGTTATTTTGAACAAGAATTTCAAAAATGTTTGTCTCTATCTATCTGTCCTTGCTAATCTTCGGAATCTATTATGCCTATCTATTGAAGACTGCGTCTCAATTGTGACAAGGAAGCAGAACAACATGCTTGCAGAATATGCAGTATTACTCAAACACTGCCTCACATCTGGCTCCCTATGGTGGAATAAAACATAGCAATTATTACATTTTTACATTATTGAAGGCAATATGTATAATTACCTAAGGAGTTTAAAGCAATATTAAAAATCTATTTTCAGCAGTGGAGTTTTTATGATCACGTGACACTATTCTTACATTGCCAATAATACAATGACCATTTTTCAAAATCAACAGTTTAATTTGAGACTGATTCCTTTCAAATCTGAGTATACATTTCTAGTTTTTTACCAAATCGGCTCCAAGGTCGTTTTGAGCTTTTTCGCTATTCTACATTCGAAATTGGCCATTTATACCCGGTTAAAAATTTCATTCTGTAGTTTTGGTAGAGCAGTGGTAGCGCAGGGGTTGACGTTCACCTTGAATTTCATTATACACGAGCAAAGTTGATTCGATCTAAGACCACCTCTACTCTACCGACAAAATTGTTAGTTACAATATTAAATGCTGACTTACTAAATGCTCAGGGGTACGAGAAATAAAAATATTTCGAAGACACTTGATATCTGACAACACCTAATGGAGCAGCACAGCGGGTAATTTGCACTATGGCCCTCTCAGAAATGAGGTAAAGTCCTAGCAGTGTGACGTAATTAAGTAGGCTGTATTTTTCAGACAGGTCGAGCTCTGTTCATCCGAAATAAATGCTTGAAAATCAGGGAAACCCGTAATCAGCAATGGGATCTATATAAGGGGTATCTCATTAACTAATTTAAGTTTACGAGAGTGATTAATTATTTCTTTAAAAGTAAAAACTTTATCCAAAATACTAATTTAATTAAACTAATTATAACTGGTTAACGTAGGTATTTACTACTTACTTAAATTTTTTATCAAATAAGGTTTCTTGGTATTCCACAATTTCAATCTCTGTCAAAGCACTCGTCGTATTTTTGTAATAACCACATATGAGGGACAGACAGGAAACTAATTTCCCGCAGGACTACCGTTACGTCTTTCAGACTCGCACTATGTGATTAAAACGGACCAATGTTCCATGAAAGCTTTCGATGGATGAACATACAAATATGTAGCTTACGTGGTAGAGTTACGCTGCAGCTATATAATAATTATAGTACAAATGGGTCGGCTTGACCAGAGAAGGACTACGCTTTCACAGAATACCAGCGTAAAATAGCAACTAAACTATGTTGTTGGTGAGCTTAGAGAACCGGAGATCCTTTTTACTGGAAATGAGACATTCCATCTTTCTTTTTCATCGTAATCATCAATTATAGTTTTCTTATTTAATTCAATAGTTTTATTCTATAAAAAAAATTGGACAAACAACAAACTTGTACCAATTTCTTTGTAGCAGTCGTTTTAGGATCAAGTATTTCATCACGCTAGACATAAAATACTCAAAATGACGACAGGCAGCAGCATCGAAGGTACGAGACGTCTGGTACAGCGATCGTTAGCACGTCTGGCAAGAGTGATAAAGGCAAATTCTCCCTCAGCGGGAGAGGCCCATTGCAGCCGTAGGCATTTACTTTTTTGAAGATTTATTTACTACTCAATGTGAATATAAAAAAAAACTTTCGGTAGGTGGTCGGGTTTCTTCACTACCGAGGAATCTATCTGGAATGTGTACTACATAGCGTTTCCGTCAGTAAGCAGCACTGCAGTCAAGCTGTAAAGCATTTCATATTTGGCCTCCCGATTTAGAGCTCTGGAGCCTGGTATATGTTTTTTATGTGTTTTTATAGAATAAGAACGACAAACTAGCACATAATCCACCTGATGGTAAGTGGATGCTGTGGCTTATAAAACCTGCATTCATCCTGGATTAATTTTTTTCTTAAAAAATTGAGTTCTAAGATGGAATTTCTCGTTTGAAGTAAAACGATTTCCGGTTTTCACACTTACCATACGAAGCACAGCAGCATTAAGCTGCTATTTTGCGCTAGTATTCTGCAAGAGCGTGTTCCTGTCCTGTTTTCTGGGACTTTATATTAAAAGTGTATTCATTGCCCCTTATAGAAATTTCTGATTATTTGAAGTCGATTACCTTGTATGCTTGTACCTGATATTTATAGTATATATATCACTATTTTTAACAAACATTTACTTTCATAAATATTCTGAGAGGACTATTTTAATATATTTTAATGTACTTCCTACCCCATAATGTAGTATGACGGTTTAATGAGAAGAGAGAGTTTCGTATGTAATTTATGGCTTCAAATATCTTTGGTGTCTTTCCCAGATTTAGACTTGTGGTGGGATATTATCATAGAGAAGTGATAACATTTTATAATAATGAATCTTATTTCCTAATTCATAACATCAAAATTAAAACCTAAGAAAATTACAAAAAAAATTTCATTCAGTTATCTAGCAACCTCAATTGTGGAAGTTTGGCTCCAACGCGGGCTCTAAGGACTTCGACCAAAGACGTGCAATCCAGGAGCCGTAAAATTGGATTGACTAAGTGTTCCCACTATTATACATACACTCCAAGTATGAATCAAGGCAATAAAACTAATATATTAAGTTATGTAACGGTATATTTGATGTTGATTTTAATGAATGAACCCTATAAATTGCTCTGAAACTCTACAACTCTACTCCTCAATACATATGAGTGAATCTGAATTGTTTTAGTTACTTAAAGATAAATTATATATATATATATATATATATATATATATATATATATATATATATATATATACCTAAAGATGTGAAGGCGGTTGTCAACGATTTCAACCGAGCCGATAACAACCGTTGTTTTCGTTTTCAACGGTTGACAACCGCTTTTGATGGCCTGAAATGGACAAAAACATATTTTTTGTGCAATACGTTTTTTCTGTTTGGTAATGAATAAACCACAGAAAGCCCTATAATGTATAGTAGTCCTTTTTTAGATACAAGTAGCACATTTTCAAGAACCGCAAATACAACTTTGTCATTTATAAAAACACTATGAAAAACAAATAAATTTGTTGCTGGCTATAATGATAGTGGTATTTATTTTTTTTAATGTTTTATCCCAAAAATAATTAAAACTACGTAAAAAACACATTGAATAAATTAAGAAATCGCGTAAATTTAAGAAATCATTATACGTAAAATACAGTCACACTAAATCTGTACAGTCAAAACAAACTGAAATGGACCGTAACTTAAGGCAATAAGACTTTTAAGAGTGCATAATGATTTCTTATATTTACGCGAACATTGCACATGATTAAAACTACTTTTACGGATTTTATCGCGTTTATTTTTCTTACTTTTTATTTTTATTTTTTATTCCCGACGTTTCGGGCGCTTTCCAGCACCCATGGTCACGGGGGACTGAGATGACTGACGTCCCGATGTCATTGTTAAACCCGGAGTACCTTCAGCTTTTTTAATTATTGTTTATGGTCCGATCTATGCAAAATGAACTGACTATGTCCTGAGGTCTTGCAGTGGTATGCTTGGGTTTAGTTTTAATTTTATTGATTATAGGATCCCAAGCAGGTGGTAGTACCCAGCCTCCTTCTCTATTGAAATTAGGATGTTTTTTAATTTCAATAGCCTCACGTATCATCCTTGGTAGGAATCGGTGTTCTTTCGCGAGGATTTGTGGTCTATCAAATCTGATGTAATGGTTGGGGCCGTCTAGGATATGATCACAAGTCTGCAGTTTGTGATCATATCCTAGACGGCCCCAACCATTACATCAGATTTGATAGACCACAAATCCTCGCGAAAGAACACCGATTCCTACCAAGGATGATACGTGAGGCTATTGAAATTAAAAAACATCCTAATTTCAATAGAGAAGGAGGCTGGGTACTACCACCTGCTTTGGGATCCTATAATCAATAAAATTAAAACTAAACCCAAGCATACCACTGCAAGACCTCAGGACATAGTCAGTTCATTTTGCATAGATCGGACCATAAACAATAATTAAAAAAGCTGAAGGTACTCCGGGTTTAACAATGACATCGGGACGTCAGTCATCTCAGTCCCCCGTGACCATGGGTGTTGGAAAGCTCCCGAAACGTCGGGAATAAAAAATAAAAATAAAAAGTAAGAAAAAATAAACGCGATAAAATCCGTAAAAGTAGTTTTAATCATTTTAAGAGTGCAGTTTTATTTGTATTATTACTAATTCTGTCATTCAATAAAAATAAAGAAAAATTAACTTTATTTCAAGCACGTTAAAGTCTTAGTGTTCGTGGATTTGTACTGCGACCACAACATTCTTCTGGAATTAATATAACTTACTTGATAAATAATCAGTGCAAAAAAATGTTTTACTAAAAAGTCAGTGTATGTATTGTGATTATAACATAATATACTAATTGGGGTGTCTGAGTGTGTTCGTTAATTATGTTCCATATGGTATATATATAGTTCCCAACCCGTCTGCGAAGCTTGACAAGGCAAGTGAACTATAGCAAATCCCGTCTATGAGACCATCTATGTGAATGACCTATGATAAGCAGTCGAATTTTGATAGACTATAATGATGATATGATGGAAATATATTGCTACGAATACAATTTTCTTGAGATTACTTTGATTCTCCATTTTCTAAGCAACCGCCTATGTAATCGGCAGAACTTTGAAGAATTTTTAAACTATTTTTGTACTTGCATATTTGTACTTATTATTTTGTACTTGCAATTTTTAAACTATATTTGTACTTCGACGCTATTCATGTGTAGGGGCCACACAAATTCCACCAACAATAGAAAACCTCTAGTAAATATATGTATAGTAAAACTAATTGACAAACTTACTAGTTAAAATCCCAGCCAAAACAAAAATAAAATTAAGTTTGCTTTCGGATCTGGATGTTTTTGATATCCCATATTTTCGACATCGTAACTTACCCTCACTTTATAGAAAAACATTATTAGATCTAAAATGAAGGGTAGGATTAAAAAAGTTTAAGTACGCATATTAGCTGCTAAAGGTGTTAAAAAACGGTGTGTTCCGCTTAGTTTAAACAGTATTGTGGCTCTTTCATACTATCTATACATTATAGTCTCTTAAAAGTTCATTGCTTAATATAGGTCTCCACCATAAATTGCCTCATAGAGGATATTTGCCACGCTTAGCAACCGCAATTTTCCTGTTTCATTTCAAACTTTCAACTCTTTTGACATCCACGGAATGATAATGGTGTACTAGATTATTTTACGTTGCCCCGCGCACGGCGCACGACCAAAATTTATGATATGTCCTGATGTATTTGATTTTGACATCTGACACTCTTCAGAAAACGGCGAACTCAGCCAAAAAAAACATTATCTAGTTAAATTAATTAGTTCCAAATATTAAATTCCTCCTCAATCAATGAATAATCTGCGTGATAGATTTCGAAATGAGGATATTAGCAATGGAATCAAAGTAACCACTTAGATATATAGACGAATTGAGATTATTTTTTGAAGTTGATTAATTAAACCGAGAATTAATAAAAAATGAAGCTTCTCATAAAACTTGTATGCGACTGTATAAAATTTTGAACCTGTTTAGTATTCCTTTTATTAAATATACATTTTCAAAGTTATTATTTTACGTAACATACGTATTATACAAATTAACATGTAAAAATAATGATCCAAAAGAAGTAATTTCGATAAGCCGCTCGACAAACTAGTCTTTTACATCGGATAGACAATCGAACGAGTCAATTTCACGCTGTGCTGGCCGCAAAAGAAGGTCCCGATATGTACCTGGGAACCTGGGATCAAACGGATGTTTGAGAGCCCCGGATCGTCGTAAATTGACTGGTCCGCCGACGCGTAATATTATATTGTATCTGTAAATAAAATAAAGGTAAGATATTGGCGATGTGGTCCATCCTCGGAGTGATTGTGGGCAGAAATAACGTTCAGCTGTTGTTTGGTCTTTATTTTAGAGGCGTATAAAACGAATTACAGCAATTTATGAAACTCGTTTGGGAAAATTATATATTTGTAATTTCAATTTGAGGACTTCATTACAAGCACCGAATTTATAATTAGTCAAATTCATCAAATTTGGGTTTCATATAATAGAATTGGATATTTTGGCCTCATGTAATAAATTTGGAGCTTAATATTTCGAAAACAAATTTTAATTGCAAAAACAATTATCGGATCTCATTCAATTATTTTAAAATGCCTTTTCAATTACAAAAGTAACATATATATTCTTTCCAACAACTCCAAGCGAGCGGAGTGTTGTTTACCTCTGCGGATATATGGTAGAGCCACACTGCCGCTATATTATTGTTGTAGCACGAATGGGTCGGCTCGACCGTAGGACCACACTCTCACTAAATAATTGTTCCGTCTATCTGATGGCAAATGGGTGCTGTGATATCTTCGTTTGAATACAGTTAAGAATCAAAATGCAGATGCGTTGTCACCCCTAAGGACTAAAATGGAATGCTTTGCTTTTAGTAAATAGAATCTCTAGTTTTCTACACTTACCATACAAAAACAACAGCATCAAGCTGTTATTTTACTCAGGTATATTGTGAGAATTTGATCAATTTTGGCAGTCGAATGGCAATTTAGAATGTTCATGCTTCAATCATTAGGCTATCGTTGTCCTTTTCTAATGATTATTATGTAGATTAAAAGTAATGTTACAGCCTATATACGTCCCATTGCTGGGCACAGGCCTCCGCTCATTTCTGAGAGGGTTTTACGGCAAGGAATTGTCCGCCGCGCTGCCCCAATGCGTGTTGGCATATGTCTTCGAAATATATTTTTTTCTTATTTCTCTGACATGCAGGTTTCCTCACGATGTTTTGCTTCACCGCCGAGTACGTGGTAAATCAGCACTTAAAATTGCAATTAACAATTTCATTGGTAGCGGCGGGGACCGAACCCGGTTTGCTCGCGTACTGTGAAATTTACAGCGAGCGCTAACCATCTGAGCTACCACGGCTCTTATGTATGCAAAAAAAAGGAATGATAATATTTTATTCTTTGTCTTGTCTTACCACAAGTGCATTGTGCATCATAATCATGTTAATTCGTTTCTTTTACTGTATTGTGTTCTAGCGACGAATAAATATTATTTACTTCTTTCTATATTACTATTCACGACCTTTCACGGTATTCATCTTGAACACTTTTTCCATCCAGTGTAAAATAGCAGCAGCTCATGCTTAATGCTCATGTGTTTTGTATGATGAGTGTTAATAAAGTGGGTACGAACGCATCTACATCATCCATATCTGCTTGATCGAGGCTAAACTATTGACTGCAGTTTTCACTTAACATCAAGTGGGTTGCGTGGTCGTTAGTCAAAAACACCTTCAAGAAAAGAACCTACCCTTTCTTAAAATGCTGACAATTCACCACCGCCACCCCCTGGTACTGTAGTTGTAAATGAGCTGCGGTAGTTTTTTAACATCAGGTGTCCAATCCATCTAACGATTTTCTACTCCTCCTTAAGTTTGTACAATACAATTCTCACGAAGTGAAGATATGGTGGTTTCCTAGATCTTAGAAAAGCTCCATTGTATGTAATTCGTCATTATTATCGAATACGTTTTTTTTTACTTCTCGGACGCTTTCTTCAATTTCCAAGCTTCCTCGTCCTCTTTTAGATTCAGCAAATTAATGAAAACTATTTCTTGTTAACAAACAGACATTATAAGTTGTATATAAACGTTGTGCAACCGACTGGGAGCGTTTTAAATAGATCGTATATGCAAGATGTGAAATACTCAGATAAGCGACCGAGTTCTGTGTGAAAACTGGAAAACAATCTAGTATTGTGAATACTAATGGTGATATGCCAAATACACTACGTCAAAAAGTTAACACATTGTGCAGTATTTATGCAGAATGAATTATAATTTGAAAGTAATAACAAGGAAATAAACGTATTTAAAAGTCTAATAATAAACATATACATATAAAAGGAAACATAAATATGATACGTACATATTAAAAAAAGAAAATACAAGATGTTTTATTTATTAAATAATATTTTGACAGCTCCGTGGCATTGCAACGTAGTTTATTAATGCGTTGCAACGCCACGGAGCTGAGGGTTTGACTTCTGCACGGCACAAGTATTTGTAAGGCCTACAAATAACTGCTCGGAGTCTGGATGTTTGTCGTTGTACAATTTATATTTGTAAACTGCCTAAGAGAGAAAATCGTAGTGTGGAGGTAACAGTTTAAAAAAATAAAAGAATTGACAAAGAAGCGAAAGTAATTTAAGGCCTCATTATTAATCTGACATATGTACCTGCAGGCTGAAAAAGAAGACAAAGGTATTGCCATAGAAAACAATTATGATTACTAACTTAGCTTATAGGCGCAAACTGAATGAGAAAGATAAACTATCGACAAAGAAGTAAAATTATTAAAAAAGCCTTGTCATAAACCTAGCAACTCTTATATATTCTATTTCGACTTTTTCTCTGTGAGCCAGTTAAGGTCTACTGCTGAACATGTACCTCTCCGTTGTAGAGACGAGGAGCTTCAATGGTCTTAACACAAATTCTCTGATATTTTTTCTCTCTCGTGGTTTTATCTGTTTTCTTATTTATGATGAATAGACTTTTCTTTCTTTCTTATTCCTTTCTTTCACGTTTGACGCTGCTCCCAATCGCAGATCTGAGTATTTTACGCTTGGCGTAAACGAATTGGCTAAACCACAATATATCAGAAGCCACAAAATTTTTCTCTCTGTCTCTCTCTCTCTCTCTCTCTCTCTATATATATATATATATATATATATATATATATATATATATATATATATACTAGCTTGCCAGGCAGACATTGTTCTGCCGTTTTCGACGACCCTTTGTCCAAACCTTAAATTCGCAAAAAAACTTGTGGGTCACTCATAGGCAAAGAAAGCTATCCTATCTCTCAAGTTGGACCAAAGTGCACACGGTGTGCAAATTTGATTAAAATCGGTTAAGAAGTTTAGGAGTCCATCGCGGAAAAAGAACGTGACACGTAATTTATATATATATATATATATATATATATATATATATATATATATATATATACATTAAAGCAATTCGAAAGTTAAATTCGTCGAATTACGGTTAATAAGGTTCCAAGGGCGAATGGCTGACATTCGTTTTGCATCGTACAGGTGTAATTAATCAAAACTTAACCAACTTTTAACGAGGCCAAAGTGGTACATACGTGGATGGATGGGATTTCATGTTAAATTTTCGCAATTTTTGTTTTCAACGTGAATTTTGTTTTCAGTAACTTTCGCGTATCGACGTCTGCAAAGTTTTTATTCCATGTTATTAGCATTTAGTATTTACTTCACTTAAACGAAATGAAATTCAGAACAATAATAAAAGCGTGACGGACTATTCGCTAAACTCTCTTATTAAAGGAACCCTATTAATGTGACGTATACAGACTACATCTTCCTTTTTTTTGCTTAAGGAAAATATTTTCACTTCACAAGTACTAATTTCAATTTAAGGGTTATCAAATAACAATCCATACCAACGAGAATAACATTGTCAAGCACATTATTTTATTTCAACGTCCATTTATTTTACTCTCCCATGATATGATGTTGAGAATAACACTTAATCAAGCAGCATAAATACTTAATCAAGTAGTTAATTATGTAATGGGGTTTTGCTTCAAATAATAATATCGTCTGGTTTTTCTGTGTGCATTAAAGACACTTTAAATCTTTCTAGATTCACGGTGGTTATCCAGTATACAAGTCGTCAAAACTGGATCACTTTAAGTTGCGTTTTCATATGTGTTTTTATTATTTTAATTTAATATATATAAAGTAAAACGGTTTAGGAACGTGCTTCGTGGCATTCTTTGGGGAGGTCTTAGTTCAGCAGTGGACTTGTGAAAAGTTTTAATGACGATAAGGTGTCTTAACACCTCCTGTAAAACTTATTCTTGTTTAATTACTTTCCTGGGTTGCCTGGAAGAGATTGTTATGTTGAAATAAGACCGCCTTTTGTTATTTCGTCATTATTTGTATGTTTTTTTTATAATTATCTTTCCGTGGTATACAATGAAAGGGTATAGGATTGAATTATGTTGTATAACTACAGGCTGTGAGGCATTTCATCTTCGACCTCTGAAGTGATAACGCATCTGTGGCCTTTTTTTTTTTGAAAGTCGATTGCAGTTTGCATTAGACTAATACCACTTTTAATATATTATTAGTTGATTGATTATTAAATTATAGAAATGTGGTGTGCTAAGCGTTCGCTGTGAACTTCACACACCGTGAGCAAACCGAGAAAAAATTTTTATTGCAATTTTAAGTGCTTATTTATCACGTGCTTGGCGTTTGCGGAAAACATGCTAAAATACTGGTTCGATTTAAAAATATATTATAAAATAATATTTAAAAGACATATAAATTCCGCCAACATGCATTAGGTAAATGCGGTTAACAAGTTCTTGCGTAAAACCCTCACAGAAATGAGAGGAGGCCTGTGCCCGGCTGTGGGATGTAATTAGTCTGTAACATTACTTTACTTTACAAGTTAATTATTCTAC